>CM077020.1:11218355-11629188 GCA_039090855.1 Macrothele yani | reverse complement strand
AGGATGTTCGACACCGTGTAGAATCTGTTCCTAGGCGTCTGCGAGCCGTGTTTGCCCAGAAAGGTGGACCAAGGCGTTATTAGGTAGATGTTACTAATGCAAAGCTAACTCAGTGTACACATGAGCCAAATTACGCATGGAGGATGTTCGACACCTTGTAGAATCTGCTCCTAGGCGTCTGCCAGCCGTGTTTGCCCAGAAAGGTGGACCAAGGCATTATTTAGTAGATGTTACTAATGCAAAGCTAACTCAGTGTACACATGAGCCAAATTACGCATGGAGAATGTTTGACACCTTGTAGAATCTGTTCCTAGGCTTCTGCCAGCCGTGTTTGCCCAGAAAGGTGGACCAAGGCGTTATTTAGTAGATGTTACTAATGCAAAGCTAACTCAGTGTACACATGAGCCAAATTACGCATGGAGGATGTTCGACACCGTGTAGAATCTGTTCCTAGGCGTCTGCCAGCCGTGTTTGCCCAGAAAGGTGGACCAAGGCATTATTTAGTAGATGTTACTAATGCAAAGCTAACTCAGTGTACACATGAGCCAAATTACGCATGGAGAATGTTTGACACCTTGTAGAATCTGTTCCTAGGCTTCTGCCAGCCGTGTTTGCCCAGAAAGGTGGACCAAGGCGTTATTTAGTAGATGTTACTAATGCAAAGCTAACTCAGTGTACACATGAGCCAAATTACGCATGGAGGATGTTCGACACCGTGTAGAATCTGTTCCTAGGCGTCTGCCAGCCGTGTTTGCCCAGAAAGGTGGACCAAGGCATTATTTAGTAGATGTTACTAATGCAAAGCTAACTCAGTGTACACATGAGCCAAATTACGCATGGAGGATGTTCGACACCTTGTAGAATCTGCTCCTAGGCGTCTGCCAGCCGTGTTTGCCCAGAAAGGTGGACCAAGGCATTATTTAGTAGATGTTACTAATGCAAAGCTAACTCAGTGTACACATGAGCCAAATTACGCATAGAGGATGTTCGACACCTTGTAGAATCTGCTCCTAGGCGTCTGCCAGCCGTGTTTGCCCAGAAAGGTGGACCAAGGCATTATTTAGTAGATGTTACTAATGCAAAGCTAACTCAGTGTACACATGAGCCAAATTACGCATAGAGGATGTTCGACACCTTGTAGAATCTGCTCCTAGGCGTCTGCCAGCCGTGTTTGCCCAGAAAGGTGGACCAAGGCATTATTTAGTAGATGTTACTAATGCAAAGCTAACTCAGTGTACACATGAGCCAAATTACGCATAGAGGATGTTCGACACCTTGTAGAATCTGCTCCTAGGCGTCTGCCAGCCGTGTTTGCCCAGAAAGGTGGACCAAGGCATTATTTAGTAGATGTTACTAATGCAAAGCTAACTCAGTGTACACATGAGCCAAATTACGCATAGAGGATGTTCGACACCTTGTAGAATCTGTTCCTAGGCGTCTGCCAGCCGTGTTTGCCCAGAAAGGTGGACCAAGGCATTATTTAGTAGATGTTACTAATGCAAAGCTAACTCAGTGTACACATGAGCCAAATTACGCATAGAGGATGTTCGACACCTTGTAGAATCTGTTCCTAGGCGTCTGCCAGCCGTGTTTGCCCAGAAAGGTGGACCAAGGCATTATTTAGTAGATGTTACTAATGCAAAGCTAACTCAGTGTACACATGAGCCAAATTACGCATGGAGGATGTTCGACACCTTGTAGAATCTGCTCCTAGGCGTCTGCCAGCCGTGTTTGCCCAGAAAGGTGGACCAAGGCATTATTTAGTAGATGTTACTAATGCAAAGCTAACTCAGTGTACACATGAGCCAAATTACGCATGGAGGATGTTCGACACCTTGTAGAATCTGTTCCTAGGCGTCTGCCAGCCGTGTTTGCCCAGAAAGGTGGACCAAGGCATTATTTAGTAGATGTTACTAATGCAAAGCTAACTCAGTGTACACATGAGCCAAATTACGCATGGAGGATGTTCGACACCTTGTAGAATCTGTTCCTAGGCGTCTGCCAGCCGTGTTTGCCCAGAAAGGTGGACCAAGGCATTATTTAGTAGATGTTACTAATGCAAAGCTAACTCAGTGTACACATGAGCCAAATTACGCATGGAGGATGTTCGACACCTTGTAGAATCTGTTCCTAGGCGTCTGCCAGCCGTGTTTGCCCAGAAAGGTGGACCAAGGCATTATTTAGTAGATGTTACTAATGCAAAGCTAACTCAGTGTACACATGAGCCAAATTACGCATGGAGGATGTTTGACACCTTGTAGAATCTGCTTCCTAGGCGTCTGCCAGCCGTGTTTGCCCAGAAAGTGGACCAAGGCATTATTTAGTAGATGTTACTAATGCAAAGCTAACTCAGTGTACACATGAGCCAAATTACGCATGGAGGATGTTCGACACCTTGTAGAATCTGTTCCTAGGCGTCTGCCAGCCGTGTTTGCCCAGAAAGGTGGACCAAGGCATTATTTAGTAGATGTTACTAATGCAAAGCTAACTCAGTGTACACATGAGCCAAATTACGCATGGAGGATGTTTGACACCTTGTAGAATCTGTTCCTAGGCGTCTGCCAGCCGTGTTTGCCCAGAAAGGTGGACCAAGGCATTATTTAGTAGATGTTACTAATGCAAAGCTAACTCAGTGTACACATGAGCCAAATTACGCATGGAGGATGTTCGACACCTTGTAGAATCTGCTCCTAGGCGTCTGCCAGCCGTGTTTGCCCAGAAAGGTGGACCAAGGCATTATTTAGTAGATGTTACTAATGCAAAGCTAACTCAGTGTACACATGAGCCAAATTACGCATGGAGGATGTTTGACACCTTGTAGAATCTGTTCCTAGGCGTCTGCCAGCCGTGTTTGCCCAGAAAGGTGGACCAAGGCATTATTTAGTAGATGTTACTAATGCAAAGCTAACTCAGTGTACACATGAGCCAAATTACGCATGGAGGATGTTCGACACCTTGTAGAATCTGTTCCTAGGCTTCTGCCAGCCGTGTTTGCCCAGAAAGGTGGACCAAGGCATTATTTAGTAGATGTTACTAATGCAAAGCTAACTCAGTGTACACATGAGCCAAATTACGCATGGAGGATGTTCGACACCTTGTAGAATCTGTTCCTAGGCGTCTGCCAGCCGTGTTTGCCCAGAAAGGTGGACCAAGGCATTATTTAGTAGATGTTACTAATGCAAAGCTAACTCAGTGTACACATGAGCCAAATTACGCATGGAGGATGTTCGACACCTTGTAGAATCTGTTCCTAGGCGTCTGCCAGCCGTGTTTGCCCAGAAAGGTGGACCAAGGCATTATTTAGTAGATGTTACTAATGCAAAGCTAACTCAGTGTACACATGAGCCAAATTACGCATGGAGGATGTTCGACACCTTGTAGAATCTGCTCCTAGGCATCTGCCAGCCGTGTTTGCCCAGAAAGGTGGACCAAGGCATTATTTAGTAGATGTTACTAATGCAAAGCTAACTCAGTGTACACATGAGCCAAATTACGCATGGAGAATGTTTGACACCTTGTAGAATCTGTTCCTAGGCGTCTGCCAGCCGTGTTTGCCCAGAAAGGTGGACCAATGCGTTTTTTGGTAGATGTTACTAATGCAAAGCTAACTCAGTGTAGACATGGGTCAAGTTACGCGTGGAGGATGTTCGACACCGTGTAGAATCTGTTCCTAGGCGTCAGCGAGCCGTGATTGCCCAGAAAGGTGGACCAATGCGTTATTAGGTAGATGTTACTAATGCAAAGCTAACTCAGTGTAGACATGGGTCAAGTTACGCATGGAGGATGTTCGACACCTTGTAGAATCTGCTCCTAGGCGTCTGCCAGCCGTGTTTGCCCAGAAAGGTGGACCAAGGCATTATTTAGTAGATGTTACTAATGCAAAGCTAACTCAGTGTACACATGAGCCAAATTACGCATGGAGAATGTTTGACACCTTGTAGAATCTGTTCCTAGGCTTCTGCCAGCCGTGTTTGCCCAGAAAGGTGGACCAAGGCGTTATTTAGTAGATGTTACTAATGCAAAGCTAACTCAGTGTACACATGAGCCAAATTACGCATGGAGGATGTTCGACACCGTGTAGAATCTGTTCCTAGGCGTCTGCCAGCCGTGTTTGCCCAGAAAGGTGGACCAAGGCATTATTTAGTAGATGTTACTAATGCAAAGCTAACTCAGTGTACACATGAGCCAAATTACGCATGGAGAATGTTTGACACCTTGTAGAATCTGTTCCTAGGCTTCTGCCAGCCGTGTTTGCCGAGAAAGGTGGACCAAGGCGTTATTTAGTAGATGTTACTAATGCAAAGCTAACTCAGTGTACACATGAGCCAAATTACGCATGGAGGATGTTCGACACCGTGTAGAATCTGTTCCTAGGCGTCTGCCAGCCGTGTTTGCCCAGAAAGGTGGACCAAGGCATTATTTAGTAGATGTTACTAATGCAAAGCTAACTCAGTGTACACATGAGCCAAATTACGCATAGAGGATGTTCGACACCTTGTAGAATCTGCTCCTAGGCGTCTGCCAGCCGTGTTTGCCCAGAAAGGTGGACCAAGGCATTATTTAGTAGATGTTACTAATGCAAAGCTAACTCAGTGTACACATGAGCCAAATTACGCATGGAGGATGTTCGACACCTTGTAGAATCTGCTCCTAGGCGTCTGCCAGCCGTGTTTGCCCAGAAAGGTGGACCAAGGCATTATTTAGTAGATGTTACTAATGCAAAGCTAACTCAGTGTACACATGAGCCAAATTACGCATAGAGGATGTTCGACACCTTGTAGAATCTGCTCCTAGGCGTCTGCCAGCCGTGTTTGCCCAGAAAGGTGGACCAAGGCATTATTTAGTAGATGTTACTAATGCAAAGCTAACTCAGTGTACACATGAGCCAAATTACGCATAGAGGATGTTCGACACCTTGTAGAATCTGCTCCTAGGCGTCTGCCAGCCGTGTTTGCCCAGAAAGGTGGACCAAGGCATTATTTAGTAGATGTTACTAATGCAAAGCTAACTCAGTGTACACATGAGCCAAATTACGCATAGAGGATGTTCGACACCTTGTAGAATCTGCTCCTAGGCGTCTGCCAGCCGTGTTTGCCCAGAAAGGTGGACCAAGGCATTATTTAGTAGATGTTACTAATGCAAAGCTAACTCAGTGTACACATGAGCCAAATTACGCATAGAGGATGTTCGACACCTTGTAGAATCTGCTCCTAGGCGTCTGCCAGCCGTGTTTGCCCAGAAAGGTGGACCAAGGCATTATTTAGTAGATGTTACTAATGCAAAGCTTACTCAGTGTACACATGAGCCAAATTACGCATAGAGGATGTTCGACACCTTGTAGAATCTGCTCCTAGGCGTCTGCCAGCCGTGTTTGCCCAGAAAGTGGACCAAGGCATTATTTAGTAGATGTTACTAATGCAAAGCTAACTCAGTGTACACATGAGCCAAATTATGCATAGAGGATGTTCGACACCTTGTAGAATTTGCTCCTAGGCGTCTGCCAGCCGTGTTTGCCCAGAAAGGTGGACCAAGGCATTATTTAGTAGATGTTACTAATGCAAAGCTAACTGAGTGTACACATGAGCCAAATTACGCATAGAGGATGTTCGACACCTTGTAGAATCTGCTCCTAGGCGTCTGCCAGCCGTGTTTGCCCAGAAAGGTGGACCAAGGCATTATTTAGTAGATGTTACTAATGCAAAGCTAACTGAGTGTACACATGAGCCAAATTACGCATAGAGGATGTTCGACACCTTGTAGAATCTGTTCCTAGGCGTCTGCCAGCCCGGTTTGCCCAGAAAGGTGGACCAAGGCATTATTTAGTAGATGTTACTAATGCAAAGCTAACTCAGTGTACACATGAGCCAAATTACGCATAGAGGATGTTCGACACCTTGTAGAATCTGCTCCTAGGCGTCTGCCAGCCGTGTTTGCCCAGAAAGTGGACCAAGGCATTATTCAGTAGATGTTACTAATGCAAAGCTAACTCAGTGTACACATGAGCCAAATTACGCATGGAGGATGTTCGACACCTTGTAGAATCTGCTCCTAGGCGTCTGCCAGCCGTGTTTGCCCAGAAAGGTGGACCAAGGCATTATTTAGTAGATGTTACTAATGCAAAGCTAACTCAGTGTACACATGAGCCAAATTACGCATAGAGGATGTTCGACACCTTGTAGAATCTGCTCCTAGGCGTCTGCCAGCCGTGTTTGCCCAGAAAGGTGGACCAAGGCATTATTTAGTAGATGTTACTAATGCAAAAGCTAACTCAGTGTACACATGAGCCAAATTACGCATAGAGGATGTTCGACACCTTGTAGAATCTGCTCCTAGGCGTCTGCCAGCCGTGTTTGCCCAGAAAGGTGGACCAAGGCATTATTTAGTAGATGTTACTAATGCAAAGCTAACTCAGTGTACACATGAGCCAAATTACGCATAGAGGATGTTCGACACCTTGTAGAATCTGCTCCTAGGCGTCTGCCAGCCGTGTTTGCCCAGAAAGGTGGACCAAGGCATTATTTAGTAGATGTTACTAATGCAAAGCTAACTCAGTGTACACATGAGCCAAATTACGCATAGAGGATGTTCGACACCTTGTAGAATCTGCTCCTAGGCGTCTGCCAGCCGTGTTTGCCCAGAAAGGTGGACCAAGGCATTATTTAGTAGATGTTACTAATGCAAAGCTAACTCAGTGTACACATGAGCCAAATTACGCATAGAGGATGTTCGACACCTTGTAGAATCTGCTCCTAGGCGTCTGCCAGCCGTGTTTGCCCAGAAAGGTGGACCAAGGCATTATTTAGTAGATGTTACTAATGCAAAGCTAACTCAGTGTACACATGAGCCAAATTACGCATAGAGGATGTTCGACACCTTGTAGAATCTGCTCCTAGGCGTCTGCCAGCCGTGTTTGCCCAGAAAGGTGGACCAAGGCATTATTTAGTAGATGTTACTAATGCAAAGCTAACTCAGTGTACACATGAGCCAAATTACGCATGGAGGATGTTCGACACCTTGTAGAATCTGCTCCTAGGCGTCTGCCAGCCGTGTTTGCCCAGAAAGGTGGACCAAGGCATTATTTAGTAGATGTTACTAATGCAAAGCTAACTCAGTGTACACATGAGCCAAATTACGCATGGAGAATGTTTGACACCTTGTAGAATCTGTTCCTAGGCGTCTGCCAGCCGTGTTTGCCCAGAAAGGTGGACCAAGGCGTTATTTAGTAGATGTTACTAATGCAAAGCTAACTCAGTGTACACATGAGCCAAATTACGCATGGAGGATGTTCGACACCGTGTAGAATCTGTTCCTAGGCGTCTGCCAGCCGTGTTTGCCCAGAAAGGTGGACCAAGGCATTATTTAGTAGATGTTACTAATGCAAAGCTAACTCAGTGTACACATGAGCCAAATTACGCATGGAGAATGTTTGACACCTTGTAGAATCTGTTCCTAGGCTTCTGCCAGCCGTGTTTGCCCAGAAAGGTGGACCAAGGCGTTATTTAGTAGATGTTACTAATGCAAAGCTAACTCAGTGTACACATGAGCCAAATTACGCATGGAGGATGTTCGACACCGTGTAGAATCTGTTCCTAGGCGTCTGCCAGCCGTGTTTGCCCAGAAAGGTGGACCAAGGCATTATTTAGTAGATGTTACTAATGCAAAGCTAACTCAGTGTACACATGAGCCAAATTACGCATGGAGAATGTTTGACACCTTGTAGAATCTGTTCCTAGGCTTCTGCCAGCCGTGTTTGCCCAGAAAGGTGGACCAAGGCATTATTTAGTAGATGTTACTAATGCAAAGCTAACTCAGTGTACACATGAGCCAAATTACGCATGGAGGATGTTCGACACCTTGTAGAATCTGCTCCTAGGCGTCTGCCAGCCGTGTTTGCCCAGAAAGGTGGACCAAGGCATTATTTAGTAGATGTTACTAATGCAAAGCTAACTCAGTGTACACATGAGCCAAATTACGCATAGAGGATGTTCGACACCTTGTAGAATCTGCTCCTAGGCGTCTGCCAGCCGTGTTTGCCCAGAAAGGTGGACCAAGGCATTATTTAGTAGATGTTACTAATGCAAAGCTAACTCAGTGTACACATGAGCCAAATTACGCATGGAGGATGTTCGACACCTTGTAGAATCTGCTCCTAGGCATCTGCCAGCCGTGTTTGCCCAGAAAGGTGGACCAAGGCATTATTTAGTAGATGTTACTAATGCAAAGCTAACTCAGTGTACACATGAGCCAAATTACGCATGGAGAATGTTTGACACCTTGTAGAATCTGTTCCTAGGCGTCTGCCAGCCGTGTTTGCCCAGAAAGGTGGACCAATGCGTTATTTAGGTAGATGTTACTAATGCAAAGCTAACTCAGTGTACACATGGGTCAAGTTACGCATGGAGGATGTTCGACACCGTGTAGAATCTGTTCCTAGGCGTCTGCCAGCCGTGTTTGCCCAGAAAGGTGGACCAAGGCGTTATTTAGTAGATGTTACTAATGCAAAGCTAACTCAGTGTACACATGAGCCAAATTACGCATGGAGGATGTTCGACACCTTGTAGAATCTGTTCCTAGGCGTCTGCCAGCCGTGTTTGCCCAGAAAGGTGGACCAAGGCATTATTTAGTAGATGTTACTAATGCAAAGCTAACTCAGTGTACACATGAGCCAAATTACGCATGGAGAATGTTTGACACCTTGTAGAATCTGTTCCTAGGCTTCTGCCAGCCGTGTTTGCCCAGAAAGGTGGACCAAGGCGTTATTTAGTAGATGTTACTAATGCAAAGCTAACTCAGTGTACACATGAGCCAAATTACGCATGGAGGATGTTCGACACCGTGTAGAATCTGTTCCTAGGCGTCTGCCAGCCGTGTTTGCCCAGAAAGGTGGACCAAGGCATTATTTAGTAGATGTTACTAATGCAAAGCTAACTCAGTGTACACATGAGCCAAATTACGCATGGAGAATGTTTGACACCTTGTAGAATCTGTTCCTAGGCTTCTGCCAGCCGTGTTTGCCCAGAAAGGTGGACCAAGGCGTTATTTAGTAGATGTTACTAATGCAAAGCTAACTCAGTGTACACATGAGCCAAATTACGCATGGAGGATGTTCGACACCGTGTAGAATCTGTTCCTAGGCGTCTGCCAGCCGTGTTTGCCCAGAAAGGTGGACCAAGGCATTATTTAGTAGATGTTACTAATGCAAAGCTAACTCAGTGTACACATGAGCCAAATTACGCATGGAGAATGTTTGACACCTTGTAGAATCTGTTCCTAGGCTTCTGCCAGCCGTGTTTGCCCAGAAAGGTGGACCAAGGCGTTATTTAGTAGATGTTACTAATGCAAAGCTAACTCAGTGTACACATGAGCCAAATTACGCATGGAGGATGTTCGACACCGTGTAGAATCTGTTCCTAGGCGTCTGCCAGCCGTGTTTGCCCAGAAAGGTGGACCAAGGCATTATTTAGTAGATGTTACTAATGCAAAGCTAACTCAGTGTACACATGAGCCAAATTACGCATGGAGGATGTTTGACACCTTGTAGAATCTGTTCCTAGGCGTCTGCCAGCCGTGTTTGCCCAGAAAGGTGGACCAAGGCATTATTTAGTAGATGTTACTAATGCAAAGGTAACTCAGTGTACACATGAGCCAAATTACGCATGGAGGATGTTCGACACCGTGTAGAATCTGTTCCTAGGCGTCTGCCAGCCGTGTTTGCCCAGAAAGGTGGACCAAGGCATTATTTAGTAGATGTTACTAATGCAAAGCTAACTCAGTGTACACATGAGCCAAATTACGCATGGAGAATGTTTGACACCTTGTAGAATCTGTTCCTAGGCTTCTGCCAGCCGTGTTTGCCCAGAAAGGTGGACCAAGGCATTATTTAGTAGATGTTACTAATGCAAAGCTAACTCAGTGTACACATGAGCCAAATTACGCATGGAGAATGTTTGACACATTGTAGAATCTGTTCCTAGGCTTCTGCCAGCCGTGTTTGCCCAGAAAGGTGGACCAAGGCGTTATTTAGTAGATGTTACTAATGCAAAACTAACTCAGTGTACACATGAGCCAAATTACGCATGGAGGATGTTCGACACCGTGTAGAATCTGTTCCTAGGCGTCTGCCAGCCGTGTTTGCCCAGAAAGGTGGACCAAGGCATTATTTAGTAGATGTTACTAATGCAAAGCTAACTCAGTGTACACATGAGCCAAATTACGCATGGAGAATGTTTGACACCTTGTAGAATCTGTTCCTAGGCTTCTGCCAGCCGTGTTTGCCCAGAAAGGTGGACCAAGGCGTTATCAGGTAGATGTTACTAATGCAAAGCTAACTCAGTGTACACATGAGCCAAATTACGCATAGAGAATGTTCGACACCTTGTAGAATCTGCTCCTAGGCGTCTGCCAGCCGTGTTTGCCCAGAAAGGTGGACCAAGGCATTATTTAGTAGATGTTACTAATGCAAAGCTAACTCAGTGTACACATGAGCCAAATTACGCATGGAGGATGTTCGACACCGTGTAGAATCTGTTCCTAGGCGTCTGCCAGCCGTGTTTGCCCAGAAAGGTGGACCAAGGCATTATTTAGTAGATGTTACTAATGCAAAGCTAACTCAGTGTACACATGAGCCAAATTACGCATGGAGAATGTTTGACACCTTGTAGAATCTGTTCCTAGGCTTCTGCCAGCCGTGTTTGCCCAGAAAGGTGGACCAAGGCGTTATTAGGTAGATGTTACTAATGCAAAGGTAACTCAGTGTACACATGAGCCAAATTACGCATGGAGGATGTTCGACACCGTGTAGAATCTGTTCCTAGGCGTCTGCCAGCCGTGTTTGCCCAGAAAGGTGGACCAAGGCATTATTTAGTAGATGTTACTAATGCAAAGGTAACTCAGTGTACACATGAGCCAAATTACGCATGGAGGATGTTCGACACCGTGTAGAATCTGTTCCTAGGCGTCTGCCAGCCGTGTTTGCCCAGAAAGGTGGACCAAGGCATTATTTAGTAGATGTTACTAATGCAAAGCTAACTCAGTGTACACATGAGCCAAATTACGCATAGAGGATGTTCGACACCTTGTAGAATCTGCTCCTAGGCGTCTGCCAGCCGTGTTTGCCCAGAAAGGTGGACCAAGGCATTATTTAGTAGATGTTACTAATGCAAAGCTAACTTAGTGTACACATGAGCCAAATTACGCATAGAGGATGTTCGACACCTTGTAGAATCTGCTCCTAGGCGTCTGCCAGCCGTGTTTGCCCAGAAAGGTGGACCAAGGCATTATTTAGTAGATGTTACTAATGCAAAGCTAACTCAGTGTACACATGAGCCAAATTACGCATAGAGGATGTTCGACACCTTGTAGAATCTGCTCCTAGGCGTCTGCCAGCCGTGTTTGCCCAGAAAGGTGGACCAAGGCATTATTAGGTAGATGTTACTAATGCAAAGCTAACTCAGTGTACACATGAGCCAAATTACGCATAGAGGATGTTCGACACCTTGTAGAATCTGCTCCTAGGCGTCTGCCAGCCGTGTTTGCCCAGAAAGGTGGACCAAGGCATTATTTAGTAGATGTTACTAATGCAAAGCTAACTCAGTGTACACATGAGCCAAATTACGCATGGAGGATGTTTGACACCTTGTAGAATCTGCTCCTAGGCGTCTGCCAGCCGTGTTTGCCCAGAAAGGTGGACCAAGGCATTATTTAGTAGATGTTACTAATGCAAAGCTAACTCAGTGTACACATGAGCCAAATTACGCATGGAGGATGTTCGACACCTTGTAGAATCTGTTCCTAGGCGTCTGCCAGCCGTGTTTGCCCAGAAAGGTGGACCAAGGCATTATTTAGTAGATGTTACTAATGCAAAGCTAACTCAGTGTACACATGAGCCAAATTACGCATGGAGAATGTTTGACACCTTGTAGAATCTGTTCCTAGGCTTCTGCCAGCCGTGTTTGCCCAGAAAGGTGGACCAAGGCGTTATTTAGTAGATGTTACTAATGCAAAGCTAACTCAGTGTACACATGAGCCAAATTACGCATGGAGGATGTTCGACACCGTGTAGAATCTGTTCCTAGGCGTCTGCCAGCCGTGTTTGCCCAGAAAGGTGGACCAAGGCATTATTTAGTAGATGTTACTAAT
This sequence comes from Macrothele yani, assembly GCA_039090855.1. Taxonomy (NCBI): domain Eukaryota; kingdom Metazoa; phylum Arthropoda; class Arachnida; order Araneae; family Macrothelidae; genus Macrothele; species Macrothele yani. The sequence goes on along the minus strand of CM077020.1, from coordinate 11,617,050 downwards.
GCAAAGCTAACTCAGTGTACACATGAGCCAAATTACGCATGGAGAATGTTTGACACCTTGTAGAATCTGTTCCTAGGCTTCTGCCAGCCGTGTTTGCCCAGAAAGGTGGACCAAGGCATTATTTAGTAGATGTTACTAATGCAAAGCTAACTCAGTGTACACATGAGCCAAATTACGCATAGAGGATGTTCGACACCTTGTAGAATCTGCTCCTAGGCGTCTGCCAGCCGTGTTTGCCCAGAAAGGTGGACCAAGGCATTATTTAGTAGATGTTACTAATGCAAAGCTAACTCAGTGTACACATGAGCCAAATTACGCATAGAGGATGTTCGACACCTTGTAGAATCTGCTCCTAGGCGTCTGCCAGCCGTGTTTGCCCAGAAAGGTGGACCAAGGCATTATTTAGTAGATGTTACTAATGCAAAGCTAACTCAGTGTACACATGAGCCAAATTACGCATGGAGGATGTTCGACACCTTGTAGAATCTGCTCCTAGGCGTCTGCCAGCCGTGTTTGCCCAGAAAGGTGGACCAAGGCATTATTTAGTAGATGTTACTAATGCAAAGCTAACTCAGTGTACACATGAGCCAAATTACGCATGGAGGATGTTCGACACCTTGTAGAATCTGTTCCTAGGCGTCTGCCAGCCGTGTTTGCCCAGAAAGGTGGACCAATGCGTTATTTTGGTAGATGTTACTAATGCAAAGCTAACTCAGTGTAGACATGGGTCAAATTACGCGTGGAGGATGTTCGACACCGTGTAGAATCTGTTCCTAGGCGTCAGCGAGCCGTGTTTGCCCAGAAAGGTGGACCAATGCGTTATTAGGTAGATGTTACTAATGCAAAGCTAACTCAGTGTAGACATGGGTCAAGTTACGCATGGAGGATGTTCGACACCTTGTAGAATCTGCTCCTAGGCGTCTGCCAGCCGTGTTTGCCCAGAAAGGTGGACCAAGGCATTATTTAGTAGATGTTACTAATGCAAAGCTAACTCAGTGTACACATGAGCCAAATTACGCATGGAGAATGTTTGACACCTTGTAGAATCTGTTCCTAGGCTTCTGCCAGCCGTGTTTGCCCAGAAAGGTGGACCAAGGCGTTATTTAGTAGATGTTACTAATGCAAAGCTAACTCAGTGTACACATGAGCCAAATTACGCATGGAGGATGTTCGACACCGTGTAGAATCTGTTCCTAGGCGTCTGCCAGCCGTGTTTGCCCAGAAAGGTGGACCAAGGCATTATTTAGTAGATGTTACTAATGCAAAGCTAACTCAGTGTACACATGAGCCAAATTACGCATGGAGAATGTTTGACACCTTGTAGAATCTGTTCCTAGGCTTCTGCCAGCCGTGTTTGCCCAGAAAGGTGGACCAAGGCGTTATTTAGTAGATGTTACTAATGCAAAGCTAACTCAGTGTACACATGAGCCAAATTACGCATGGAGGATGTTCGACACCGTGTAGAATCTGTTCCTAGGCGTCTGCCAGCCGTGTTTGCCCAGAAAGGTGGACCAAGGCATTATTTAGTAGATGTTACTAATGCAAAGCTAACTCAGTGTACACATGAGCCAAATTACGCATGGAGAATGTTTGACACCTTGTAGAATCTGTTCCTAGGCTTCTGCCAGCCGTGTTTGCCCAGAAAGGTGGACCAAGGCGTTATTTAGTAGATGTTACTAATGCAAAGCTAACTCAGTGTACACATGAGCCAAATTACGCATGGAGGATGTTCGACACCGTGTAGAATCTGTTCCTAGGCGTCTGCCAGCCGTGTTTGCCCAGAAAGGTGGACCAAGGCATTATTTAGTAGATGTTACTAATGCAAAGCTAACTCAGTGTACACATGAGCCAAATTACGCATGGAGAATGTTTGACACCTTGTAGAATCTGTTCCTAGGCTTCTGCCAGCCGTGTTTGCCCAGAAAGGTGGACCAAGGCGTTATTTAGTAGATGTTACTAATGCAAAGCTAACTCAGTGTACACATGAGCCAAATTACGCATGGAGGATGTTCGACACCGTGTAGAATCTGTTCCTAGGCGTCTGCCAGCCGTGTTTGCCCAGAAAGGTGGACCAAGGCATTATTTAGTAGATGTTACTAATGCAAAGCTAACTCAGTGTACACATGAGCCAAATTACGCATGGAGAATGTTTGACACCTTGTAGAATCTGTTCCTAGGCTTCTGCCAGCCGTGTTTGCCCAGAAAGGTGGACCAAGGCGTTATTTAGTAGATGTTACTAATGCAAAGCTAACTCAGTGTACACATGAGCCAAATTACGCATGGAGGATGTTTGACACCGTGTAGAATCTGTTCCTAGGCGTCTGCCAGCCGTGTTTGCCCAGAAAGGTGGACCAAGGCATTATTTAGTAGATGTTACTAATGCAAAGCTAACTCAGTGTACACATGAGCCAAATTACGCATGGAGGATGTTCGACACCGTGTAGAATCTGTTCCTAGGCGTCTGCCAGCCGTGTTTGCCCAGAAAGGTGGACCAAGGCATTATTTAGTAGATGTTACTAATGCAAAGCTAACTCAGTGTACACATGAGCCAAATTACGCATGGAGGATGTTCGACACCTTGTAGAATCTGTTCCTAGGCGTCTGCCAGCCGTGTTTGCCCAGAAAGGTGGACCAAGGCGTTATTTAGTAGATGTTACTAATGCAAAGCTAACTCAGTGTACACATGAGCCAAATTACGCATAGAGAATGTTCGACACCTTGTAGAATCTGCTCCTAGGCGTCTGCCAGCCGTGTTTGCCCAGAAAGGTGGACCAAGGCATTATTTAGTAGATGTTACTAATGCAAAGCTAACTCAGTGTACACATGAGCCAAATTACGCATGGAGGATGTTCGACACCGTGTAGAATCTGTTCCTAGGCGTCTGCCAGCCGTGTTTGCCCAGAAAGGTGGACCAAGGCATTATTTAGTAGATGTTACTAATGCAAAGCTAACTCAGTGTACACATGAGCCAAATTACGCATGGAGAATGTTTGACACCTTGTAGAATCTGTTCCTAGGCTTCTGCCAGCCGTGTTTGCCCAGAAAGGTGGACCAAGGCGTTATTTAGTAGATGTTACTAATGCAAAGCTAACTCAGTGTACACATGAGCCAAATTACGCATGGAGGATGTTCGACACCTTGTAGAATCTGCTCCTAGGCGTCTGCCAGCCGTGTTTGCCCAGAAAGGTGGACCAAGGCATTATTTAGTAGATGTTACTAATGCAAAGCTAACTCAGTGTACACATGAGCCAAATTACGCATAGAGGATGTTCGACACCTTGTAGAATCTGTTCCTAGGCGTCTGCCAGCCGTGTTTGCCCAGAAAGGTGGACCAAGGCATTATTTAGTAGATGTTACTAATGCAAAGCTAACTCAGTGTACACATGAGCCAAATTACGCATAGAGGATGTTCGACACCTTGTAGAATCTGCTCCTAGGCGTCTGCCAGCCGTGTTTGCCCAGAAAGGTGGACCAAGGCATTATTTAGTAGATGTTACTAATGCAAAGCTAACTCAGTGTACACATGAGCCAAATTACGCATAGAGGATGTTCGACACCTTGTAGAATCTGCTCCTAGGCGTCTGCCAGCCGTGTTTGCCCAGAAAGTGGACCAAGGCATTATTTAGTAGATGTTACTAATGCAAAGCTAACTCAGTGTACACATGAGCCAAATTACGCATAGAGGATGTTCGACACCTTGTAGAATCTGCTCCTAGGCGTCTGCCAGCCGTGTTTGCCCAGAAAGGTGGACCAAGGCATTATTTAGTAGATGTTACTAATGCAAAGCTAACTGAGTGTACACATGAGCCAAATTACGCATAGAGGATGTTCGACACCTTGTAGAATCTGATCCTAGGCGTCTGCCAGCCGTGTTTGCCCAGAAAGGTGGACCAAGGCATTATTTAGTAGATGTTACTAATGCAAAGCTAACTGAGTGTACACATGAGCCAAATTACGCATAGAGGATGTTCGACACCTTGTAGAATCTGTTCCTAGGCGTCTGCCAGCCTGGTTTGCCCAGAAAGGTGGACCAAGGCATTATTTAGTAGATGTTACTAATGCAAAGCTAACTCAGTGTACACATGAGCCAAATTACGCATAGAGGATGTTCGACACCTTGTAGAATCTGCTCCTAGGCGTCTGCCAGCCGTGTTTGCCCAGAAAGTGGACCAAGGCATTATTCAGTAGATGTTACTAATGCAAAGCTAACTCAGTGTACACATGAGCCAAATTACGCATGGAGGATGTTCGACACCTTGTAGAATCTGCTCCTAGGCGTCTGCCAGCCGTGTTTGCCCAGAAAGGTGGACCAAGGCATTATTTAGTAGATGTTACTAATGCAAAGCTAACTCAGTGTACACATGAGCCAAATTACGCATAGAGGATGTTCGACACCTTGTAGAATCTGCTCCTAGGCGTCTGCCAGCCGTGTTTGCCCAGAAAGGTGGACCAAGGCATTATTTAGTAGATGTTACTAATGCAAAGCTAACTCAGTGTACACATGAGCCAAATTACGCATAGAGGATGTTCGACACCTTGTAGAATCTGCTCTTAGGCGTCTGCCAGCCGTGTTTGCCCAGAAAGGTGGACCAAGGCATTATTTAGTAGATGTTACTAATGCAAAGCTAACTCAGTGTACACATGAGCCAAATTACGCATAGAGGATGTTCGACACCTTGTAGAATCTTCTCCTAGGCGTCTGCCAGCCGTGTTTGCCCAGAAAGGTGGACCAAGGCATTATGTAGTAGATGTTACTAATGCAAAGCTAACTCAGTGTACACATGAGCCAAATTACGCATAGAGGATGTTCGACACCTTGTAGAATCTGCTCCTAGGCGTCTGCCAGCCGTGTTTGCCCAGAAAGGTGGACCAAGGCATTATTTAGTAGATGTTACTAATGCAAAGCTAACTCAGTGTACACATGAGCCAAATTACGCATAGAGGATGTTCGACACCTTGTAGAATCTGCTCCTAGGCGTCTGCCAGCCGTGTTTGCCCAGAAAGGTGGACCAAGGCATTATTTAGTAGATGTTACTAATGCAAAGCTAACTCAGTGTACACATGAGCCAAATTACGCATAGAGGATGTTCGACACCTTGTAGAATCTGCTCCTAGGCGTCTGCCAGCCGTGTTTGCCCAGAAAGGTGGACCAAGGCATTATTTAGTAGATGTTACTAATGCAAAGCTAACTCAGTGTACACATGAGCCAAATTACGCATAGAGGATGTTCGACACCTTGTAGAATCTGCTCCTAGGCGTCTGCCAGCCGTGTTTGCCCAGAAAGGTGGACCAAGGCATTATTTAGTAGATGTTACTAATGCAAAGCTAACTCAGTGTACACATGAGCCAAATTACGCATGGAGGATGTTCGACACCTTGTAGAATCTGCTCCTAGGCGTCTGCCAGCCGTGTTTGCCCAGAAAGGTGGACCAAGGCATTATTTAGTAGATGTTACTAATGCAAAGCTAACTCAGTGTACACATGAGCCAAATTACGCATGGAGAATGTTTGACACCTTGTAGAATCTGTTCCTAGGCGTCTGCCAGCCGTGTTTGCCCAGAAAGGTGGACCAAGGCATTATTTAGTAGATGTTACTAATGCAAAGCTAACTCAGTGTACACATGAGCCAAATTACGCATGGAGAATGTTTGACACCTTGTAGAATCTGTTCCTAGGCTTCTGCCAGCCGTGTTTGCCCAGAAAGGTGGACCAAGGCGTTATTTAGTAGATGTTACTAATGCAAAGCTAACTCAGTGTACACATGAGCCAAATTACGCATGGAGGATGTTCGACACCGTGTAGAATCTGTTCCTAGGCGTCTGCCAGCCGTGTTTGCCCAGAAAGGTGGACCAAGGCATTATTTAGTAGATGTTACTAATGCAAAGCTAACTCAGTGTACACATGAGCCAAATTACGCATGGAGAATGTTTGACACCTTGTAGAATCTGTTCCTAGGCTTCTGCCAGCCGTGTTTGCCCAGAAAGGTGGACCAAGGCGTTATTTAGTAGATGTTACTAATGCAAAGCTAACTCAGTGTACACATGAGCCAAATTACGCATGGAGGATGTTCGACACCGTGTAGAATCTGTTCCTAGGCGTCTGCCAGCCGTGTTTGCCCAGAAAGGTGGACCAAGGCATTATTTAGTAGATGTTACTAATGCAAAGCTAACTCAGTGTAGACATGGCTCAAGTTACGCATGGAGGATGTTCGACACCTTGTAGAATCTGTTCCTAGGCGTCTGCCAGCCGTGATGGCCCAGAAAGGTGGACCAATGCGTTTTTTGGTAGATGTTACTAATGCAAAGCTAACTCAGTGTAGACATGGGTCAAGTTACGCGTGGAGGATGTTCGACACCGTGTAGAATCTGTTCCTAGGCGTCAGCGAGCCGTGATTGCCCAGAAAGGTGGACCAATGCGTTATTAGGTAGATGTTACTAATGCAAAGCTAACTCAGTGTAGACATGGGTCAAGTTACGCATGGAGGATGTTCGACACCTTGTAGAATCTGCTCCTAGGCGTCTGCCAGCCGTGTTTGCCCAGAAAGGTGGACCAAGGCATTATTTAGTAGATGTTACTAATGCAAAGCTAACTCAGTGTACACATGAGCCAAATTACGCATGGAGAATGTTTGACACCTTGTAGAATCTGTTCCTAGGCTTCTGCCAGCCGTGTTTGCCCAGAAAGGTGGACCAAGGCGTTATTTAGTAGATGTTACTAATGCAAAGCTAACTCAGTGTACACATGAGCCAAATTACGCATGGAGGATGTTCGACACCGTGTAGAACCTGTTCCTAGGCGTCTGCCAGCTGTGTTTGCCCAGAAAGGTGGACCAAGGCATTATTTAGTAGATGTTACTAATGCAAAGCTAACTCAGTGTACACATGAGCCAAATTACGCATGGAGAATGTTGGACACCTTGTAGAATCTGTTCCTAGGCTTCTGCCAGCCGTGTTTGCCCAGAAAGGTGGACCAAGGCGTTATTTAGTAGATGTTACTAATGCAAAGCTAACTCAGTGTACACATGAGCCAAATTACGCATGGAGGATGTTCGACACCGTGTAGAATCTGTTCCTAGGCGTCTGCCAGCCGTGTTTGCCCAGAAAGGTGGACCAAGGCATTATTTAGTAGATGTTACTAATGCAAAGCTAACTCAGTGTACACATGAGCCAAATTACGCATGGAGAATGTTTGACACATTGTAGAATCTGTTCCTAGGCTTCTGCCAGCCGTGTTTGCCCAGAAAGGTGGACCAAGGCGTTATTTAGTAGATGTTACTAATGCAAAGCTAACTCAGTGTACACATGAGCCAAATTACGCATGGAGGATGTTCGACACCGTGTAGAATCTGTTCCTAGGCGTCTGCCAGCCGTGTTTGCCCAGAAAGGTGGACCAAGGCATTATTTAGTAGATGTTACTAATGCAAAGCTAACTCAGTGTACACATGAGCCAAATTACGCATGGAGAATGTTTGACACCTTGTAGAATCTGTTCCTAGGCTTCTGCCAGCCGTGTTTGCCCAGAAAGGTGGACCAAGGCGTTATTTAGTAGATGTTACTAATGCAAAGGTAACTCAGTGTACACATGAGCCAAATTACGCATGGAGGATGTTCGACACCGTGTAGAATCTGTTCCTAGGCGTCTGCCAGCCGTGTTTGCCCAGAAAGGTGGACCAAGGCATTATTTAGTAGATGTTACTAATGCAAAGCTAACTCAGTGTACACATGAGCCAAATTACGCATGGAGAATGTTTGACACCTTGTAGAATCTGTTCCTAGGCTTCTGCCAGCCGTGTTTGCCCAGAAAGGTGGACCAAGGCATTATTTAGTAGATGTTACTAATGCAAAGCTAACTCAGTGTACACATGAGCCAAATTACGCATGGAGAATGTTTGACACATTGTAGAATCTGTTCCTAGGCTTCTGCCAGCCGTGTTTGCCCAGAAAGGTGGACCAAGGCGTTATTTAGTAGATGTTACTAATGCAAAGCTAACTCAGTGTACACATGAGCCAAATTACGCATGGAGGATGTTCGACACCGTGTAGAATCTGTTCCTAGGCGTCTGCCAGCCGTGTTTGCCCAGAAAGGTGGACCAAGGCATTATTTAGTAGATGTTACTAATGCAAAGGGATGTAAGGTCAGGTGATGCGTAACATCATAGCCTCTCCTTGACAAATGCCAACCCCGCCTTCTCGTGGTGCATCCTGTTCCCACTAAAGGGGCTCTGACGACCGCCCATAGCGGTATAACTATACCATCGGGATCAGAGGAAATTCTATCCCACACTCACCAACCCGCTTGGCCAGCGTGATGAGTTATGGCCAAACCCTCCAAAATGATTCCACAACTTAAATCTTGGCCCTCAGTCTCCGGCAGCTGGAATGTACCTGGCCAAGGCAGCGGCCAGTGCGACATGAAGGCAGAGGGTGCTAAGAATCCCCGGAGGACCGGACTAGGCTGCCATCTGATGCTGACCTTGGCTACTTACAATGGACGCTCCCTATCTTCTGATTCAAGGCTTCTTGAATTGGAAGAGGAACTACAAAGGATCAAGTGGGACATCGTGGGGCTAAGTGAGGTAAGGAGAAAAGGAGAAGATCTCATCGAACTGAAAAGTGGACATCTCTTCTACTATCGTGGGACAGATACTGGCAGAACTAGTGGTGTTGGATTTATAATAAACAAGAAACTGAAGGATAAAGTTGTAGAAGTTGAAAGTTCCTCTGACAGAGCTGCACGACTTGTTATCCAACTCTCGAAAAGATACCAGGCTCAGATTATTCAAACTTATGCACCCACCACAAGTCATCCTGAAGAAGAAATTGAAGAATTTTATGAGGAAATTTGTCATCTAAATAATAAAGGTAAGCAGCACTTGAAAATAATTATGGGAGATTTCAATGCAAAAATAGGGCAACGGCAACAGAATGAAACTTCAGTAGGTAAATTCGGTCATGGCAACAGAAACCAGCGTGGAAATACTCTCGTTGAGTTTGCAGAGGCAGAAGGGTTTTTCATCTTGAACTCCTTCTTCAAGAAAAAGCCACACAGGAAATGGACATGGAGACATCCAAATGGGACGACAAGTGAAATTGATTTTATTATGTGTAACAAAAAATTCGTCATAGAAGACTGCAGTGTGCTAAACAAGTTCAACACAGGTAGTGACCATAGATTGGTGAGATGTAAGATGCACCTCAACACCAAACTTGAACGTGGCAAGCTCATAAGACAAACAAAATCTATTGACATAACCAACCTTAAAAAACACCATAATACCTTCAAGTTAGAACTGAAGAACAGGTTCTCTGCTTTAGAAGGCCTAACATCGGAAGAAGTGGACATCTCTGAAGTTAACAGAAAAATAACCAAAGCTCTTATGGAAACAGCAACAAAATTAGCTGGGTCTAAGAACAAGTTGCATGTGAACAAATTATCAGGAAAAACCAAAATGTTGATGCAAAAAAGAAGAGAGATGAGGACAAATAAAGAAGATGTGACTTCCAAAGTGGAATATATAGAGCTATGCAAGACAGTAAGAAAAAGTATCACTGAAGACGTAAGGAAATTCAACTGTGAACTAGTGAGGAAAGCAATTGAAAACAACCAAAGCCTAAAGATAGCAAAGGGACATCTCAGTAAGGGAAGAAAACAGATTATGGCACTGAGAAAAGAAGATGGTTCTGTAACAAGAAATAGAGGCGAAATCTTGACAAGAGTGAAAGATTTCTACTCCAAATTATATGAAAGGGATGATATATGCACTCCAGACATCATGAAAGATACCAGTACCAGAGTTCCTCCAGTCCTTCCAGCAGAAGTTGCACATGCAATCAAGAACATGAAGCGAGGAAAAGCTCCAGGAGAAGATGGAATTACTGTAGACATCATACAAGAAGCAAGTGGAGAAATCGAAACAGTACTCGCCCAAATTTTCACTCGATGCCTTAATGAAGGAAAGATTCCTGAGGATTGGAACACCGCTACAATGATCCTGCTACATAAGAAAGGTGACATTGAGGATCTCGGAAACTACAGACCTATCAGCCTCCTATCAGTAGTTTATAAAATCTTCACTAAAGTTCTTTCACACCGCTTGAAGGTAGCACTAGACATGGCTCAACCGAGAGAACAAGCTGGATTCAGGAGTGGCTACAGCACAATAGATCATATCCACGTGCTGAGAGAACTAATTGAAAGAGCGAGGGAATATGAACTTCCATTGTGCATGGCTTTTATCGATTATGAAAAAGCCTTTGATTCGGTGAAACCATCAGCAGTTACAATGGCTCTGAAAACCTGCGGTATTGAAGATGCATACATTAATATTATTAATAACATCTATGAAAATGCAAGTGCAAAGATTAGGCTGTTTGAAAATACAACACACGTAAAAATTGGAAAGGGAGTGAGACAAGGTGACACCATATCTCCGAAGCTCTTTAATGCCACATTGGAGGGTGTTTTTCAGTCGCTGAGCTGGGAAAACACGGGGATAAAGATTAATGGAGATTATCTAACCCACCTTCGTTTTGCTGATGACGTAGTCATTTTTGCAACTACCCCATCAGAGCTGCAGAGTATGATCCAGGAACTTGCTGACAAGAGTAAAGAAGTGGGATTAAAAATGAACTTTCAGAAGACAAAAGTGATGTTCAATGCTTTTACAAGAAATGAAGATTTATCGATTGATGGAGAAAAGCTGGAGATAACAGACACATACGTTTATCTTGGACAACAGATATCAGGTGAGGGTCACATTGATGAAGAAATTAATCGGCGTACAAAACTTGCCTGGAGAGCTTTTGGAAGAAACAGCATAATTTTCAAGAGCAATATGCCATTATGTCTTAAAAGAAAAGTGTTTGATCAATGCATCCTTCCAGTGCTTACGTATGGTGCAGAGACGTGGACCTTAACTAAAAGAGACATACAAAGGCTGCAGACAACTCAAAGAAGCATGGAGAGGTGCATGCTTGGTGTAACCAGGAGAGATAAGAAGAGGAACTCGTGGATCCGAAAATGACAAGAGTGGAAGACATCATGATCAGAGTTAAATCCCTGAAATGGCAATGGGCTGGACATACTGCCAGAAGGACAGATCATCGATGGACAGCCGAAATTTTATCTTGGATTCCAAGGGACAGGAAAAGACCCAGAAGAAGACCACATGGGAGATGGGTGGATGAAATTCGAAAGTATGCAGGGGTGACATGGAGGAGACTGGCACAAGACAGACCGTTGTGGAGGAAACTTGGGGAGACCTTCGTCCAGCAGTGGATTGATAATGGTTGACAATGATGATGATGATGACTAATGCAAAGCTAACTCAGTGTACACATGAGCCAAATTACGCATGGAGAATGTTTGACACCTTGTAGAATCTGTTCCTAGGCTTCTGCCAGCCGTGTTTGCCCAGAAAGGTGGACCAAGGCGTTATTAGGTAGATGTTACTAATGCAAAGCTAACTCAGTGTACACATGAGCCAAATTACGCATAGAGGATGTTCGACACCTTGTAGAATCTGCTCCTAGGCGTCTGCCAGCCGTGTTTGCCCAGAAAGGTGGACCAAGGCATTATTTAGTAGATGTTACTAATGCAAAGCTAACTCAGTGTACACATGAGCCAAATTACGCATGGAGGATGTTCGACACCGTGTAGAATCTGTTCCTAGGCGTCTGCCAGCCGTGTTTGCCCAGAAAGGTGGACCAAGGCATTATTTAGTAGATGTTACTAATGCAAAGCTAACTCAGTGTACACATGAGCCAAATTACGCATGGAGAATGTTTGACACCTTGTAGAATCTGTTCCTAGGCTTCTGCCAGCCGTGTTTGCCCAGAAAGGTGGACCAAGGCGTTATTAGGTAGATGTTACTAATGCAAAGGTAACTCAGTGTACACATGAGCCAAATTACGCATGGAGGATGTTTGACACCGTGTAGAATCTGTTCCTAGGCTTCTGCCAGCCGTGTTTGCCCAGAAAGGTGGACCAAGGCGTTATTTAGTAGATGTTACTAATGCAAAGGTAACTCAGTGTACACATGAGCCAAATTACGCATGGAGGATGTTCGACACCGTGTAGAATCTGTTCCTAGGCGTCTGCCAGCCGTGTTTGCCCAGAAAGGTGGACCAAGGCATTATTTAGTAGATGTTACTAATGCAAAGCTAACTCAGTGTACACATGAGCCAAATTACGCATGGAGGATGTTTGACACCTTGTAGAATCTGTTCCTAGGCGTCTGCCAGCCGTGTTTGCCCAGAAAGGTGGACCAAGGCATTATTTAGTAGATGTTACTAATGCAAAGCTAACTCAGTGTACACATGAGCCAAATTACGCATGGAGAATGTTTGACACCTTGTAGAATCTGTTCCTAGGCTTCTGCCAGCCGTGTTTGCCCAGAAAGGTGGACCAAGGCGTTATTTAGTAGATGTTACTAATGCAAAGCTAACTCAGTGTACACATGAGCCAAATTACGCATGGAGAATGTTTGACACCTTGTAGAATCTGTTCCTAGGCGTCTGCCAGCCGTGTTTGCCCAGAAAGGTGGACCAAGGCATTATTTAGTAGATGTTACTAATGCAAAGCTAACTCAGTGTACACATGAGCCAAATTACGCATAGAGGATGTTCGACACCTTGTAGAATCTGCTCCTAGGCGTCTGCCAGCCGTGTTTGCCCAGAAAGGTGGACCAAGGCATTATTTAGTAGATGTTACTAATGCAAAGCTAACTCAGTGTACACATGAGCCAAATTACGCATGGAGGATGTTCGACACCTTGTAGAATCTGTTCCTAGGCGTCTGCCAGCCGTGTTTGCCCAGAAAGGTGGACCAAGGCATTATTTAGTAGATGTTACTAATGCAAAGCTAACTCAGTGTACACATGAGCCAAATTACGCATGGAGGATGTTCGACACCGTGTAGAATCTGTTCCTAGGCGTCTGCCAGCCGTGTTTGCCCAGAAAGGTGGACCAAGGCATTATTTAGTAGATGTTACTAATGCAAAGCTAACTCAGTGTACACATGAGCCAAATTACGCATGGAGAATGTTCGACACCTTGTAGAATCTGTTCCTAGGCTTCTGCCAGCCGTGTTTGCCCAGAAAGGTGGACCAAGGCGTTATTAGGTAGATGTTACTAATGCAAAGGTAACTCAGTGTACACATGAGCCAAATTACGCATGGAGGATGTTCGACACCGTGTAGAATCTGTTCCTAGGCGTCTGCCAGCCGTGTTTGCCCAGAAAGGTGGACCAAGGCATTATTTAGTAGATGTTACTAATGCAAAGGTAACTCAGTGTACACATGAGCCAAATTACGCATGGAGGATGTTCGACACCGTGTAGAATCTGTTCCTAGGCGTCTGCCAGCCGTGTTTGCCCAGAAAGGTGGACCAAGGCATTATTTAGTAGATGTTACTAATGCAAAGCTAACTCAGTGTACACATGAGCCAAATTACGCATGGAGGATGTTCGACACCTTGTAGAATCTGTTCCTAGGCGTCTGCCAGCCGTGATGGCCCAGAAAGGTGGACCAATGCGTTTTTTGGTAGATGTTACTAATGCAAAGCTAACTCAGTGTAGACATGGGTCAAGTTACGCGTGGAGGATGTTCGACACCGTGTAGAATCTGTTCCTAGGCGTCAGCGAGCCGTGATTGCCCAGAAAGGTGGACCAATGCGTTATTAGTTAGATGTTACTAATGCAAAGCTAACTCAGTGTAGACATGGGTCAAGTTACGCATGGAGGATGTTCGACACCTTGTAGAATCTGTTCCTAGGCGTCTGCGAGTCGTGATTGCACAGAAAGGTGGACCAACGCTTTATTAGGTAGGTGTTCCTAATGGAAAGCTAACTCATATCATGCCACAATGGTCATTATTTCGGGGTGGTAACAGGAACATGCTGGAGACGATTTCCATATTTCACTGGCCACCTTAGTCCCGCGGAACTTTTTCAATATTAAGTTAAACAGCTCATCAGACGCCTGTTGATGCAGATTTATGAACTCACCTGTAAGGCATGAGCTGGAACGGAGAACATCATTGCTTCATTGAAGATTGGATTCCTCTCATCCTTCTTTACAGTTGTTTTCTTTTTTGCGAACTTCTTACCGTTTTGTAGAAGGTACACTTTGACGAAAGGATTGAATTCTGTAAAAAAAAGAAATATAGGAACATTCCGTTAGGTCGCATTTTCTGAGCCGTACAGAAAGAAAAAATTGAACAAAGAAGCAATACAATGTTGCCATCCTTACAGCAGTGTCTAAAGTACGTTTTGTAACTGATACACACTGAAGCATCAAAGGATTAGGTACACCTACCCAATGCCATCGTTGGCCTTCAAAACAGCCCCGATTCGACGTGGCACGGATTCAAGGAGATACCATTGTACAAGTATCTTCAGCAAAGAGGATGTGATGGCGTCTGTCAGTTGCCGAATATTCGCTGGATATCTGTTACCTTTCTTAATCTCGTCCCACAGATGTTAAATTGGGTAAATGTATGGGGACTATGGGGACATTTTAGAACTTTGAAGTCACTGTCGGGCTCTTGGAACCACTATGTAATGATCTGAGTCATGTGGCATGGTGCATTATCCTGATGGAAGCAACCTTCTCCATCAGGAAATACCATGCACATGCCGCAGTGTGCTGCCTGGTCCGCAATGACGTTAAGATATCTCGTGGTATCCAAATTCTGTTTCAGAAGTTTTAAAGCACCCAATACCGGTCATATAAAAACACTAACATAATAACGCGTTGGGCCGTTGTTGGCCTTTAAAACAGCCTCGATTCGATGTGGCATGGATTCAATGACATTTCGTTCTACAGGTATTGTCAGAAAAGAGGATGGGATGTCTGTCAATTGCCGAATATTCGCTGGATATCTGTTACCTTTCTCAATCTCATCCCACAGGAGTTAAATTGGGTTAATACACTGCTGGACAATGAAATTGCTCCACCAAGAAGGAGTGAGGATAGAGGGGTGAAACTGAGCATGCAAATAGGAATACCGTACGTAAGGGTTTACCTTGATGTTATTTTCAGCCACGTACAGTGTTTATCATATGAGATAATGCAGCACAATGGGTACGCCTCAGTAAGCGGTTGCACCGCCGCGAACGACAATACAGGCAGCAATACTGCGTGGCAATAAGTCACACAATCGACGGATATCGTGCTGAGGAATGGAACAAACACCAAGCACGGTTGACTTGCTCCCATAATTCATTGAGATCCTACGTAGGCAGATTCGATTGCAGACGACGTTCAATGTGGTCCCACAGGTTTTCGATTGGGGATAAATCGGGTGATCTTGCCGGCCATGGAAGGTTTGAACATGTTGCAAACACTGTCTGGAAACCCGAGCGTTGTATACACGGGCGTTATCTTGCTGGAAAGTGGGGTGCTGTAGGCCATTCAAGAACGGTATCAAAATGGGCTGCTGAACTTCGCTCACGTATCGTGCAGCTGTCAGTGTATCCGTGGTGCGGACAAGAGGTGATCTGCTGTCATGTGCAACAGCACCCCATACCATGATGCCTGCCTGACGGGCGGTGTGGAGGTTGCGAACGAAACCGGGATCCGTCCGCTCACCAAGTTGTCGTCAGATACGGATCCGTCGATCGTCAGCACCCACACAGAAACGATATTCATCACTGAAAACCACAGTGGTCCATTCGTGACCCCATTTAGCATGACTTCTGCACCAAGCCAGACGAGCGCTGCGATGGCTGGCCGTCAATGGCAGTCGAGGTAACGGTTGCCTACTGCGCAAGTTTGTCATATGTAACCTTCGGTTTACAGTTCGGGTCGTTACGGCGACGTCCGTGGCCGATGACACAGCACTCGAATATCGGCCGCAGTGCTTACTGGTGACGAACGAGCGTGTCGAACAATCCGCCGGTCCAGGCGTGCTGGCGTGCTGACGTCTGTCGGATTGCACCACTGCCGCTCCGACGCACGTACAAACCTCTCTGTAGCCACTGGTGGCAACAGCGTCCAATAGTTCGTGTACCCCGTTGCACATGCGCTGCGGTACAACGTGCATACCAGCCAGCTTCAGATAGGCCTACAATTCTTTCTCTCTGTTGACAACATATTCTGAGATATTAAGGAACCCAACGTCCATCATGAAAACGGACCCCAGACCATTACACCACCTCCACCAGATTGTACAGTTAACACTAGGCGGTTGGGATCCATCGATTCGTGCTGTCGACAATAAGTTCAGAGGTATTATGGAACCCAATGTCCGTCATGAAGACAGACCCCAGACAACCACCTCCACCAGATTGTACGGTTAACGCTAGGCAGTTGAGATCGATCGATACGTGCTGTTGACGACATATTCTGGCTCGTCAAGCGGCATGTTTCAACTGAAGTTGTTTTGTTGTTTGTGCCTACTGATGGATTTGAGTCAACGGAGCTCGTCTGTTACCTCGTACAATCATTCCCAGTTCCCGCCTACAGGAGGACTGCCTGTTTTGTTGTTTGTGCACTACTTATTGATTTGATGCAATGGAGTTCGTCTGTTACCTCGTAGAATCCTCCCCAACCTCCGTTGCCATCGAACATCGACACGTTGTTTCTGCCTGAAGGAGGACTGGATGGATGTTTTGTTGTTTATGCACTACTCATTAATTTTATGCAATGGAGCTTGTCTGTTTCCTCGCACAATCCTCCCCAGCCTCCGTTGCCCTAGAACATCGACCAGTTGTTCCCTCCTACAGGAGGACTGCCTGTTTTGTTGTTTGTGCACTACTCATTGATTTGATGTAATGGAGCTCGTCTGTTACCTCGTATAATCCTCCCCAGCCTCCGTGGCCGTCGAACATCTACACGTTGTTTCCGCCTACAGGTGGACTGGATGGTTTGTTGTTTGTGCACTACTCACTGATTTGATGCAATGGAGCTCGTCTGTTACTTTGCACGTTCCTCCCAAGCCTCCTTTGCCCTCGAACATCGACCAGTTGTTTTCTCCTACAGTAGGACTATTTGTTTTGTTGTTTGTGCACTACTCATTGATTTGATGCAATGGAGCTAGTCTGTTGCCTCGTACACTCCCCCAGCATCCGTTGCCCTCAAACATCGACCAGTTGTTTCCGCCTACAGGAGGACTGCCTGTTTTGTTGTTTGTACACTACTCATTGATTTGATGCAATGGTGTTCGTCTGTTACGTCGCACAATCCTCACCAGCCTCCGTTGCCCTTGGACATCGACACTTTGTTTCCGCCTACAGGAGGACTGGATGTTTTGTTGTTTGTGCGCTACTCATTGATTTGATGCAATGGAGCTCGTCTGTTACCTCATACAATCCTCCCCAGCCTCCCTTGCCCTCGGACATCGACCAGTTGTTTCTGCCTACAGGAGGACTGGTTGTTTTGTTGTTTGTGTACTACTTATTGATTTGGTGCAATGGAGCTCGTCTGTTACCTCGCACAATCCTCCCTAAACCCCCGTTGCCCTCGAACATCGACCAGTCGTTTCTCCCCACAGGAAAATCGCTGACTGCTGGTTTTGTTGTTTGTGCAGCACTCAGTGTACACAAGATTTGCCTTTTCTGAGACTTTGCATCTGCCCGGCTAGTTCCCATTATTATGCCACTTTTAAAGTCGCTTAAAAGTCGAAATCTTTCCCATATGGCCGTTATCTACGTTTCGTATGAGTCTGAATCCTTTTTTTATTGGGGTTTAACGACCACTGTGAACAACTCAGTGGGCTATAAGCAGTCGCCGGTCCCTAATTTGGGGTAAACGGTTCCAGGAAAGGGAGAAAGCCAGTTCTTTAAGACAAACATGCCTCACAAGGATTCGAACCAAAACCCGTCTCGGACGAATGATCAGAAGCCATCGCTTAGACCACTGCGTCACCGACACGGCCTGAATGCTTTGCAGTGAGCTATTTATAAAGCATCACAACGTCATGGTTGCGTACATAAGTGAGGATGGCATGTGTCTGATTTCTATAGGGTGTTCCTTATGATTTGCTACTTTAGCATTCGTACAAGGCCGTCTAGAAACACAAGGCTATGATATTAGGGAAATGAGTTCCCCGCGTTTATGACGTGACTCTCATGTTACACGCACTGATACGTAGGTGTCGTGTTTGACGTCGCACACGGTAGAATTGGAAACCAATCGGAAGCTTTGGTTTCCGCATGACGTCACTAAAAGAGGGAACTCATTTGTCTAATGCCATGGCGTTGTACTATTTCTAGACGGCCTTGATCTGACTAAGACCGTCTATAAAACACATGGCCATGATATTAGAGAGACGAGTTCCCTCTGTTTGTGACGTCACTCTCATGTTACACAGACTGATACGTTAGTGTCGTGTTTGATGTCACTAAGAGAGAGAACTCATTTCTCTAATGTCAAGGCGTTGTGTTTCTAGACGGCCTTGATCTGAACAAACCGTCTAGAAAACACAAGGCCATGACATTAGAGAAACGAGTTCCTTGCGTTTATGACGTCACTCTCATATTACATGAACTGATAAGTCGGAGTCGTGTTTGACGTCACATACGACAGCATTAGAAACCAATCAAAAGCTTTTGTTTCTGCGTGACGTCACTAAAAGAGGAAACTTATTTCTCTAATGTCATGGCCTCGTGTTTTCTAGACGGCCTTGATTCATATCAATTATTTTACACCAATGCAGTTTCATTTTAATCGTGAATGATTAAAGCTAAACTGCGTCCATGTAAAATTCAACCCGGCAAATCGTTGCAGAATTCAGCACTAATGTACCGAGGGTCCTCTCGGAAAGTACCACGTTTCGGACCATATCGCATGGGATTCCGGTAAATATGCTGTTGAGACATCGTAAATACCGAGGACTTGAAGAAACCAAATGTCGCGATAAGCGCGACAGAATAAGGGAGCTCCGTGAAAACCTTCATTTTTATGCCAGTCTGTGATTTATGCATTTATACGTCACAGACGCTAATTTGCGTAAGGTTATGCATAATTCGCCTGTCTACGTCACACTCAACTTCCCTTTTCCACGTTTCGGTGAGATATCACACAGTTGGCTTGCATAATATCACCAAAGTCACGTGCTTCCCTAATGATTTTGATTAGTGTATACAGGGGGTCCATAAATGAAGTACACAACTTCAGTATGCTATTGAAAACCCCGCACAAAAAACAACAACTTACTTTTAATGTCAAAACGCGTGGTAACTGTGAAAGTTTTTTTTCAAATGCCAGTAGGTCTCCACGTGTGCTCCGTTGGTTGCTCGCAGGATGTATTTACAGTTCCACGCACGTACGCTGCAGAAAGTCAGGTGTGAAAGGAGGTGGGGCAGTGGTCTAAGCGATGGCTTCGTCCGTGATGGGTCCGGGTTCGAATCCCGGTGAGGCATGGAGGTTGTGTTTGTCTTACGGCGCTGGTTCTTTCCCTTCTCTGGAACCAGTGGACCTAAATTAGGGACGGGCGATTGCTTTAGCCTACTGAGATGCTCACGGTGGTCGTTAAACCTTCAATCAAAAAAACAAATGACAAGGAGTAAGGCTACAGTAATGCGTTCTTTGAGCTCAGTGATAGATGCAACTTTTTTCTTGTACACACTGTTCTTAATAAAACCCCAAAGAAAATATTCGCATGGGGTAATATTAGGAGAATGGGGGACATGCCGTCGGACCTCCACGTCCAATCCAACGTCCTGGATAATGGTGGTCTAAATATCTGCGTACATTCAAAGAACAGCACGGAGGCGCTCCATCTTGCTGGTGAATTATGCCTTGAATAATCTGGAGTTGTGGAATTACGAATTGCTCTAACATGTCCAGGCACGTTATGCAAGTAACGGTTGGTTCAGCGAAGAAAAAAGGCCCTATCCTCAGTGCTTTTGCCTTTTCGCAGTGCTTTGCCTTTCAAGACACTACCCGTTGCTTTGAATTTATTTACCCATTGTTCGAAGCTCCTACGTGTCGGCAGCTGTCTCATGTACGCCGTTCCGAGCTTACGCTGAACTGTTGTTAGAAATTTTAACTCCGCAAACCAAAACACACACGCTGCTTTCTCCACTGGGGAAGCAATGTCTGTTGTATTCCGTGTTTGACGAGATTTTTTATTACATGAGACACCTGGTGTCATCTATCAACTGTCTTAAAAAAACTTTAACACTTGGCACGTCCCTTGACGTTTAAAGTAATTTTTTTTTCTATCGTATTGTAGTTGTATATTTCATTTATAGACACCCTGTATATCGAATATTTGATGCCCTCAATCCCGCTGAACCTTCAAAGAATCAGGCCTTTAACTGTAGCACATCACCTAAGACCTCGAAACCGTGCTGCGGAAGTTTATTCAATTTCGTGAACAAATTATTTAAAATAGAGAACTCCCGACCAGAGCGACGTTAATCCTGTTCATGGCCAGAGATAACCCTAAGGCTACAAGTTTGGAAAGATTCTGTATTTAATGATGCTTTCTCTGGGATACTGAGCGTGCACCACGTGACCATCAGCACTTGATGCTGCGGCTGCATTACGTTAAGTGTACAGTACCTAGTTTGCATTTTTAAAGCAGTCTCCAGTTCATGAAATGTCAACGGAGAGGCTAGTCGAGCTACAATGTGTCTGCCAAGTGCGTTCCAGGCAAGCTCGATTGGATTCAAGTTAGGGGAGCATGCTGGCCACTCCATACGCTCGATTTCCTCCTCTTGAAGCATGTTTTCCACTAACAGATGTATGAGGTGGAGCGTCATCTTCCATGTAAAGGAACGAATCACGGACAGTTGTCTTGGGACTGAGAATCTCGTCTCTATACGAGTATTTTTGGGCCGTCACACTGTAGTTTCAGGTGATGTACGGGTCCGTATGTCCATTAATATTTATGCCTGCCACGACCATCAATCCATATCCGCCGTAACGTGATGTTTCCTGCACAAAAGCTGGATTATTTTATGTGCCGGGTTCCCTCCACATAAGAACTCATCGATTGCCAGACCCCAGACTGAATTTCGACTCATCAGGGAAAAGAACTTGACTCCACTCGTCGTGTCCCTAACCACGATGTTCCTCAGCTCAGTTTATACGGGCCGTGCGGTGTCGTGTGGTTAAAGGGACACACCCAGTTAGTCTACGTGCATAAAGGCCATTTCGGTGAAAGCGATTGCAGATAGTTTGAGTTGACAACCTGCGTCCTGTTGACATGAGAAGCTTTCGCTGGATCTGAGTTGCATTTTGCCGCTTGTTCCAACCCATTGCTAACAGTGGGTAACAGAAAATAGTTAAACTATGCTAGTAATCCGATTTATTGGTGTAGGAATATATAACAATCGTTTCCAAGCTTCCGCGTATCAAACAGATGGCTTTCTCAAGGAAGATAGACAGAAGCTGTCTATCTACACTGACGGAAAAAAATCCCAACACCACGAAAAAATAGTTGTAGAGGAATGAAATGGCGGCAATACATTTGCATAGGTAACATATTTAATCGATTAAGGTTTAAAGATCACAGCTTAATGTAAGCGCGAGAAGAGCCATTTTAAATGTGAAATGCTGGTACATTAATAACCGGTGTTACCGCCAGAATGTTGAATGCAAGCGTTCATGCATTGTGTCGTACAGGTGCTGGATGTCAGTTTGTGGGGTGGAGTTCCATGCCTGTTGCACTTGGTCGGCCAATACAGGGACGGTTAATGCTGGTTGGGTGTGACGCTGGAGTTGTCGTCCAATGATGTCCCATTCGTGCTCGATTGGTGAAAGATCTGGTGATCTAGCAGGCCACGGCAACATGTCGACACTATGTAGAGCATGTTGGGTTACAACAGCGGTATGCGGGCGAGCGTTATCCTGTTGGAAAACACCCCTGGAATGCTGTTCATGAATGGCAGCACAACAGGTTGAATCACCAGACCGACGTACAACTGTGCAGTCAGGGTGCGTGGGATAACCACGAGAGTGCTCCTGCTGTCATAGAAAATTGCTCCCCAGACCATAACTCCAGGTGTAGGTCCAGTGTGTCTCGGCCGCAGACAGGTTGGTTGCAGGCGCTCACCTAGCCTTATTCTAACCAACACACGGCCATCACTGGCACCCAGGCAGAACCGGCTTTCATCAGAAAACACAACAGATCTCCACTCCGTCCTCCAATGAGCTCTAGCTTGACACCACTGACGTCGCAATCGGCAGTGGTTTGGAGTAAGTGGAATGCACCCTACAGGGCGTCTGGCTCGGAGCTGTCCTTCAAGTAACCGATTTGTAACAGTTCGTTGTGTCACTGTGGTTGTAACTGCAGCTCGAATTGCTGCCGGAGACGCGGTACGATGCGCCACGGCCATACGCCGTACACGGCGGTCTTCCCTCTGAGTAGTGCCACGTGGCCGGCCGGAACCCGGTCTTCTTGAGGCAGTACCTTCCCTTGACCACCGCTGCCAACAATCATGCACAGTGACTACATTCCTGCCAAGTCGTTCTGCAATATTGCGGAAAGAAAATCCACCTTCTCGTAGCCCTATTACACGACCTCGTTCAAACTCCGTGAGCTGTTGATAATGGCTTCTTCGTCTTCTTAAAGGCATTCCTGACTATCATCAACACTACGTCGAATCTCAACGATAACTAAAGCTCACGAACGTTACAGCGCGTATTTACAGCAAACCTGCTTTGCATGTTCCGAGGGGCGCTAGTAGCGCCACACGTATGCGCCGAACGCGAAATATGCATAGACGTCATCTTACAGATGTACTCTCACCGCCTACCAACTGTCGTTTATCTAACACAACCCCTTCTTGGTGTTGGGATTTTTTTTCCGTCAGTGTATATATCATCATTCATCATTAACCCTTATCAATCCACTGCTAGATGAAGGTCTCCCCAATTTTCTTCCACAACGGTCTGTCTTGTGCCAGTCTCCTCCATGTTACTCCCGCATACTTTCGAATTTCATTACCCATCTCCCATGTGGTCTTCTTCTGGGTCTTTTCCTGTCCCTTGGAATCTAGTCTAAAATTTCGGTTGTCTATCGATGGTCCGTTCTTCTGGAAATATAGTCTAGCCCATTGCCATTTCAGGAATTTTACTCTGATCATGATGTCTTCAACTCTTGTCATTTTCCTGATCCATGAGCTCCTCTTCTTTTCTCTCCTGGTTACACCAGCATGCACTTCTCCATCCTTCTTTCAGTGGTCTGCACTCTTTGTATGTCTTTTTAGTTAAGATCCTCGTCTCTGCGCCATACGTAAGCGCTGGAAGGATACATTGATTGAACACTTTTCTTTTAAGACATAATGGCATATTGCTTTTAAAACGTGTACTGTTTCTTCCAAAAGCTCCCCAACAAAGTTTTATACGTCGATTAATTTCTTCACCAATAAGACCTTCGCTTGATATCTGTTGTCCAAGGTAAATGCAGGTATCGGTTATCTACAGCTTTTCCCCATCAATCAATAAATCTTCTTTTTTTCTGACGTCACAGACGCTAATTAGCATTGTACATTACTTCTGTCTCCTGAAAGTTAATTTTTAATCCCACTTCTTTATTCTTGTTAGCAAGTTCCTGGATCATATTCTGCAGCTCTGAGGGGGTTATTTATATATAAGAATGGCTTTCTCAAGGAAGATAGGTAGAAACTACGTATGCCGCCCCGGTGGCGCAGTGGTCTAAGGTGCTGGCCTCTGATCATTCGCCCGTAAGGGGGTCCGGGTTTGAATCCCGGTGAGGCATGGATGTCGTGTTTGTCTTACGGCACTGGCTTCCCTGGAACCAGTGACCCTAAATTAGGGACGGGCGACTGCTTATAGCCCATTGAGTTGCTCACGGTGGTCGTTAAACCTCCAATCAAAAAAAAAAAAAATAGAAACTATGTATCTTCCTTGAGAAAGCCATCTGGTTGATGTGCGAAAGCTTGGAAACGATTGTTTATACAGTATATTCCTACGCCAATAAATCGGATTCCTAGCATAGTGTTGCTATTTTCTACATAATTGGTGTATAGTTCCTCGTTATTAATGGATAACAGTCTTCCTTGTTGTAGTTGCTCGTTAACGGCCTTGACCATGCCTTCTTCGAACACTTCCCGTATCCAGGAATCGTGTCAACAGTCGGGAAATGACACTTCGTGATACTCCAATGACTTCTGCTACCACCGCTATATCTGACCTGTTTGCAGCCTGTCCTGCACGGGGATAACTGGTTTTCCAGTTATTTGGGGAGCGGCGCCCCCACGGCCCGAGCTGACCTTGTGACTGGTCAACATCTTATGTCATGCCACCGCTTGTTTTTTATTTTGGTGTTTGCAGGGACGGCTGTTCATCCAGCTGTTGGGGAGTCGCGGCCCCACGATCCCGAGCTGGTCTTGTGTCTCGCTTTTTCGTTTTTCCTTATTTTCTCCACTGGCTAGTTGCCCGTGTTGTATTCTCTACCTAATCGCTACCACGTTATGTACTAACACCCCGGTCTTGTGGTTTTGTTACCCTCCACCACTAACTGATTTATATTAACCGCTCAGTTCGTAGGTTGCTGAGATTCCGATTAGGTTCCCTGCCAGGATTTGTCTTCTTTGGATTTCTTTTTTTCCTTTTCGCTGGTTTGGGTGCTAGACCTACCTGCATGTTTGCCGCGTGCGGAGACCCGTGAGGCGGAAATGGGATGTCTGGGGGCTGAGGTCGCAGGAGACCGGTTAAGTGCCTCCTGTGTACCAACACTCCTCTTCGACCCCGGCTTCGCTGTAAACGGGAGGCTAGAGACTAACCCACCTCTAGTCAGAAGTCTTGTACCAAGTTGTGTACTGGGCTTTAGCGGCTTTTTTGTCGTATGGCACGGCAGGGTGAGCCCGGGGGTTGGGGATCATGCCAAAGGCGTTGGCATGACGGTACCAGGGGGCCGAAGTGTCCGCCGAGTGCGTGTGATCACAGCCAACGGACTATATCTGCAACGTATAAGCTCCAGGACTGTGTCTAGCGTCATTTTCTTGGCTTGCGGACCTCCAGTTCTCCCTTGTAGGGCTCGGTGGTGGGTGGAGTAGTCTGCAGACGAATCTTCCTTCTTTTTTTCCATGGGTAAACCCAAAAACAAACGCTCCAAATTTAAGTCACCTGAGAAAATGATAGTTGCAAACGACTCTCCTTCGTCTTCTCAACCTACCAAGTCTCAAAACCTTAAACGTTCTTTAGACCATGACCTGGACCAAGAATGTACTACCTCTTCTTCGGCAGCTGTACCAGTCGCTCCGAAGCGTCGTCTCCCCTCGATTGCTGTGACTACGCATGCTACACACTTACTTGTAGAATCCATCGATCCGGATGAGAGACTGTCCACCAGATCTCCATTTTTCATTTCTAAAGCTTTGAACGCTGCGGTTGGCCCCTTGAAGTCTGTGAGGAAGCTTCGCTCTGGGGACCTGCTTGTCCAAACTTGCAGTGTTTCTCAGAGTAACACTTTTCTGCGCCTTTCTAGTCTTCAGGGAATTCCTGTCAAAGTGACACCTCACCCGTTTCTTAACACCTCTCGGGGTGTTATTTCGGAGTTTGATCTCTTGCCATGCAGTGAGGATGAATTGGTGACTGAACTTGCGGATCAGGGTGTTCTTGCTGCACGTCGTATGATGTTCCGGCGTGATGGCTCTTTGCTTAAATCTAAAAATGTAATCTTGACTTTTGACTCCCCGAAAGTTCCGACAGAAATCAAAGCAGGCTACTTGGTCTGTGCAGTTCGCCCGTACATTCCCAGTCCTCTGCGCTGTTTCAGGTGCCAGAGGTACGGGCATTCACAACGATTCTGTAAGAGTTCCGCTCGTTGCGCTAATTGTGGCTCCGGTGAACATGACGGGGAAGGTTGCACTTCTGCGGCCTGCTGTGTTAACTGCGGTGAGGCCCATGCAGCTTACTCCCGCAACTGTATGAAATGGAAGGACGAGATGGCGATCCAGCGCCTCAAGACCCTGGAAGGCCTCTCGTACCCTGCTGCCAAAGCCAAGTTGGGTATTCCCAACACCCGACAGCGTAGTTTTGCCGCAGTTGTTCAGTCTCAGCCACCACCCGTGCAGCCCTTTGTTCCGCGCCCTGTAGCTCTCGCCGCACTTGCCAAGCGATCTACAGTTGAACAAGCGACACAGGTGGATTTCACCGAGCTCCAGCTTATTCGACCAGCTGAGTCTGCGCCTTCTCTTTTGAAGACGACCGACTCTTCCAGTTCCCAGCGGAAGGCCTGCACGTGCTGGAGAGCCGGCCCTCAATCCTCTAAGGTGTGCAGTGTCCATCCACATGTCGCGGCCTACATGGCCGACTTTGCAACTGTCTCGGACTCAGCGCGGTCCCCACCCTCGACCACCATTATAGAGGAACATGGGGGGGAGGAGAGTGACAGTTCGTCCCCAACCTCACCCACCATTGCAGAGGAACATGGGGGGAGGAGAGTGACATTTCGTCCCCGCCCTCGGCCAGCGTTGCAGAGGAGTGTGGGGGGAGGAGAGTGACAGCTCAGCCCCCTCCTTTTGACTCATCCTATGTGTAGTTGTGTTCGAATTCGTACTGTGTTTTATCATTCTCATTCCTCAGTTTTACTTAATCGGCTTGTTTCTCACCATTGTACTATGTTTTTCATGCTGTTTGTTTCATTGTCTTTTTTGGCCCTCCCTTCGTACTCATGTTTCGGTTTTACTTGGTCGGCCAGATTTTGCGATTTTTGCCACGGTTTTTTTTTTTTTTGTCTTGTGTCTGGCGCTCTTTGGCCAACCATGGCCCTGGCGCCAATAAAATCTAACCAACCAACCAACCAACCAAGTTTGCAGCCTGCCAATAACTCTCCACGCCGTTGATTCCGGTAAATCATGTTGTTGAGATATCTTTTGAACCGAAGACTTCAAGAAACGAAATGTCACGATAATCGTGACAGAATAAGGAAGCTCCAGGAAAGCCTTCGTTTTTATCCCAAGCTGTGATTTATATATTCTGACGTCACAGAAGCTAATTTGCATAAGATTATGCATGATTCAGCTGGCTAAGTCACGCTCGACTTGCGTTTTATACCTTTCTGTAACATAGCAGATTGGCTTGCATAATGTCGCCAAAGTCCCTAATTATATTTTGAGCCGTGTACATTACGTAGTTTGCATTTGTAAAGCACTTTAAATACATGAAGATAAATAAGAGTCTATTTTCAGACAGTCTTATTAGAACCATGTACTATGATATAACTACTGATCTGTAAATGCACTGAAATATTTTTAGTAAGTTCTATACAGGACTGTAGTTACCGGGAAGCTAAAGAGGGCGGTTGCTATCCCAGAATGGTCATACCTGGGGCGTAAATTCTTGCTCTGAGGGATGTAAAAAACAGAAATTGTTACTAAAAAAGAAATCTGCACACTTCAATATTTTCTTTTTAAGCACTTTGTTTAGTCTCATACAGTATTTCATGCAGTTAACTAGGGTACAGAGTAACATACACTATGAGGTGTGAATCTCATGTCCATGAAGGGAATTTTCCAAAACAGCGAATGGAGGCATAGAAAACAATATGCTGATATCTCTAACCGTTCATGACCTTTCCGAAAGTGTCATTGGGATGAAGAGCTAATTAATCATCTGTGCTGTGTCGCAGAAAGTTCTCTGAGCGTTTAACCTTGAACGGAATTTCTCAAGCCAGACCAAAGACTTTTAAGATACATATACTGGAAAACCGTAAGTTAACCGTGCGACATATGAAGTTCAGTTTTGTACGGCAAGAATCTGCCACATCTCGAAAGGCGTTCGCGTGTTTATATTAGTTACATCCATTTTTTATATGTATAACCAGTAAGATTTATCATATTTTGTTTTTATACATTCTAAAGTATTTCAGAAAATAATATTGCCAGATTTAATGAGCTAAACAAATTTTCAATTAAACAAAACTTTTTAATGAGCTACAAATTTTTGAATTTAAACAATTCTCTTTTCCGAGACTCCCAGATTTGAAATTGTCTAAACTCTAAATTACGCGAAGAGAGCATTTCTGTATATCATACTTAATTTTATTTATTTTTTCTCCCGTTGAGTAGCTATTACGAACTCATAATACTGCGGGAAAAACCTCCAATTAAAAGTTTTGTTCTCGGCAACTTCTCTTAATAATAAACAAATGGCCACATTAAAATGATAACAATTTGATCACGCAGTTTGCAAGCAGCTGAAGCCGAATTATATTTTACACGTAGGACAAGCGACGTTTCCCATTAGTTATTTCATATCCCCCAAAATTACGATGATGATGTTTTCTTTAATCGTAATTTTAAAGGTGCAACGTCCAGTTTATCTCCCATTGGAAAAAATTAATACGCAGTATTATAACAACGTAAAATTCCTTCTTTCGCGCAGGTAAAAGAGCTTAATTAGCGTTGTTTACATAGGAAACATGCCGTTCTGCCGTACAAGCTATGCGATCAAAATGTCGCCAGCTGCTGCCACTCATTTACACATGAACTTCCAGTCTATGTATCTTAAAGGTCTTTGAGCCAGACCCCTAAATCTTCTTCCTATTGTTACGTTCATTATCCGATACTCATTCGTTCTGCGCTAGTTTGTTTTTCGTTCAGGGATTTCCGCGGAGTGTTGTGTTGTCGGCGTTCACATAACGTTTACGCTTTACTTGGTATTTTACAACCTGTGGTTCTAGGGTATTTACCTAGCTTTTACATTTTTAATAAAATTATGTCAAAAACCTGAAATGCGATTTTTGAACGATCATAATACTTTCCTGTAACGGCGCTGTGTGAGAAAGTTAAAACCACATATTATTTGAGTGGAACTCGAAGGGGCGTAATTTTGAACTCGAAGGGGGCGCAATTTTATGTCTCACCTTCCCAGATAGGAAAAGCTTGCAACGGTCCTGGTTCTACATATGAACGATTCTTTATACACCTATGGGCCATTACAGCCTAAAAGAAATGAGCACGACGGGAGACCGAACGGTGGCGCAGGTGAAGTACACAGAGCAGTATATATACAACCCGAGACCGGCTTTCGGTTAGTAGGGTGTTCGGAGTCAGAATGAGAAAAGCTGCCGATTTACCGGAGTTTGATAGAGGACAAATTGTGATGGCACGGTGCCTCGGAACTACGATCTCAGAAACGGCGCGGCTTGTGGATTGTTCACGTGCCGTTGTAGTGAGTGCGTATCAAAAGTGGTGCACAGATGGCCAAACGACGAACCATCATCTAGCCGAGTGTGTCGTCCGCAGCTCATTGATTTCAGAGGGGAGCGGAGACTGTAGCGTATTGTTCACAGCGACGGCAGGGCAATGTGTCACAATCATCTCAGCCTTCAGCACATAGGCCTGCGTAGCCGAAGACCCAGCTAGGTAGCCATGTTCACTATACGCCATCGTCAACAACGCGTGAAATGGGCCTACGTTCACCGAGATTGGACCGTGGATGATTGGAAGAAAGTGGCTTGCTCTAACGAATCAAGATTCCTGGTGCATCCCGTAGACGGCCGAACGCAGACACACCGATTACCAACGGAGGCTATGGCACCTGGATGCACTGTTGGGTGGAAACAGGCCGGCTTAGGCGGTATTATGCTGTGGGCGATGTTTTCTTGGGACACTTTAGGCCCCATTATCGCAATACCACAATCTCTGACAGTTTTCAGGTATCTGATCATCGTTGGGGACCAAGTTCACCCATTCATGGCAACTGTGTTCCCTGCTCTTGATAGCCTTTACCAACAGATAATGCACCATGCCACACTGCCAGAATCGTCAAGGAGTGGTTCGAGGAACATGCTGGTGACTTTCTGTTAATGCCCTGGCCTCCAAATTCATCTTACATGAACCTAATCGAACATTTGCGGTTCGACTTTGAAAAGCGGGTTCGCGCTAAATCACCACCACCCCGAAATGTACAAGAACTGGAGAATCTGCTGTTGACATTATGGTACCAGATACACCAGGATACCTATCGCCACCTCATCGAATCGATGTCTCGCCCAGTGGCCGCTGTTTTGCGGGTTAAAGGGGGTCGTACAACGCCCAGTGGCCGCTGTTTTGCGGGTTAAAGGGGGTCGTACGGGTTAAGGGGGTCGTACAGGTAGGTGGTCATAATGTTATGACTCATCAGTGTATATCAAACTACTCCGTATATCGAACATTTACAACTGTCCCATAAGGTTCGAAATAAACGTATTCGACTCTAGAATCAAAAGTTAAGATAGGACAACTTATGTTTCGATTTATTTTTCTATTTACTTCATGCGGTATTTTTCAGACATCGTTAGAGTACTCTAATATAAGATTAATTAGTAAACATTCGTGGAAACTTACCTGCTGCGGAAGTTGATTTTTTCCATCTCAAACTCCTTCCTTTAACTACAACTACGGTTAACCTCTCCGCTGTAGGCAGGTAGCTCAGAGAGAATAAAATATCACCCAATTCTGCTGGGCCCTAAGGAAAATTTTTAGCATTTTACTATTTGCTCAAGCTTCACTTAACGACAAAAGAACAGCACGAAATCTTTCTTGATTTTTTGAGTTCAGACATTGATACACATGCGCAAAGAAAAAATCATTCTGAAAATGCAGTCAGCCTTTATGTACCGCCACCGTTTTTTACATTGCATTTTGGCGTTACTTCAAAAGTGGAGTTAATCAAACTTTCATATTATTTTTAAGTAACCCAAATTTTGTTAGTTATTGGTTACCGAAAATCATAATTAACATTAAATGAAAAACATGTTAACTCGAAAACAAGAAAGATGACACCGAATTTTCGGGTGTAATGAGCACGTCTTTTGCATCCGTTGTGACGCGAATTAAATTTATCAAAGCTATTCAAAGCCAATGGAACCGGTGTGATAAACAGTAGTATCTGACCGAAGAAAGAGGTTTTTCAGTCGGGTTTTTAATCCCGCAGATACTGCTGTAAACGGAATTGTGAACTTGCGCCCTCTGGTTGCAGACTTGTGCGTTAAGAAAAATTTGAAATTATATCAGGAACATTTCACAGCAGAAAAGCTCTCCAACAAAGAAAGGATTTTTCAAATCGGATTCTTAGAAGCAGAGATATCGACAAATATAAGTTAGGAATCTACACCCCTGGCGGGAAAACATGCATAATTTTAAGAAGAAAGTATTCTCAAAAGGTTTTTTGATGTGAGCGGTATCGGCCCAGAAAAGAAATTTTTCAGTCGAGTTTTCAGGAGCTCAGGTTTTTCTGCAAATAAATCAGAAATAAACACTTATGCCATCTGGTGGCCAAACCATTCTTTACTAAATAGGAGAAATTATATGCAAAACATTTCTCATCAGGAGCTGTATGCAATACAGGAAGAATTTTTCAAATCGAAGTTTTAGAAGCAGAAATATCGGGGAAAACGCAATTTACCTTAACGGTCTCTAGCGGAAAGTCTATGAATTACTTGAAAAATTTTGAAATTTTGAAATTTTTCAAGTCGGACTTTTACAAGTAGAGATATTGACAAAAATAATATATTTATCTACACCTTCTGGCGGAGAAACCATGCATTATTTTAAGAAGAAAATATTTCAAAAAGCCTCCAAATACAGTAAATAAATAAATACATCGCTCTTTCCACGTTCCAGAAACACATAGCAACCGAAAAATTGTTTTCAGCTGCCGCCGTGGAATTGAATCACGGAACTCTCGATATCTAGCCGAGTTGTAATTTTTCGGTTGCTATGTGTTTCTGGAACGTGGAAAGAGCAATGTATTTATTTATTTACTGACGCCACGTATTTGGAGGATTTTCACCTTGGATCTCGCCCTTTGGATTTAACTAAGCAGCGTGTTATTGTTCCGCGATTTTCTTGTGATTTAGGTGTGTTATTGGACTCATCGTTCCTTAATTTCCCGTTCACCTTAAGTATAAAGGTATCGTCTTTCATTTTGGCTTCGTTCCGAGCGCGGTGAGTGCCTATTTTGTTATAATTCATCTTGTTTACGTTTGGCCAAGCTGGCCAAGCTCGCTGCTGGGCACCGCCATTAAAGATGGCGACTTCCGGTAGGGATAGTGATAGCCCTAATCTCTCTTCCTTTTCTGATGCCCCAAATGGGGGTGTTGCCACGCAAGCGTCCGCTCGTGGCGTTGCCAATTTGCCTTCTCCAGCTACGTCACATCTCCCGGCTTCCGCTATCGATGATGACGCAATGGACATCACTGGAAATGCAGCCTCTTCTAGCACTGCCGAGCCCAACGTGTCATTACCTTCGTTTTCTTCTGTTGCAGCCTCCAAAGTCTCTCGTCCAGCATCCAAGAATAATTATGTTGGCGCTGAAAAGCTGAAATCTTTCATTTCCCAAGCTGGCAATAATATCGTGCTTAATATCCCAGCCAGCTCTCCAGCTGGCACAGATTTTACTGAGAATCTTGCAAAAGGCGTCCATTTCGAAGCCCTTCCGGACACTCCTTTGCGAGTACATGCAGATGCCATTGCACAGCGGTTCCCATCTGAATCTATTCCGCAAATGTATCGAAGAGGACGACTTGTGGTCGTTTATCTGGCCACGGCTGAAATGGCGAAATCTCTCCTAACATCTGGCCTCACAATTGGTGATAGACATCTTTCTGCAGAACCGGTGGGCCACAGACCCATTAACGTTTCTTTCTACGCGGTCCCGTTGGAAGTGATAGATCTTATGCTGTATGCTGTCTTATCTTCGGTTGGTCGGGTAGTTGGAGGCATACAAACGCATCTTGCTGCCCGAAACGACCCATTACGTGATCCACGACATGCGTCAATCCAAGGTGCTCGCCGTGTTGCGAGGGTCATATTTCCATCACAAGAAGCAATCGAACGGCTTCCAACACACTTCACTGTTCGGTGCGAGGATCAGGTCAGGCAAATATACTTCCTGACGGAATTCCATTGTAGTCAATGTCACCAGGTTGGTCACTACTATAAGCAGTGTCCAGTTGCTCCACCAAAGTCTGTTTCGCCCGTCTATCAAGATCCGACGCCTTCTCACCAAGATCCTAGTAGCGCTCTGTCACCGACGGTGGTTCCTGCGAACAACCTATCTTCAGTGGCAACCTCTGCGCCAATTGTTGTCCCACCTTCTCTTTCCGAAGAACACTACCCAGTTTTACAATCTTCACCGTCTTTTCGTGTTCCTGCGGACCCTACAGCAGTTGCTACGTCCGTTGCGACTGACCAGTCTGATACCGAGACCTCGACCGCTGATGACACAGCCTATCAAGGCGTCAGCGACCAAGCGATGAGTGATGGGACTGAGGGCTACCTCCGGACCAATCCTGACAAAAGAGAAGCCAAACCTCATCGCGGCTCTTCGAAACGACGACGAACACCTGGCCACTCTACTCCAACCTCTCCGACTAAGCCTGCTGGATCACCTGCTTTGGGTCGCCCTGTCAAGTCTTCCAAACCAGTCATCTACCTCCTGCCTTGTGAAGATTCTTCCGCACACCTACACATGAATGTGTTTCCGGACACTCCTCTCCAATATGACGAATTGCACGACTTTGCTTGTGCCAAGACTCTTCTTCCTAATTTACCCACCTATGTCAGCCGATTTGAAGGTCGCTACCCAGCAGTTGAGAATCAACTGGCAAAACTGTTAACTCTTTACAATAATATCAAGAGTCCATCTGCCGAGGATGCTGCCACTCAGAAGTGCATCCAACTGCGCTACAACAACTTCCTTTCCCCTTTGGAAAAGATTGTCGCTGCCAATAGAGACTTGGCACTTTCATTGTGACTTCCTTGAATTGTCGGGGGTTCGCGACACCAGTGTTGAACTCTCTCGTTTATGAGGACATTTCTGCAGCTGGTGGAGATGTTCTCCTTCTCCAGGAAACACGCTGCTCTAGTGACACTCCCACTTACCTATGGAGACGCTGGCCGTACACCTTTTACCACTCGTATCGCCTTTCGTGGTATGGTGGTATAGCTGTAGGTGTGCGTCAGCGGTTTTTGACTCAGCTGATTTCTATTTCTGGGACAAATTTGCACCTTGATTTTCTTCAGTGCTTTACCTTTTGTGTGCATAATGTTACTTTTCATATCTTTAATGTATATATCCCCACTGATGAAATATATGTTGGCCGCCCCGGTGACGCAGTGGTCTAAGGCGTTGGCCTCTGATCATTCGTCCGTAAGGGGTCCGGGTTCGAATCCCGGTCAGGCATGGATGTTGTGTTTGTCTTACGGCACTGGCTCTCTCCCTTCCCTGGAACCAGTGACCCTAAATTAGGGACGGGCGACTGCTTATATCCCATTGAGTTGCTCACGGCGGTCGTTAAACCTCCAATCAAAAAAAAAAATATATATGTTGCTCCTCTTTTCAGTAATATTCGTGCAGCGATTCCTTCCGGGGATTTTTTTGTTCTGGGGAGGGGGGGGTTTAACTGCACGCTGCAGCCTTCTCTTGACATAAATTCGTCTTTTGGCGAATACCGCATGAATTTAGTTTCACAGCTGACTCAGCTCCTTGATGATTTTCAGCTAGTCGATTCCTTCAGACGGCTAAATCTTGATTCCATTTCCTTCACGTGGTGTAATCCGCCGACGTTCGGTTCTACTGCTGCGCGGTTGAACCGAATATATCTTTCTGCTTCCTTACTCTTTGCTATCACTGCTGCTCGACATTAACCTACTGTTTCTTCCAACCATTCTGCCGTTTCACTATCAATTTGCGTCTCTCCTGCACCTTCATCTACGCGTCGTTTTTTTTTTTTTTTTTTTTATTGGAGGTTTAACGACCACCGTGAGCAACTCAATGGGCTATAAGCAGTCGCCCGTCCCTAATTTAGGGTCACTGGTTCCAGGGAAGGGAGAGAGCCAGTGCCGTAAGACAAACACAACATCCATGCCTGACCGGGATTCGAACCCGGACCCCTTACGGACGAATGATCAGAGGCCAACGCCTTAGACCACTGCGCCACCGGGGCGGCCTACGCGTCGTCATTGGACGTTTGATGACACTCTCTTGCAAGACCGTTCCTTTTGTGAGGAAGTTGAGAAGTTCCTTTCTGATCGAAAGCGGCTGCTCACAACGACCCCAAGCGCCTTGCGTTTGTGGCTTGATGTCAAACGGGATCTTCTCTGGCTCGTTCGTCAACTCTCCTTTACTATTTCCACCACTCGTTCGATGGAGGTGAGTAACCTACGAGGACTCCTCTCCGCGACGCCAATATCTGACCCGCACTATGCCTCCTTCCGTGATGAACTTCATGCCTGCCTCGAACCGTTTGCTCAGCAAGCAGTCCGTCGTCTTCGGCTCCTACGTATTTCACCATCGACGCATTATTTCGAAGTCCTTTCGAGGATGGAATCCACGCGACGCGCGTCATCTTCCATCAGACATCTCCGATTGCCTGATGGCACTGTTGCTGGCAATACAACTCTCATCTGCTCTCATGTCCGTCACTTCTTTCAGAAGAAGTTCCGAGCGGTTGCGCAGGGTTCTTCTTTTTCTTCCTCCTCTTTTCTTTCTTCTCTCCCTCAGGTCCAGTCTTCTCTCTGCGCCCCTCTCATTGCTGATTTTTTCTTTGCCTGAATTGAGAGAGGCTTTTGCCTCCCTCAATCTTCACTCTTCCCCGGGACCTGTTGGCCTCCCGCTGTCGTTCTATCGGGCCTTTCTTCCGCCACTCCTGCCTTTTCTCTCTGTCGCTTTTTGGTGTGCTCTTTCTTCTCCTGCACTTCCGCCGGAATTTACAGTTGCACATGTCATCCTCCTGCCGAAGAAGGGTGACCTTCTGGACTTGTTGAATTGGCGCCCCATCTCCATTCTCAACCTGGATTACAAATTCTTCACTAAACTCCTTTCTCGCCGCCTAAATTCCGTTCTTCCGTTCCTCATATCCCCCGACCAGACATATACCGTGCCTGGCCGTTCTATTTCTAACAATATCTCCTTTCTTCATAACCTTTCCTTTCTTGCAGTAAAACATTCCGAACCCCTAGCCTTGTTTAATCTTGACCAGAAATCCGCTTTTGATAACGTCTCTCACACTTACCTTTCTGCCGTATTAACTCACTTTGGTTTTCCTCCCGCTTTTGTTTCTCTAATCCTTAGCCTCTACCGGGGCGCCCATTTGCACGTTCGGACGGCCACATTTTTGACGGCCCCGATTCCTTTTCGATCTGGCATGAGACTTTGAGCCCTTTTTGATTGCAAGTCGGGCGTCTCTCTTACCTGTGGTAGGACCGATTGTCTCCAGCACTCGGCACCACCGTTTTCTTGTCTCTGCTTACGCAGATGATGTTACCTTTTGTCTTCGCCGCGATGACCAATTTGATACTCTTCTTGCCACTTATGAACAGTATGCTGCTCTCTCTGGTGCTGCCCTGAATATTCAGAAAAGTACTGGCCTGTGGTGTGGTTCTTGGAGAGGCCGCACTGATTCACCGTAGGGAGCAGTGTGGTCCCCCTCGACCCAAAAATTTCTTGGAGCTCATTTTGGACACTCCTTTACCGCAAGCAACGTCACTTGGCAAGCTCTCCGCCCACGACTTCATCGCACGGCTGGGTTTTGGCGATTTACGTTTTCCTTTTCCTCTTACTTTCAACGTGCTCAAATTGTTCATCGATATCTTCTCTCACAATGCTTCTATCCCTGGGATTCCTGTGTGTCTAAATCGCATAATTTCTCTACCATCAATAGTATTTTCACTTCAGTGATATGGTCATCTAGACATTGGATTTCTGCTGCCACGCTTTCTCTGCCAACATCGTTTGGTGGTCTTCATTTCCCGGATGTCAGAACATATTATCGAGCTCACCGAATCGTCTCCTTCATTCGACTTCTTCTTTCGCCCTCTCCTGCACTTTCTTCTACCCTGAATACTCTTATTTCTCTTCATGATCCATCCTTCACTTTCCTCCTTTTTCTTCGGATGGATTCATCTCCTTCTACTTCTAAACGCCTCCCACCACTTCTTATCAACGCTCTAGCGGTATTTCATTCTCTCCCGCTACTCCGCGCTCCTCCTCTACCACCCTGGACCTGCTTGCAGAACCTCTTTTCTTTTCCACTCAGATTCATCCACCTGATCAACCATACTTTCTTTTCCCCCTTGGTTCCGCTCAGGAATTCTCACTGTCGAAGCTTTATTAACTTCCGATTTGACCTGGAAACCCCCTCTCTTCTCTTTTCCCTGACCCTTCTTTCACCTTGGAAGAGGAGTATGACCTTCTTCGCTGCGCTCTCCGTACCCTCTTCCCACTTCTGGTTTCTGACACTGGCCTTGTTTCTGTCTCTGTACCGAGCCTCTCTCTCCTTTCTTCCTTCCCTTTCGGGACTCTCTTGCTCCCATTTCTTCTTTTTCCACTGCCTCTATCTATGCGCTCCTCCGTGCGCCCCTCACTTCTCCTCAGGGTCTTCCTGATGCTTCTCCTTCTCTTCTGCTGCCTATCTGGTCTGCCTCTTTCTCTCCCCTTTCTACCCCGTTAGAGCGAAACATTCACTGGCGGTTTCTCCACCGCCGCCTTCCTGTTCCTTCTTCTCTCTTTCACATGTCTATTTCTTCTACTTCTCTCTGCTGCTTTTGTGGTGTTGAAGGTGATGTTCCTCATGTCTACTGTCACTGTCCCGTTCTCCTCCCACTTCTCAATACTGCCTTTCGTCTTGTAGGCACTATTTGCTCCAGAGACATCCCTTTTCAAGCATATGAGTGGCTATTGCTTACCAAACATCCCCCGGCTATTTTGCCGGATGCCTGTGCCTATCTCTTCGTACTTGTCAAACATGTCGTTTTTCTTTATCATCAATCTCTCCG
The DNA here is from genome assembly GCA_039090855.1 of Macrothele yani. Lineage (NCBI taxonomy): Eukaryota > Metazoa > Arthropoda > Arachnida > Araneae > Macrothelidae > Macrothele > Macrothele yani. The sequence continues at coordinate 11,579,368 of CM077020.1, read as the reverse complement.
CTTTCCTGCTACCACACTTAGCATTCTCTCTGCTGGCGGGGCCTTACTGTCGATTTTTAGGAATCGCATCGTGTCTCGACTACGCCTGGAGAACTTCGCTGCTTCCACCCCTCAATCTCAAGCCTCTTTCCGGTCTACCTGGGCGCAAGGGGCCGGATGGTTTAAAATCACTGGATCTTCCATTGATCTTTCCTTCTGATTGGTTTGTTTTTCCCAGCTTCGACCTACTGAATGCATCGGTTGAGATCTTGTGCATTTTTTTTCACATTCTTTAATGTCTTGTTTATTGTACTTCCCTCATCGCGTTGTGCCTTCTGGGCTTTAAGATTTTGTTTGTGTTCAAGGCTAGTAGACTCTTGGACCCTTGATGTTTTTTTCTTGTTGCCTTTTGCACCGGAGCGTGTGGTGTTTGATACCTCTGGGTGTTCTACTTGTACTGCCCCTGGTATATATGTCTCTTCTTGTTTTGTGTTGTTTCAATTGTGCTTTGTCTTGCACGGAAGAGGGTTTTCTGTTCGTACCTATGATTTTGTATACAAGTTCCTGAATTTCTTGCTTGACCCAAGTCATTGTTTTTTGGACCGATGCAATACTGCACGGCTTGCTGTTTGTATTTTGTGTATCCTTGTGTTTCACTTGGGGAGTTTGCCCAAGTTTCCACTATGTTCTGTAATACTCATCATGTTTTTGTCACATAACGTGTGGTTTCTTCGATTGTAGGAACTTCTGTACCTTTATCGTAGTATATGCTTTTGTTATGTTTTACATGTTCCCTTCTTTTTGTGCACTGCGTTGTACAGCCATATTCTTGTAAATATATTTACCTGTTGTTTTGTGCTCTGCTCTCACTGTGCAAGTCATCGCATGCTGTAATATCCTAACCATTACTATTGCTTGTGCAACATCTTCCTCAAGCATGTATTGTTCCTTATTAGTGATTTTAACATTTTGTCATCCTTAGTTGACTGCCGTATCACATTCGCCTGTAAAATTTCCTCAGTATCGCTCATTGTTTTGTTGTTTATTTTGCCATATGTGGTACGCCTGTATCCCCTAATGTTTCTGCCAATAAAGTATATTTTGAAATAACTGCTATAATATATATAGCCAGTGCCGTTAATGCTCACCAGATGGAGACGTCTCAGTAGTTGAGCCCATCTTACGGATTTATGATGTCAGAAGCTGACTTAAAAATACACATAGCACCGTGGATTGTTGGCCACCGTGGTGTAAAGTGCACGCGCTCTACTAGATATCGAGAGTTCCGTGGTTCAATTCCACGACGGCGTCTGAAAACAATTTTTCGGTTGCTATGTGTTTCTGGAACGTGGAAAGAGCAATGTATTTATTTATTTCGAAAAGGTTTATCGACGAGAATAGTATCGGTCCACAAACGAATTTTTTCAATCGAGAATTTAAAGCTCATATTTTGTGGCAAATGCATCAGAAGCAGAAATTAAAACTTAAGCCCCCTGGTGGCCAAACCATTCTTTACCAAAACACAGAAATTATATGCAAAAGATTTCCCACCAGGAGCTGTATCGGTGCAGAAAGAAGTTTTCAAATCCGAGATTCAGAAGTAGAGATATCGAGGAAAACGCAGTTTACTTTTACGCCCCCTTGGGGAAAATCTATGCTTAACGTGAAAAAGTGACTGTACCTAAAATACTCTTCGACATAAATGGAATCGAAAAGTAAAAGAATTTTTTCAATCGGATATTTAGAAGCAAATATATGGAATAAAATGCATTTTCAATTCGACATCATCTACATTTACGCCCTCTAGTGGCGAAATTGTACATCGTGAAATCAAACGAAATGAAGGATCATCATTCGCATATTTCAAGCTTCGCAATGCAAAAAGATTTTTCAAATCGGACTTATAGTTGCAGCGATAGGGTGTCTACAGACGGACGGACGGACAAACAGATAACATAAGCACGATCTTTCTATTACAAAAGACGAGCTAAAAATGTGGTTTACACAATGCGGAAATTACAGTAAGCTATGAGACTAACTAAAAAAAAAAAATCCCGGTAAGACACACGGGTCGGGAAGGCATGGTTTTTTTCATTAGTCATTTAACAACTATGCGGTGGCAACAGCGTTTGCGTGAGAATTGCGCGCGTGATTATTTACGATGTGTATAACGTCATTCGGGGAAAGAACATTGTCACTGCGCTGTCATGCAGCACAGAGCAAATATCTGGTTCTGTTTGGAAATCGGTAAAACTGTATCTGAGACAGTTCAGTTGTTGCGTGATGTGTATGGGACTAATTGCCTATCTCGTGCACAAATATTCCGATGGTACGCATGTTTCAAGGAAGGGTGGGAAAATGTGGAAAATGACGAAGGGCTTGGACGCCCGATTTCAGTGTGCACGTCCGAACTTTTTGAGAAAGTTCGCGGAAGGATAAAAAGTGATCGTTGTGTGACCTTGAGGGTGCTGGAATGTGAGTTGAAGGCGATTCACCAAATTTTAGCGCAAGATTTGGGGGAGAAAGAAAATGCAGGTAGGCTCAGTTCTGACTGAGCCTTCAGTTTGGAACGTAGGACTACGACTTGCAGATCGGAAATTTGAAATGAGCTAGTCGAGTATGGTTTCAAAGCGTTTATTTAATTTGTTATAGCCAACCCAGGTCCATGGTATGAAGAGTAGTTTACATAAATTTTACAAATAAAGCAGGATACATTGCGAACACAAAGCAGATCGATACACGAATTACCCAACGTGGTGCTCTGTCTTCTAGGGCTTATTACATTCCTCATCACTTGCTTTTGCCTCTCGTTTTGATTTTCTTTACTTTTGTTTGCGTTCATTCTGCGAATTCCGCGGCATTGTCGAAAAATGTTAACCCGTTCAAACGATTTGTTTTTAAATTTTAGTTTAAACTACCGCGATATGTTTTTATATATTTAAATAGATCTCGTCGAGAGCTTTAAAACGATACCACACACAGTCATTTCACTCACGGTTGTCCAGATAAACCGCGAGATTGTCAAAAGTGCTCACTGGTCTACAAGAAAACAATTTTTAAAATGTTCAGTTGAAACCACTGCGAAATGTTCGTATATTTGATTAGATCTCATCGAGAGCTTTAAAACGATACCACGCACAGTCGTGTTGCGCTCACGGTTGCCGAGATAGACTGAGTCAAACGTGGCGGCACACCTAGAAATATTGCGTCATCTCCCCGCGCACAGGGAGCGAGGGGAGTGTCACGCGTATTGCGCAGTACGCGAATTGGACTCCATGCTGTTTACGAATATGCTAACACGATTAGTGTGCGGCACGTATTTTGAACGCTATAATGATTTTAATTGGAACCTATTTTTGTCACAGGCCATCGGCCGTAAGTCGCCACATACTATTCGCGGAGTTAGACGTAGTCCTGCGTCAAAAAAGTTTGTGTTTTATTCCCCATGCTTTGTCAGACGAGTAGAAACATGTACGAGTGGAGTACTCAAAAAACACCTAGGAGAATGCAGAAACAATGCAAAATTTACTCCAAAGCATCGTGGCAAGTGACGAGACATGTTTTCGTTATAACACCGAAACAAGTTATAGTGCTCAGTGGAAGTCGTCACAGTCACCCAAAGGAAAGAAGGTCAGGTTACAGAAGTCCAAAACGAAGACAATGCCTGTGTGCTTTTACGACAGCAAGAAAATTCTGCATTCACGAGTTCATTCCTGAAGGTACAGCGATAACGCACCCGCACACAGAGCAGGCGGTGTACTGCAATGTTTGGCACAAAAACAATTGTGTGTGGATTCAACCATCCCTATACTCTCCAGATTCGTCACCGTGTAACTACTTTCTACTCCATAAATTAAAGTTACCTTTAAATGGAAAAGTTTACCATTACATCGAAAAATCGCAATAGGTTATGAGAGCCGCCGACTTCACCGAGGAAGGTGCCAGAAACGTCTCCACCAAGACCAACAAGCGATCATTAGACGCAATAGGTTATGGGAACCGCCGATTTCAACGAGGGAGGTGCCAGAAACGTCTGCATCAAGACCATCAGGGGATCATCAGCCGCAACGTTAGCTAAGTGACGTCACCTCGCCGAGTAGTTATTTGATTGATTTTTTTGATTGGAGGTTTAACGACCACCGTGAGCAACTCAATGGGCTATAAGCAGTCGCCCGTCCCTAATTTACGGTCATTGGTTCCAGGGAAGGGAGAGAGCCAGTGCCGTAAGACAAACACAACATCCATGCCTCACGGGATTCGAACCCGGACCCCTTTCGGACGAATGATCAGAGGCTATCGCCTTAGACCACTGCGCCACCGGGGCGGCTGAGTAGTTTCAGAGCTCGCCTGCTTGTTTACAATTTACAATCTTTGCACCCCCCCCCTCCCTTTTCCCTTCCGTCTACTGGATCTTGCGAAGACTAATCCTACTGGCTTCGTAATGGGTGAACAATGCAAGGTATGTTGTGAAAATGTTAATATAATTACTGGCCTTCAGTGCAGTAATAAATGTAATGGCTATTTCCACTTCGGCTGTGTTGGATTCTCGAAAGTGCAATTTGGAAAGATAAGCAAAACAGGTCTGCAATCATCGTGCCCTAATGTATCGCAGGCTACTAGGAGAAACTTTTAGATTAAACGCATCTGACCACCAGTTGGGTGGAATCAGTGCAAACTCGGAAAAATTCGAATTGATTGCTGCCCTTCTCGCTCTCCACGAAAGTGTAAAGTTTATGAGTGACAAGTATGATGACATTCTCATTAAGCTAAACGACATCCATAAAGTAAATAATGATCTAAAATTAAATAATGAAGAATTAAGAAAAGAAGTTATGAATCTGCAGAATAGGTTGGAAGAAACTGAACCGTCGTGAAAACCTAGAAATCAAAGGTGTGCCATATGAGCAAGGTTCTAGTGCTGGTGACATTATTTGTGAAGTGGCTAGTAAGGTGGGTGTTGATTTAGACATCATTCAGGAGACGCATGCAGTCCACTGGGTGCCCAGTCCTGGAAACCCATCACGAAAAAATATCATTGTGAGATTTGTCAATCGAAGAAAGCGTGATGCTTTCTTCATGGCTGCAAAACATTTCAGGAAAAAATGAAAACTTTACAGCCCGTGACATTGGTTTTAATGACGACAGTCCAATCTATGTAAATGATCATCTTTGCCCTGCCAGTAAACGTCTTCTTGGTCTAGTGCAAACAAGGAAAAGAGAATGTGGGTGGAATTTCGTTTGAACGGATCGAAACGGTAGGATCTTTGCCCGCAAAGATAAGGACTCGCCTGCACTGCACATTCAGTCTGTTAGTGACACGGAAGAAATTAACTAGACATCACAATGATATTCGCCCTCCATCTGCTCTGATTAATGTCTGGCCCGGAACAAATCTATGACCTTTACCTGGATTATTACCATCCGGACTGTACTTGTGAAAAGGTATTTTCATATGATCTCTCTGATGAAATCGACAAATTTGGTATGTCATTCTTACATATCAATTTTCAAAGCATTAACTCTAAATTTGATAAGCTTCAAATTTTTCTCTCACAGTTGAATCATGATGTTTCTGTAATTTCACTTAGCGAAACTCATTTAATTGATGAGGAACAAAAGGAGTTTTTTAATCTCAATAACTATAATTTTGAATGCAAAGTTAGAAATCAGAATAATTCCTTTCTGAATATAAGGGGTTCTTGGGGGAGGGGGAGGGGGCTATACCTGAAGTCTCACATCACCTACTTTATTCGTGATGACTTGAATAATATGTCCCTTGTACTTGATTCCTGTGAAATGCTTTGGGTTGAAATCAAAAGTCCCAAGCCCAAAAACCTAATTATTGGCGTTATCTTCAGATCGCCCAGTAGTGATCGAAAAGCCTTTTGTGAATGCTTTGACAATATCTTAAACAAAATAAATAACGAAAGTAAAAATTGAATTTTTCTGGGAGATATTAATATTAACATCAACAACCTATCTCTAAGTGAAATCTATCTTAATATGCTATCAGGTAAATTATTATAAGATGTGCATTTCTTTACCTACTCGTGGTGCCAATACTCTATACCATATTGGTACTAACTTACTTAACACTGCTTTAGAGTCCGGAGTGATCGATTTTAGTATTAGTGATCACAACCCTGTCTTCATTCATGTTCCAGTTTTTTAAAATTACCATTACGCAGTTAACCACAAAACAATCTCCTATTGTGACTACACCACGTTAGCTGACCTAGTTTCTAATTTTGACTGGGACAAGTCGGGTATCTACAATACAACTTGTCCAACTATAGCTACCAAAATTTTGCAAGGCATTTTGAAAGATTTCCTTGAGATCACAACCGTTCACAAGGTAGTTAATACTAAATATGACATTAAGATCCCACCTTGGATGACCAATGGAATCATTAGACCAATAAAAAAAGGATAAGCTTCGTAAAAAAAGTAGAAAGAATCCTTATAACAGTCACTTACGTGATAAGTATAAAAGGTATACTTATATTAAGAAATGTTATTCAGCATGCGAAAGTTGCTTATTACAACCTCGCTATTTCAGATGCAGGAAATAACTCCTATCAAAAATGGAAAATAATCAAATCAGTTATTAACAAACGATCCTGTGCTACTGAAACTCCGCTGACGTTAAAAGGAAATTCTGGTCATTTTAATGTTGATTCAAAATCAGTCGCTGATGAATTCAACAATTACTTCATTAAAATAGGTCATGATTTAGCATCTCAGTAAAACTTGCCCACAGATTCTAAAGGTTATGATTCTTTATCCAAAATTAAGGAAGTTCCTTTTTCAATGTTTCTACGCCCTTTGGATGATACTGAAATCTATAATATTATCACTTCATTGTCCCTAAAAGAAGTGCTGGTTCAGACAATATTAATAGCAGAGTCTTAAAAGACTCGATCTCAATTTTAGTACCATTCATAACACATATTATTAATCTGAGTTTTTATTCAGTTCAGTTTCCTGACAGTCTGAAAATCGCTAAGGTTATTCATATTTTTAAAAAAGGAGATAGGGAATCTACCTGTAATTACAGACCCATATCTTTGTTACCCGTTTTGAGTAAAAATTTTGAAAAGTCTATTCACAGCAGAATGGTTGATTTTTTACACACCTTTGGATCAGTTCGATTTCCAAAGAAACAGATCTACTGAAATGGCTGTTGCTAAGTTGTCAAACTTCATTTCCGAAGCACTAGAGGACAGTTATTATACTATTTTTGTTTTTATTGATTTCCAAAAAGCTTTCGACACGGTAAATCATGACATTCTGCTACATAAATTACCCAAATACGGTTTTCGTGGCAAAATTCTTTCCCTCTTAATGAGCTACCTCTCTAATCGCAAACAGTATGTCTCTCTAAATAAACTAAACTCTGATCTACTTAATATTTCATGTGGCGTGCCTCAAGGTTCGGTATTGGGACCGTTACTGTTCCTGTTATATATTAATGACCTACATCTGTGCCTGCAATCAACTCATGCTTTGCTATACGCTGATGACACTGTCATTTTTCAAAAATGTCATGATTTGTATAAGTTACAGATAATTATCAATATTGATCTATCAAATTTATCGCATTGGTTATGCTCTAACAAATTATCACTTAATATTTTAAAAACTAACTCCGTATATTTCCGAAATGTTCATGAAAAAGAGGACATAAATAACTTTCCAGTCAGGATTAATGATCTTCCACTAAAAATTGTGGACAAAGTTCAGTACCTTGGTGTTTGGTTTGATGAATTCTTTAACTGGAACACGCATGTCAGTTTGTTTCAAAAAAAGTTTCCTTACAGGTTGGCCTACTTGGTAAAATTAAGCATCTCTTCCCTATCAATGTCCTAAAAACATTTTACTATGCTTTTATTTATACCCATCTCTCCTATTGTCTGGAATCCTGGTATTCAAATATAAGTGCAAACAATAAGTTATGCTTGCTCAAATTACAGAAGAAATCTGTTCGCTATATGCCGAACACCAGATTACATATCTCATTCAAAACCATTATTTCTAAAACTAAATATTCTAAAAATTCATGAAATTTTTACCTTGAAACTAGGTATCATGTATTTTAAAATAATGTATCTTAAATTGCCTATTTTTCAATCTGACATCAAATATCTGGATTATTCTATCTTCACCAGATCTGTTGCTAACAACAAATTATGTCAGCCGTGTGTTAGACATATTTATGGTTTAAATAGCATACTGTATAAAGCCATTATCCTATGGAATAATCTCCCAGAGAGCATCAGATCTCTGGAAAATATCAAAACGTTTTCCTTGTCTCTGCGAAATTACATTGTAAATCACCCTGATCTCCATAACGAATCTCAATCCTATCATTAAATTGCAGTTCCAAGCATACTGCTAACAGTGGTGCTTCTGTTATAACCATCTTACTTGCTTTCATATATGCCATATGTTTTATTCCTTTTCTTACATCTGATAGGAGGAATCGCCTTACAACCAATGTGTTCAGATTCCTCCTGGTGTATTGCATTTTCATATAACTGTAAGTTTTAAATGTGTGCAATAAAATAATTGTAAATTGTAACTGGTTATGGGTGCCGCCGACTTCAACGAGGGAGGTGCCAGAAATGTCTCCACCAGGACCATCAGGCGATCCTTAGACGCACCTGGTTATGGGTGCCGCCAACTTCAACAACGGAGGTGCCAGAAACTTCTCCAAGACCATCAGGCGATCATTAGACGCAATAGGTTATGGGAGTCGCCAACTTCAACAAGGGAGGTGCCAGAAACGTCTTCCCCAAGACCATCAGGTGATTATCAGCCGCAACTGGTTATGAGTGCCACCGACTTCAACGAGGGAGGTGCCAGAAACGTCTCCACCAATACCATCAGGCGATAATTAGCTGCAATTGGTTATAGGAGCCTCCAACTGGAACGAGAGAGGTGCCAGAACCGTCTCCACCGAGACAATTAGGCGATAATTAGCCGCAGTAGTTTATAGTAACCTGCGACTTCTACGTGGGAGCTGCAAGAACAGTCTCCACCAAGACCATCAGGCGATCATTAGTCGCAATTGGTTATGGAAGGATTCGACTTTAAGGAGGGGAGTGCCAGAAACGTCTAAACCAAGACCATCAGGCAATCATTAGACGCCATAGGTTATGGGAGCCGTCCACTTCAACGAGGGAGGTGCCAGAAACGTTTCCACCAAGACCATGAGGCGATCATTAGCCACAATTGGTTATAGGAGCCGTCGACTTCAACGAGGAGGTGACAAACACATCAGGCGATCATTAGATGAAACACATCAGGCGATCATTGAGCCGCCGACTTCAACAAGGGAGGTGCCAGAAACGTCTGCACCAAGACCACCAGGCGATCATTAGGCGCTATAGGTTATGGAAGCCGCTTACTCATCAGAGTCCCGTTCCTAACGCTACCTTACCGCACTGTACGCCTTAACTAGTCAAAAGAACATTGGTTCTGAATGCTGGATGATTGTAGGTGGGTCTTTTGGTCCGATGAGTCCCGTTTCCAGTTATTTCGTGCAGACGGAAGGGTAGAGATGTGGCAGAAACCGCCCGAAGCGGTGGAGCCGGCATATGAACAAGAACCTGTTCAAGCCGGTAGAGGCTCGGTTACGGTCTTTGGAGTGTTCAACTGGGACACTTTGCGACCTCTGGTACGTCTAGATGAATTTCTGAACGGCCCACAGTAGGTGTCCATCCTTGCAGGCCATCTGCATCCGTTCATGACCGTCATGCGCCATCAGGGCAATGGGCTTTTCCAGCAGCAAAATGCGCGTCCCCACAGAGCTGTGGTGACCAGAGTTGGGAACTGGTCCCGACCTGGATCTGACCCGGAACTGCTCTGAACTACAAATTCCAATTCAATTTATAGTAATACATAGTTATATAAATCATACAAATATACGAGTAAATTATACGTTTCCGTAATATGCCTCGTATTACCGAAACGTATAATTTACTCACTCTTACCCATAGAGCACAAAACGTTTCAGATATGTATCAGTATTGTCACAATCTCTCATTTTCTTTACACTTTCAGAGATATCTTACAATTATGTTTCAGCAACATCTATTTTGGAACATAACTCTTTGTACATTATGGTTACGTTAAAAATAGCATTCAACGATACTACTGTTTAATAGTTTCCATTGTACATAATTGCTGAATTTATGTTACATTCCGGCGATATTTAAGATTTTTGGTTTGGCAACGAAGTGGATGCACATGCGCATTTATGCCATTTCATCGAAGCACTCTCGTAGTCATATTTCCATGTGCTACAAGTTTTGCACACCAGTGTATAATATCTTAGTACGTTTGTTGGTTTTGAATCAGAAAAAAGTCAAAATAAAAGTAGTTGTTAGTTTGTAAAGGTAAAAAAAATAATGTTGATATATTGAGAAGTTTAACGACTACGCAAGTTTAGAAAAAAATAGAGTAAGATATGCATTAAAAGGTACATTTCGTTGATCAATCATGAAGAAAATTAAGTCATCCTACAGAAAAAAAAATGATCTATGGAAAAAAATGAATTTCTATTAAATAACGTATTCGCAAAGCATTGGCATTCTCGTTAGTTCCTACAGAACGCTGTAAGAGGGAGGCGACCCGTGGTCGAGTGGGATAATGCATCTGCTTAGAAACCCGCTGGACAGCGGGTCTAGCTTGATCTTCGAGGATTTGTATTTCCTTGGAAAGAAAATTTTCCCAGCGTCGTGACGTCATACCGTAAAACTCCTGATGGGGAAAAACAAAATGGAGTGCAAACGATATCGGTGCGACCATGTGATGAGGAGGTAAAAAATGGCGAACAAAACATGTTCGGTAAGATCACGTGGCACACAAAATGTAATGGTTGAACACAAAGAGAAAATGGCGGACAAAAGATAGTCGGAAACATCACGTGGAAAAAATGGCTGTGACTAACGTCATGATTGATCAGGAATCGACCACACCCACATTCGTCCTTTAGGCAGCACATGTACGGCTGGGGACGGTCTTGGACGGCTTCCTTTGTTACAGAAACCCCTATTATCACGTAACAGTAATATGATAATGTCACAAATATCTTTCAAATACGCAACAGTAACATGAAGTTAGTATGTTGAAGTTACAAAGACCTTCCACTGTAACGTATCAGTTATGTTTCAAAGTTATGTAACGTTTGAGGACATTTTGACGTAACCGTAAGGTTTCTGAAACATTACTGTTACATTGCGCAACATATCTGAAAAATCTCAGTGTTTCAGTGCTACGTACTTGTAACATACACAAAATATTCTGAACTTTGTGGGTAGTTGCAGAAAGTGTTGAACTGTCGTTCTACACATAACCTGTTTTAAACATGTTTTCAAACACATGTCCGAGAGTCAAAAAGTCCCTCCGCAGTAATGTTAAGGCTACATCAAACAGAGGTCATCGCTCTTTCCACGTTTATAAGTGAGTCACGGAAAATTCTCATTGGCCGCCACCGGGAATCGAACCCAGGGTCTTCCAGTTACATGCCAGATATGCTTCCACTGCACCACAGCGGCCTCAAATTACTCCAGACTCACACACACTGACTACCAAGCCAATTTGGCTGGTTGCTTCTTGGAGCCCCGCACAATGCTGGGGATTCACCGAAGATAGAAAGCAGCAACTGAACAAATACACTATCTACCAACAAGTAATTGGACACATGTTATAGCAAAGGAGAACGAAGTTTATTTACCTTCAATAGTTGGTGGAGCCTCCACGAGCAGCGATTACAGCTGCGACCCTCCGGGGCATACTCTCAACCAGGCGTTGTGAGACGGCTAGCGGTATTTTCTTCCACTCAGCTTGGAGAAGACAGGTCAGTTCCTTCACCGATTTCGGACGGTGGGGGCACCCCTTAAGTCGACGCTCCAACTCGTCCCAGAGGTGCTCGATAGAGTTAAGGTCCGGGCTCTAAGCAGGCCAGTCCATTCGGTTAACCCCATTGTCACCATACCAAGCCATGGTGGACCTCGCAACATGACAGGTGGCATTGTCATCCTGAAAGGAACATGGGTCCACCCCGTAAAACTGCCACAACGTCGGAAGCGCATGGTCATCCAAAATGGTGCAGTAGGTCTCGGCGTTTAGTCTACCAGGAATTGCGACCAAGGGTCCCGCTTCATACCAGGAGAAACACCCCCATAGGATAATTCCACCGCCGCTGAACTTCACAGTTGGCACAATACATTCCGGCAGTAGGCGTTCTCCAGGCAGACGCCAAACCAAGACCCTGCCATCCGAACGGTAGATGGTGAACATTGATTCGTCGCTCCAGAGAACCTGTTTCCACTGTTCAACGGTCCACTGTCGACGTTCTTTGCACCACGTTAGCCGAGCAGCGCTATTGGACTTGGTGATCAAAGGCTTGTGGGCGGCAGCACGTCCATGATAACAGGGCAGATGGACTTCCTTACAGATGGTATTCATCGAAAGAACACTCCCGGATGCCTGTTGAAACTCATCGCGGATGTGGCCCATCGATTTGGTGCGGTTCTCCCGAATTTCTCTGGCCAGCACCCGTCGGTCTCTAACTCCCAGTTTTGTGGGTCTGCCGGGTCGGGGCACATTCCGACAGTCACCTCTCATCTTCCACCTGTTAATCACGTAGGCCACTTCGATTTTGGGTACTTCAACTCGCTGGATATGTAACGTCTGGATCGGCCATTTCTGTGATACCCGACGATTACACCTTTCTCGAAATCAGAGAGCTCTGAACTGCGTGCCATCTTGCATGTGACTGGTTGCGTCGTTGTTTCCCACACGATATTTAATGGCCGCGGCCGTGACGTGTATCAGGACCGCAGATATCGTCGATTGCAGGGGTGTTCAATTACTTGTTGGTACATAGTGTAACTAGGAGGCGAATGAATAATTAATACACACTATGACAGTTAGTCGTACGTGAGTCTGGAGAATTTGAGGCCGCTGTGGTGCAGTGGTAGCATGTCCGACGCGTAACTGGAAGACCCTGGGTTCGATTCCCGGTGGCGGCGAAGAGAATTTTTCCGTTACTCACTTATAAACGTGGAAAGAGCGATGACTTCTGTCTTACGTTCCTAGTCTGCGTCAATAGTATGTACAAATTATTCATTCGCCTCCTAGTTATTTGTTCAGTTGCTGATTTCTATCACACTGTGAGTCTGGAGAATTCGAGGTCGCTGTGGTGCAGTGGTAGCATGCCCGGCGCGTAACTGGAAGACCCTGGGTTCGATTCTCGGTGGCGGCCGATGATAATTTTTCCGTGACTCACTTATAAACGTGGAAAGAGCGATGACTTTTGTTTGATATTCCTAGTTCACGTCAATAGTGTGTAGTAACTCTTAGCCTGACAATGCGACACGCGGAGTGTGAGAGAGTGATTCACCAGAGAAGCAGGTGAGAGGCGTTTGCCAGTATCTTGCTGTGGACAATCGCACTGAAAAAACGCAAAGGAAGTACCGTTATACGTTACGGTATCGTCGGTCGGTGGAAATCTTCTTTGCTTTAAGAAAGAGGCGGCAATATTTTTGTATGACAAATCAATGTTCACTCTGCTGGCATCAGTATTGAGCACAAAATTCCACTGTACGCATTTTTATTTGAAATAGTTTTTGTTTCTTTTCAAAAATAAAACGGAAATAAAACCGGGTCGAAATCGGGTCAGGAACACCTTGACCGGACCCGTTAGACACGTAAGAAATACTCGACCCGTTGACCCGCTGACGCGTGACACGTTTCCATAGATGGCGATGACTAGGACATGGATGGAAAGATATTCAACAGAAGTTCCCAGCTTTGAATGAATGGCCTCCTCGTTCACCGGACATGAAACCTGTTGAAAATCTTTGGGATGCTGTTGTTCGTTTGTGAGCATGGTATCCTCTACCAGGAATGCCGTGTAGCAAGCATAGATGGAGATATGAGATATCTGGGATCCAGTGCCTTGCGGGATGACTGCCCTTATCCGGGCGAAAGGGCGTCCTACCCATTACTAGGTACGTATCCCATGTTTTATTATATACTAAGTTAAAAAAATAAATTAAATATTTTTTAATATACACTGCTGGCCACCCAAAATGCAACACCAAGAAAGACACGATGTAGCAAAGCCAGATTTACTGGACACATAACAACAGATACAAAGATGAAACGATTGAGCTTACAGGCCCGTGCGAATTGCGGAACACGCAGACATCGATAGTTCGTGTGGCCCCCATGGCTGGCAATAACGGCCGCTACACGCCGCGGAATCGAACGAAAGAGGCTTTGGATGTGGGCTTGGGGTATGTCGGTCCAGGCTGCTTCCACACGTTGCCGCAGTTCATCAGGCGTAGCCGCGGGTGGTGCTTGCCGGGCCACTCGGTTGCCAATCAGCGACCAGACGTGTTCGATGGGCGACATATTGGGAGAACAGGCGGACCACTGCAGAAGTGACACCTGGTGGGTCGTGGAGATTTGTTGCACGATACGCGCCACGTGCGGGCGCGCGTTGTCCTGTTGAAACATGACAGCTGGCAGGTCCTGCAGGTAAGGGAGGACAACAGGCTCCAAAACGTTGGAGATGTAGCGGTGGCAGTTAAGTGTACCGGCGATGCGTATCAGAAGGGTGCAGGTGTCATATCCAATTGCGCCCCAAACCATAACGCCAGGCGACGGACCGGTATCGCGATGCATAATGCAGGCATCATACAGTCTCTCGCTGCGGTGCCTCCACACGCGGATCTGACCATCGTGGTGTTGCAGGCAGAAGCGGGATTCGTCGGAGAAGACAACGTCGTGCCATTCCGTAGTCCAGGTGCGGCGTTCAACGGCCCACTGCCGCCGCACTCGCCGGTGGTGTAACGTCAATGGTAATCGGAGCAATGGGCGCCGTGCGACAAGTCCCCGCTCCTGCAGACGACGTCGAACGGTACGTGCTGACACAGGTTGTTGCGCAACACACCCTAATTCTTGCGCTAACGTTCGTGATGTAGCGGTACGAGCCATCAATGCCCGCCGCACAACATGCCAGTCCTCTGGTTCGGTGGCGTGCCGCGGCTGCGGCAATCGCCCACGTCGGTCCGTCCGTCCCTCCTGCACCCACCGGATCCATACTGGCCTCACTGTGACTGGATGTCGTCCCACACGGGCGCCGATATCTCGGTACTATAAACCGGTGTCGCGATAAGCCACTATTCGTCCTCTGTCGAACTCCGAAACGTACTGGAATGACTGCCGTATTCTGCGACGAGGCATCAGGAAGCTTCTCACGCACAGGTCCGGCAGCACAACACACTTCCACTACTTACACCCCGCCTTCTGTGCAATCTTCTTATAGTGCTTCTCGGTGGCGTGCCAGGCGCACATGATTTACATATGCCCTGCAATGCTAATCGTTTGCATGCCCTCTCGCGGGCGACGCATGCTGCGAATTTCAGGCCAATCGGATGCTTCCTTCTTGGTGTTGCATTTTGGGTGGCCAGCAGTGTATAAAGAATATTTAGTATAATTAAATATTCTTTAATTAAATCCGAATAATATTAGGTGTACAAATAAGTTTTAAAACGTTTTTTGTGTGATGTATACCGCTAATTTACATATACAACATTCCCCCGCGTTATTGTCATGCGACCTTAGCTCATCCAGAGTATAAAATGGGACACAGAAGTATGCCCAACAGTCAAACGCACTTGCACATCGGTAAGTGAAATATGGCAAGCGATACTGCATTTATTCGACACTGCTTTCGTTACGAATTTCGTGGAGGAAAAAATGCTGCAAAAGCATGTGCATCGATCTGTTCTGTTCTGGGAGAGAATATTGTATCGCAAAGCACGTGTGAGTTTCGGTTTAGACGGTTTAAAGCAGGTGATTTTGATGTTAGCGATGGAGAACGTAGCAGCGCCCTGCAGAAGGTTGCACACGAGGAACTGCAAGCATTGCTGGATGAAGATTCGTCTCAAACACAAAAATAACTAGCTGAACAACTGGGGGTAACTCAACCAACTATTTCCAATCGTTTACGCGCAATGGAAAAAATTCAGAAGGAAGGAAAATGGGTGCCACATGACCTGAGCCAGAGGAACAAGAATGAGCGTGTCATGAAGTGTTTGAATCTGTTGAATATAAACAACACAGAAATTCTTTCGTGTAGAAAATAGTTACGGGTGATGAAAAGTGGATATGGTAAAACAAAAAACAGCAGCGACTTCGACACTGAAACGCAATATTCACTCCAAGAAAGTTCTGCTGTGCATCTGGTGGGGTTTGAAGGGTGTGCCCTATTATCAATTATCGGAACAGGGTCAAACTGTTACTGCTGATAACTACAGGCAACAATTGCTGCGATTAAACCATGAAATCTGTCGGAAACGTCCATTCACAGGCAATAGATTGCGTCCCGTGAAATTACTGCATGACAAGGCTTGTCCCGAAATCGGTGAGGGAAACGTTATTGACGCTTGGCTGGGAAGTTTTGGAGTACCCGCCGTATAGTCCCGACATAGCCCCTTCAAACAATCATTTGTTCCGATCGATGCAACATGGTTCGTCAGCTGTACGGTTTCAGACATGTGACGAAGTGCGAAAATGTGTTGACGACTTCATCGCGTCACACGACGAAGTATTCTTCATGGCTGGAATACTTCGGCGCATATTTTGATTCGTAAAGGTATTGTTGTTTCCTTACAAATTACACGTTGCGTTGTCTTAAAACGCTTTAAAACTTATTTGTACACCTAATAACACTAATTATTTACTAAAAATAATTCATGATAAGGCCAAACTCACTTGTCTCATACTTTTGAGGGACTAAATGTTATGTCAGGACTCCTAAAAGGGCTTTTCTCTTGTTTCCTTTGCTGTTTAATAGTCTTTGTATGCATAACTTACTGTAATATTCTTATGTTATGTAATAGCCTAAATAAATAAATAAGCTGATAAAAAAAATTGTCCACTCAGTATATTTAATAATTCTGGATATATAACCAGTCATTGTTTTATAATCTGGCTTTACTGTCAGAAACAAATGAAACGCTCAACCATCACATACCCTTAAGTGCTCGTAATAATCCCTAATATGTAAATAGATAGGCAACAGGCATAAAAAATGTCAAAATTATTAATGTCAAAAAATAAAAAATTAATATCCAAAATAAATGGAAATAAAACTTACCTGATTAGAATCAAAGATTGGAAACCATCCCATAAAGGGCTGCTGCAGATAAATATCAGATATTTTGATTTCTGCTTCCCCAATCATAGTGTTTGTGTACTTATTACAGATATAAACTGTGCATAATAGCGATCTTTTGCTTAGTTCATTTTCATCAACTCCAAATAAAAACCTTTCTTTGAACACTGTAATACTCGCTTTTCTTTGTACCTGTAAAGAACAAGAAAAATAATGAATATTTGCATGTACACCATATCTCAAGAAAGCTAAAATTTAAATAAATAAAATGACAACGAATCAGCACATATGACAGAAAAGCAGTGAGAAGGGTCCAGCATCGGACGGTATGGTCCGAACGATCAAAGTGGCTGGCTATCCGGCGCGCCAACTACCCTGCAATTTTCTGCCCGATGATCAGGCCTCTCTCAAAGTCCGTAAGTTGCGTAAATCGACGTCTCTGGTGTCTACTCGGCATTCTTATCACTCTGTACTCTTGCTTGCGTCGGCCTGTGCTTTTCGCGTTCATGAGGCATCGACTACACGCCTATTTATGAGGCGGTTCGTCGGTTCGTGCTTGCAGCGCCACCACAGGGTATGCGGTCATGCGCACTGTGACGTGCTTGCCAGCAGGACGCACACGACATAAACTCAGATAGTAGTCAGAACAAACGTCCGCGTAGCTCAATTGGTAGAGCGACTTATTCCGGAATGAGGGGATCCGGGTTCGAATCCTGGCGTGGACAGAAATGACGGAGAAATTTACTTCGTTATAATGGCGCCCGAACTATCCGGATGACCCGACCGTTCAAAATCTCGCAATGGTGTGATGTTATTTCCACACCGCGAGATAGGAAAAATCAGAGAATCCCTTCTCCAGCGCTTCGAAAAATAAATGTGTGTGACGTTGCATTCCACACACCAGATTGACTGGGAGTTCTCAAGTGCACGTTCTACAGTGGATGACTGCCTGCAACGATTCATGGTCACGGCTGACCCGTGGGCCATGCCCCCGGCCCTCTTTCGGGGTGGGGGAGATGTGACGTACCTGCCAGCAGGACGCACACGACATAAAGGCAGATAGTAGTCAGAACAAACGTCCGCGTAGCTCAATTGGTAGAGCGACTTATTCCGGAATGAGGGGATCCGGGTTCGAATCCTGGCGTGGACAGAAATGACGGAGAAATTTATTTCGTTATAGCACTCGTACCAAACATGGATCATTTGCATAACAGCACGCACTCTAGCCATTTGCAAAGTTTCGCGGTTGTAGCATGTTTTCTTTGAGGTGCGCAAATTTCATAGTCCGTGAGTGTATATTTAATTCGTACGTACCCTACGTCGCTTCCTACGAAATCGACGCTGCGCTACAACTTTGTAATAGGACTTCCGTTTCGATTTCGCGTTGCTTGCGAGTTAAGTTTCCTAACTTCTTATCTTTGCCGTTAGGGGCGCTCCGATCACTTCATCCGATCGGCCATCGTCCCTTTCCAACACCTAACTTGTGTACCACTTAAACACTTTCTTCCGCAGTTATTGCCCTGAATAAGTACTTTCCTTTGAACCCTGTACATAGTATGGGCATATAGAGTACGTATATACACCGATAAGCCATTACATTATGACCACCTTCTTAATAAGCTGTACGACCCCCTTTAGCCCGTAAAACAGCGGCCACTCGGCGAGGTATCGATTCGATGAGGTGGCGATAGGTATCCTGTGGTATCTGGTGAAATATTGTCAACAGTAGGTCCTCCAGTTCCCATGCATTTCGGGGTGGTGATGATTTAGTGCGAATACGCTTTTCGAAGTCGAACCACAAATGTTCGATTGGGTTCATGTCAGGTGAATTTGGAGGCCAGGGCATTAACAGAAAGTCACCAGCATGTTCCTCGAACCATTCCTTGACGATTCTGGTAGTGTGGCATGGCGCATTAACCTGTTGGTGATGGCTATCACCAACAGGGAACGCAGTAGCCATGAATGGGTGAACTTGGGCCGCAACAATGTTCAGATACCTGACAGCTGTCAGGGATTTTGCTATTGGGATAATGGGGCCTAAAGTGTCCCAAGAAGACATCGTCCACGGCATGACACAGCCACCGCCGGCGTGTTTCCGCCCAACAGTGCATCCAGGTGCCATAGCCTCCGTTGGTAATCGGTGCATCCGCGCTCGGCCGTCTACGTGATGCACCAGGAATTTTGATTCGTCGGACAAGGTCTGTTTCTTTCAATTATCCCCGGTTCAATCTTGATGATCTTGGGCCCATTTCATGCATTGTTGGCGATGACGTGCAGTGAGCATGGCTACCCGGCTGGGTCTTCGGCTACGCAGACCCATGCGAAGAAGGCTGTGATGAACTGTGTGCTGTGACACATTGCTCTGATCACCACTGTTGTAGCTGCGGGTGATTTGTCGCACTGTGACCCTGCGGTCGCTGTGAACAATGCGCGGCAGTGTCCGCTCCCTTCTGGCCTCAATGAGCTGCGGACGACACACGCCTGGACGACGGTTCTTCGTTTGGCCATCTGTGCACTACTTTTGATACGTACTCATTACAGTGGTACGTGAACAAGCCTCGCCGTTTCCGAGATCGTAGTTCTGAGGTACCGTGCCATCACATTTGTCCTTCATCAAACTCCGATAAATCGACAGCTTTTCGCATTCTGATTCCGAACACTCTACTAATCGAAAGCCGGTCCTCAGGTTGTATATATACTGCTCTGTGAAGTTCAGCTGCGTCACCGTTCGGTCTCCAGGCGCACTCATTTCTGTAGGCCGGGGTGGTCATGATTGAATGGATTATCGGTGTAATATTTTTTCGATCAGTATATTAAAGGTCAGAAATACTTACCCGTGTCTGTATGTTTGTAGTTCTGTCCGGTAGGAGAAATACCTTGATATAGCTGTCGACTACGGAATTAGGATTAGGACCTACTAAATCTCTGGCTCGGTTAATTATCACTATTAGGTCTTCGGCTTCACTAGGAAAACAGAAGATTTATTTAGTTGTTGATTAATCAATAAAAACCGAATTAAAAACAGAATAAACACTTCCAGCAATGAAAAAGAAGCTTACAGTTTATTTTTATACTTTCATGTTAAGTTATAGTTCATAGACTTACTTTTACAGGTCAACAAAAATAACAGTAAAAGCTTTTGCATGATTCTGTGCAAAAATTTTTCTGAAGTGTAGGAAGTGTATGCATCCTGTAAATTAAAGAAAAAAACCCCCTGAAAAATCGTGATAACTCCAAAAATACATGACAAAATACTTAAAATACAGGGTGATTCACTCGGGACTGAGCACTTATTATGTGGGATATATGAGATGGGGGATACTGTACGATGAGCGTGAAACCCAAACGGAGTTGTTCTTTATTCCCTAATGAATCAGTCAACATGCATTATCTGTGAATAAAATGTTGTGACGTACCTGCCAGCAGGACGCACACGACATAAAGGCAGATAGGAATCAGAATAATCGTCTGCGTAGCTCAGTTGGTAGAGCGACTTGTTCCGGAATAAGCGGCCTCGGGTTCGTTTCCCGGCGTAGACCGAAAATGACGGAGAAATTTATTTCGTTATAATGGCGCCCGAACTATCCGGATGACCCGGCCGTTCAAAATCTCGCATTGGTGTGATGTTATTTCCACACCGCGAGACAGGAAAAATCAGAGAATTTCTTCTCCAGCGCTTCGAAAAATAAAAATGTGTGATGTTGCATTCCACACAGCAGATTGACTGGGAGTTCTCAAGTGCACGTTCTACAGCCAATGGCTGCCTGCAACGATTCATGGTCACGGCTGACCCGTGGGCCATGCCTCCGGCCCTCTTTCGGGGTGGAGATGTGACGTACCTGCCAGCAGGACGCACATGACATAAAGGCAGAGAGGAATCAGAATAATCGTCTGCGTAGCTCAGTTGGTAGAGCGACTTGTTCCGGAATAAGCGGCCTCGGGTTCGTTTCCCGGCGTAGACCGAAAATGACGGAGAAATTTACTTCGTTATAATGTCTCCCCGGCAGCTGGATGGCGCCGCACTGACGCGCCATCTGTCTAGTACTGGTGGAAGAATAGCGTGTCTCGGAAGGCAGTTTAAGCGAGAAAGTCGAATATCAATTGAAGAGCGTGTGTTCATTGTGCGTTAGTACTGGGTAACTGGTTCCTTCAAACAATGTCAGAAGAAGAAGAAATTTGGTGGGCGTAAACCATCCACCAGAGCCACCATTCCGAAATTGACGAAGAAGCTGGATAACTATAGCTACTAGTAATACGTACTATGACTATGCTAATAATCCGAATTTATTGGCGAGAATAAAAATCAAAATGTTCTAAGTTTTCAAACATCACCAAGATGGCTTTTTGAAAAAGGTAGACAGCAAACTGAGTAACAGAATGCTTCGGCAATTTGAACGCGGTGACCTGACTAGACAATAAAAGAATAGACGCGAATGTAATTATTCATTCCAAAAAACGAGGCGTCATGTTGGGCACGCGGTACCGTGAAAGGGAAAACAGCATTATATGAAGAATTGGTTCCAAATTGGTGGCAATTCTAGAGAGACACTATCATTGCAAGTCTCACTGTTGGTAATGATCTCCAATATATCTCTGCCTACCTTCCTTGAAAAAGCCACCTGGTTGATGTACGAAAGCTTGGAAAACTTAGATTTTTATTCCACGCTAATAAATTCAGATTACTGGAATATTTATACTGTTTTAAGTATAGTTGGTGTACAGTTCCTTTTTATTAATTACATAACTAAATTCTCAAAATAGTGTAACTATACTAATAATCCGAAATCTCTTCGCGTAAAATAGAAATAAAACTTTCCAAGCTTTCGCACATCAACCAGATGGCTTTTTCAAGGAAGGTAGACATGTAACGTACCAGGAGATGTGACGTACCTGCCAGAAGGACGCACACGACATAAAGGCAGATAGGAAGCAGAATAAATGTCCGCGTAGCTTAATTGGTAGAGCAACTTATTCCGGAATGAGTGGACCCGGGTTCGAACCCCGGCGCGGATAAAAATGACGGAGAAATTCACTTCGTTATAATGGCGCCCGAACTATCCGGATGACCAGACCGTTCAAAATCTCGCATTGGTGTGATGTTATTTCCACACCGCGAGATAGGAAAAATACGAGCAGCACTTCGAAAAAAAAAAAAAAAGTAAGGGGGAGATGATGTAACGTACCAGGAGATGTGACGTACCTGCCAGAAGGACGCACACGACATAAAGGCAGATAGGAAGCAGAATAAATGTCTGCGTAGCTTAGTTGGTAGAGCGACTTGTTCCCGAATAAGCGGACTCGGGTTCGAATCCCGGCGTAGACCAAAAATGACGGAAAAATTTACTTCGTTATAGACAGCTAACTGCAAACTGGATAATAGAAAGTTTCAACAATTTGAACGCGGTGACATGACTAGAGAATAAATGAACAGGCGCAAACGTTATAATTCGAAGAAACGAGGTCACGATCGTTGGGCATGCGGTACCATGGTAGAAGACGCAGCATTATTTGAAGAATTGATTCCAAATACGTGGCAACTCCAGAGAGACGCTATCATTGCAAGTCTTGCTGCTGATCAAGATTTCCAAGGTTTCGCGAATGGCAGTAGATTTGGGTGTGGAGTATGAAGCTAATTTCTGTGGAGCTTGAAAAACACAATGGTACCTTACCTTATCTCGACGTCTCAGTGAGAAAATCGCACGACAACCGCCTTCACACGGAAGTCTACTATAAACCCACCTCCGTTCCCAACCTGATGCTCCTCAGTTCATTCTTCTCTGATGATTACAAGACGGCCTTCTTCTGTTCTCGAATTAGAAGAGCCTTCGCTGTCTCATTCGATGTTAATTCTAAACAATCCAAACTGAATAACATCATCGAATTGGCTACTGAGGCAGGATGTACGTCGAACCAGGTGCGTAACTTTATCGAAAAAGCCAGAACCAACCGTGTTAATATCTCTATGGCGCAATTTCGCTACCTGGGCTCTATTCCATACATACCAAATGTTTCCTATCAACTCAAAAACGCGCTCAGGAGGATGAACTTCGGTGCCGGCATAAGATCTCCGACATCTTTATATACGATGCTTAAGAGAAATATTGAAAAACACCTCTTCTCAATGAGGCAGGTGTTTATGCCATCCCACTACAATATCCGGACGGCTCCAAGTGATACTACTTCGGAATGACCAAACGCTTGTTTGGAATTAGAATCAGCGAACATAAAAGGGATACAAAAGACGGAAGAATAACCACTGCCATGTACAGAGAAGTCAAGTTCAAGTCCGCCGATCGTATGTGGAGTAACGTAAAGAAATTAGCTTCATACTCCGCACCCAAATCTACTGCCATTGGCGAAACCTTGGAAATCTTGACCAGCAGTGAGGCTAGCAACGATAGCGTCCCTCTGGAGCTGCCACGTATTCTGAATAAATTCTTCAAAAATGCTGCGTTTTCTACCATGGTACCGCGTGCCCAACCAACGTTTCTTCGAATGATCACATTTGCTCCTATTCATTTATTGTTTAGTCAAGGCACCGCGTTCAAATTGTTGAAACGTTCTATTATCCTGTTGGCAGTTAGCTGTCTACCTTCCTTGAAAAAGCCATCTGGTTGATGTGCGAAAGCTTGGAAAGTTTTATTTCTATTCTACGCCAAGATATTATGGATTATTAGTATAATTATACTATTTTGAGTATAATTGGTGCGCAGTTCCTACTTATTAACTATATAACTGAATGTTATGAAATTTGCTGGAAACCTGTATCATATCGTACTATAGAGAAAGGTCCTAAAACATTTTGTGAGAAACACTACATTCTGGCAAAAATGACCACATGTAGAACAAGGTGAAAAATAAGGTGTCAAAATGAAATACTTAAAGTTCCTCAACAGCTAGTGTAGCCAATCGTCATCCCTTACAGCGGTCTTTCATGCTGTTGATGATAGTGACCAGGAGCTCAGTAGGAAGCAATGACCATTGCTCGTGCAAAGATTGTCTCTTCTCCTCCCCGTCTTCCGGAGGGGAGCTGAGGGCAGCAGCACGTCTCTCTAGAGCATCCCGTTCCTGCTCGATCGGATTAAGGACGGGAGACCTGGCTGGCAAATCCATACGGACAATTGTCTTCAAAGATATTGTTCTACCAGTCTCGTACGGTGTACAGTATCTTCTATGACACCTGCAAAAGAGCCAATAAATGGCTTCAGGATATCACCATACAACGTCGAGCATTCATGGTTCCTCTTGGAAGCACATAGAGGTCCGTGCTTCCGTCTAATGAGATGTCACCGCAAACCAGAACGCTATGTGTCCGCGGGTCATAGAGGGATGATAGCGTGCCCTCATTCTCACCAGATCACAGCACGCATAGAATCGCTCTGCAAAGCAAATGGACTTATATGTTAAGAGTACTGACCTCCACTGGTGTTCAGTCCAAATGACGTGAAGCTGCCCAATTCAAACGTTCACCCCTGTGACTGGAGGCACGGTGTACGTAGAGTACTGGTCTCCTAACATAAAGATCTGGTTCGTGAAGCCTTCTGCTCACAGTGTAAACAGATACCACTGTTCCTGTAGCAGCAGCAAGGGCAGATCGTAGCTATGTCAGGGTAGCCGTCCTGTTCCTCCGCGCAGTTAATCGGAGTATCGGTCATCCACGGATGTTGTAATCCTAGGCCTTCCTTTTCTGTACTTTCGGGAAACGGATTGAGTTTTTGGAATCGGCTCAACAGTCTGTGGACCACAGAAGGACTCACGTGCAGCCATTCTGCAACTTTCACCTGACTTTGGCCTGCGTCTAGTCTTCCGATCGCTGTCCTCCTCAGTTCATCTGTTAAATAATATAAACAAATCTGCTATCTCAAAATCCTTTCTTTACACACTACGAACGACGTTATGCGCAACAGCCCCTTTTATGCTACAGCTCATTTGCAAAAACCGATGCAATCACCACTTATTTGCACACGCAACCTTGACTCCTCATTACATTTAACGTCATATAACCAAGTTACGTGCATTTCCAAATCTTTCTGAAATAATCGCGATTTTCCTGGGTTTTTTTTAATTTGTGGAAACCAGTGTCGTTTAGTTAATCACGCGATTTTGAAATTCCTGATTGCAAAATTATGCTTTGCAGCCACGATGGCATGGTGGTCTAAGCGCGGGCCTCTGAATTTTTCCTAGATAGGACCAACTACTGTAGTAATGATCAGATCTGATCATATGTAGAGGATTTGGGGAGGGGAGGTCTGACACCAGGTCTTAAACAACCCTTTGAAATAGGAAGCTAGGAGATTCGGGCTAGAGTGCCCGATGGGAAAGTGACACAGAAGCGAGGTAGAAACGTGGAGGAAGACGCCCTTATTTATTACCGGGGGCCTGTACCCGGGGCCGGACGGCTTAACGTGCCCATCCGACGCACGGTGGATATTTAGTGGTTCGAGCGTTGGTGCCTGCCTGGGATCAAACCTGAGGTCTTCTGCGTGGCAGGTACGACGCTGACCACTAACTCGGCCACCCGCGGCCCCCAACTAGTAGTGTATCAAACACCCGCATATAAATATCTTCTCAGCTTTTCCCAACTTGTGCACATAACTCTCGTTTAAGGGTAGAACATTAGCAGTGCTCAAAGACATAGCGTAGTTGAAAACATAGTGCTCACAAAATATCGTGCTGAAAGCGTAGTCACCCATAAACAAGTGTTACATCACAAAAACACACAGGGCGAGACTGATACATTCGAGACAGCAGCTCTTATCTCTAACCTGAGCATACGTTATTGATTTCTGACCTTTTGCCAGGGTTACCAAACTCATATTCGTTGAGAGAGAAAATCTGGCGTTAAGATTAGAAAAACGTTAAACGAGAATAAACCAAATTTGCATAAAAATACAGGAACTAAAACGGAAAGTTAAATGAGAGTACACATAACACTGTGTTAAGAAAAACGTTTCTTCTCACAAAACGAAGACTGACTTGTTAAATAGTCAGATAGGGATGATGAAGCGAAAGACATCGAAGTACATCCGCCAGAAGTGTTGATTAAATACAGGTGAAACCTATAAACCGGAATGAAAGATGAAAGTCTGAAATGGGACAGTTTATGTTAAAATCAAATTCCATTTTCACTTCGTTGGCTTTAGCGACTAAAACTCGTGGCTTTTCTCTATTTTTTTCCGAGAGATGTTTACATATAAACACAGCTTCAAGAAACCAAAACCAAAACGAGCCTCTCGTGATATTCGTTATTACAACGGATATGAGGAACTTCTCTCAACTTTTCAACTTTAATTTCCCATTGCACGAGAAACCAGCAATAATCATGAATCCTTTACTGAAACTTTTTTTTTGAATGCAGGTTTAACGACCACCGTGAGCAGCTCAGTGGGCTATAAGCAGTCGCCCGTCCCTAATTTAGGGCAACTGGTTTCAGAAAAGGAAGAGAGCCAGCGCTGTAAGACAAACACAACTATAACGAAGTAAATTTCTCCGGCATTTTCTGGTCTACGCCGGGATTCGAACCCGAGGCCGCTTATTCCGGAACAAGTCGCTCTACCAACTGAGCTACGCAGACGTTTTATTCTGATTCCTATCTGTCTTTATGTCGTGTCCGACCTGCTGGCAGGTACGTCACATCTCCCCCCCCGAAAGAGGGCCGGAGGCATGGCCCACGGGTCAGCCGTGACCATGAATCGTTGCAGGCAGCCATTGGCTGTAGAACGTGCACTTGAGAACTCCCAGTCAATCTGCTGTGTGGAATGCAACATCACACATTTTTATTTTTCGAAGCGCTGGAGAAGAAATTCTCTGATTTTTCCTGTCTCGCGGTGTGGAAATAACATCACACCAATGCGAGATTTTGAACGGCCGGGTCATCCGGAGCCATTATAACGAAGTAAATTTCTCCGTCATTTTCTGGTCTACGCCGGGATTCGAACCCGAGGCAGCTTATTCCGGAACAAGTCGCTCTACCAACTGAGCTACGCAGACATTTGTTCTGATTCCTATCTGCCTTTATGTCGTGTGCGTCCTGCTGGCAGGTACGTCACACAACAACCATGCCTCGCCGGTATTCGAACCCGGACCTCATCTCAGATGAATGATCGAAGCCTACTGAAACTTTGGATCTCTTGGAACCAAGTTATAATGCCTTTCATTTCTTACGATAATAACTACCTTTTGTTATTAGTCGTTAGGGGGTAGATCCAGTCCATCTGTCTCACAAGTGATTTTCATAAAGAAGTCTAACGTGTTATTCGCTCAGCCACGTCTAGGCAAAAGCGGTGAACATATGTTTTTTTCTCAGAATTGTATCTTCGTTTATTACCTAGAGTTTTCAGTTGATACAGCGATTCTAAAACTTATGATTATTTTGGTTGGTGGATTTTCTTTAAGACCATGACCTATTGTTGAAATAGTCGTAAAAGTACGTACCTTCTTTGAATATTCGTTTGGTATTCTTTTTCCTGTTAAAAGAATGATGATTTCTCCTCTATCATTAAAACTATTGCTTATTTTTCATTAGAAAGGCTAATTCGATGATTTTCACAGCTTTTGTTTATTACAGAACACGAATATTTCGCTTCGTAAAGAGCTAAAACATAATCTTCTATCCACAGTTTGTGTGTCATTTTTGTTTAGCAGACGATATTTAACTGCAGTAGATGTTTCTTTCGTGTTCATCTAAAAGCGTTGCCGGTTTCAATTTTTTGAACTTCTTTGTTTTCGGTAATTTCCTATCAAAAACGCTCTAAAAAATGGGAACATCGTCTTTATGTTATCACTGTTGCGGGTTCCCGTTCGGGCCGCCAGAGAGCGCAACTAAGTATGTTACGAGTTTAATCAAAACTCTTTTGTCTGTTAAACACATGTAGTTTGTTCGTGTGCTCCTCTTATCTAATCAAATTTGATTTCAGTATTTCAACCCCTAAAATGTTCAGAAAAAAGAAAAAAGAATTGTATAACGAAGTAAATTTTCCCGTCATTTTGGTCTACGCCGGATTCGAACCTGAGGCCGCTTATTCCGGAAGCCTCAAGTTGCTCTACTCAACTGAGCTACGCAGACGTTTTATTCTGATTCCTATCTGCCTTTATGTCGTGTCCGACCTGCTGGCAGGTACGTCACATCTCCCCCCCCGAAAAAGAGGCTGGGGGCATGGCCCACGGGTCAGCCGTGACCATGAATCGTTGCAGGCAGCCATTGGCTGAACGTGCACTTGAGAGCTCCTAGTCAATCTGCTGTGTGGAATGCAACATCACACATTTTTATTTTTCGAAGCGCTGGAGAAGGAATTCTCTGATTTTTCCTGTCTCGCGGTGTGGAAATAACATCACACCAATGCGAGATTTTGAACGGCCGGGTCATCCGGATAGTTCGCGCCATTATAACGAATAATAAATTTCTCCGTCATTTTTGGTCTACGCCGATTCGAACCCGAGGCCGCTTATTCCGGAACAAGTCGCTCTACCAACTGAGCTACGCAGATGCTTTTATTCTGATTCCTATCTGCCTTTTATGTATGTGCGACCTGCTGGCAGGTACGTCACAATTGTTTTAACAGTGGAAAATAAAATCGAGATTTTTTAAAAGACGGGAAAATGAAAAGTGTTTCATCCCTTGCAGCCGAATATTGTATTGGTCAAGAAAACTGTACCGGACATAATTAAAAACCAACGCAAGATACAAAAAAAAAAAAAATGTTTTAAACATGATATATTTGCTGCTCAAGGGACCCGAAAATGAATATCTACAGAGTGATTTACTCGGGACTTTATCCAAAAATGGGCACATGATGTTGAAAGGAGCATTCTCGCTTGAAATTTGAAGATAAAGTGCTTACCTTTTCACAATCACATCGATATCAGAGAAGATGTTGAAAATGTCTGCCATTGGCTTTTCAAACAGAGATCAACCTGCTGCTACATATTGTCAAACGTACGCATCAGCATGTTGGTATTTGTTGCTTCAGTTTCTGTGTGATATTGTTTTTCAGCTGCCGAATAGTCCTGGCTTTCTGCTGTATTCAGTGTTCCTCAGATGACCCTATAAGAAGCACTGGTGGAGTTAGATCCGAAGACCCGCGGCTGCAAACCTTTGGATATAACCCGATCGCCGAAGAAACTTGAATCTCAACCGTGTTGACATTGGAAGTGTGACAAGTCGCACTACCTTGTTGGAAGAAGCTATTTTTCAGTTCAGTATCCCCAGTTGGTTCAAGAACTGCATGAAGATACTGAAATACGCTTCTGTGTTGACACAGTGTGTTCAAAGAAAATGTGACCGATTATCTGGTCCTGTGAAATGGTGCACCATACGTCAATCTTTATGGGATGCATTCTTTCCTCGTCAATGACATGGGGATTCTCACTGACCCATACTTAGCGTATTCTGTGAGTTCACATAGCCCGAAAGGTAATATCTAATGCTCCTGGATTTTGACTGACAACTTCCTTAAATCACTGCAATGCATTCGCTTCGGCATGTCAATTGGTAACAGCTCTTAAACAACTGTAACACGATGGTTTCAGTTTACCTATTTTTATAGTCCTCTGGCAGGCAGAATACAGAGTCCTGTTTCTTGCAACAACATGCGCAACTATTTCGAGACTGTAACAGCCTCTTTCTCACATGCACACACTGTTTTCTGACATTCCGGGTCGTGCTCCTGAATGCGTATCAACAAGGCTTCCTGTCGTCTCAAGTTTCTTCCCAAGATTTGAAATCGTTGACTTCGTAGGTGGTTTCCGACTGGGAAATTTCTTTTCTTAAACTCTTTCTGACACTTGGAAGAGCCGGAAGTACTAATAACTTCTTGAACGATAAACTTACGCGCTCAGCAATCGTGAACACCATCGTACTCGACGCTAGCCGCCGGACAAAGAGAGAATAGCGCTAAACCGTTCTCACTAGACGCCAGGTATCGTGGCGCCATCTGGGCATACGAGCTAAACGGCGCAGATATGGATGCGAATGTCAGAACGTACGGCACTTCGTCTTCAAGTTTCAGCTTGAATTGTTTTCCCTTTTCAAAACTATAGCGCTTTTTTGGGTAAAGTAAGTCAATAGTGAATCACTCTGTAGAAGGTGTAATGATACAAATGGTTCTTACAACAAAGAGCCTGGCAAATCAACATCACGACCACTGAATTTAAGTAGGGCGGAATTTTTTTCTTTTTTTGAAAAGTTCGTCATGCCCTGGACATTTAAATTTTCTTCATGATTAAACAGATTAAAGAGAGGCATGGTAAAAAGGAGTTAGAAATTCGGGGTGAAAAGCTCAGTGTGGATAAAATAGGAGCAACATTATGATGAATTAACAAATGATTATTAAACAGAAAGGTCTTGTAATACAATGCGGCAATTAAGTAGTGAGACTGAATTTTTTTTCTAAAGCGAAAAGACAGGCACCTTACGGGAACATATTTAGTTCGAAGTACATTCCTCCTGCGGAAAAGGGAAATCCTCCAAATACGTGCGTCAGTGAATAAACAAAGACATCGCTCTTTCCACGTTACGAGAGCGCGTTAGCCACCGTGGTTTAAGGCTAACGCGCCTGGCTAGATATCGAGAGATCCGGGATTAAATTCCCCGGCGGTGACTGAATAACAATTTTCTCGGTTGCTGTGTGTTGCTGTAACGTAGAAAGAGCGATGTCTTGTTTATTCATTCCTCCCGCGTTAACACAAGAAGTGACACGATCAGCCAACGAAAGGAAGGATTTGCAGAAGTCATCTTTGCATGGAGTGAAGAGCTGAAGGTCACAGTTCTTTGTATGTTCTCATTATTCGAAGTACATTCCTCCTGTAGCAATACAAGAAGTGGCACAATCCAGCCAACGAAAGGAAGGACTTGCAGAGGTCTTCTTTTATGGAGGAGAACTGATGCCACAGTTCTTGTACACTTTATATTTATTGGAAGAATATTCCTCCTGCATTAATATGTACATGAAGTGGTACGATCAGCCAATGAAAGGAAGGACTTGCAGAGGTCATCTTTTGGTATGGAGTGAAGAACTGATGCCACAGTTCTTTGTATGACTTTATATTTATTCCGAAGAATATTCCTCCTGCATTAATATGTACAAGAAGTGGCATGATCAGCCAACGAAAGGAAGGATTTGCAGAGGTCATCTTTTGGTATGGAGTAAGAACTGATGCCACAGTTCTTTGCATGACTTTATATTTATTCGAAGAATATTCTCCTGCACAATATGTACAAGAAGTGGCATGATCAGCCAACGAAAGTAAAGGATTTGTAGAGGTCATCTTTTGGTATGGAGGAAGAGCTGATGTCACAGTTCTTTGTATGTCTTCATATTTATTCGAAGTACATTCCTCCTGTGTTAATAGCAAGAAGTGGCACAACGCCAACGAAAGGAAGGACTTGCAGAGGTCTTCTTTTGTATGGAGTGAATGGATGCCACAAAGTTCTTTAAAGACTTATATTTATTGGAAGAATATTCCTCCGCATTAATATGTACAAGAAGTGGCATGATCAGCCAATGAAAGGAAGGACTTGCAGAGGTCATCTTTGGTAGAGGGAGTGAAGAACTGATGCCACAGTTCTTTGCATGACTTTATATTTATTCGCTGAAGAATATTCCTCCTGCATTAATATGTACAAGAAGTGGCATGATCAGCCAACGAAAGGAAGGATTTGCAGAGGTCATCTTTTGGTATGGAGTGAAGAGCTGATGTCACAGTTCTTTGTATGTCTTCATATTTATTCGAAGTACATTCCTAATGTGTTAATACAAGAAGTGGCACAATCAGCCAACGAAAGGAAGGACTTGCAGAGGTCATCTTTTGGTATGGAGTGAAGAACTGATGCCACAGTTCTTTGCATGACTTTATATTTATTCGAAGAATATTCCTCCTGCATTAATATGTACAAGAAGTGGCATGATCAGCCAACGAAAGGAAGGATTTGCAGAGGTCATCTTTTGGTATGGAGTGAAGAGCTGATGTCACAGTTCTTTGTATGTCTTCATATTTATTCGAAGTACATTCCTCCTGTGTTAATACAAGAAGTGGCACAATCAGCCAATGAAAGGAAGGACTTGCAGAGGTCATCTTTTGGTATGGAGTGAAGATCTGATGTCACAGTTCTTTGTATGTCCTCAGTGTCTTGAAAATCGTTTCTTTTAAATGCTCTGACGTACTACAGAGGTAAAGCACGTGTCAAGACGATAAATCTGCAGCAATACGTTCCGTCCGTGTAGCTTAGTTGGGAGAGCAACTTACTCCGGAGTAAGGGGGAGTGAACATATTTGTGACAAGGCAGCTTTTATTTAGGGAATAGAAAGCAGTCACACGGTGACAAATCTGGAGAATAAGAGGGAGGGGGTTAAGCATGGATATTTATTTTCGTGGCAGAACTTGCTGTACACTGAATGCTCTGTGTGCGGGTGCGTAATGGTTAAGAAGGAACTGTTGCCCGTTTTTGTACTCAGGTCTGACACGAACAATTCTATTACACAGTAGTTCCGAAACAGATGTGTAAGCATTGATAGTGACAGTTGCACCTTCAGGAATGAACTCGTGCTGTAGAATTTCCTTGCTGTCGTAAAAGCAGTCAAGCATTGTCTTGATTTTGGACTTCTGAAACTTGATCTTCTTTCCTTTGGGGGGGGGACTGTGGTGACTTCCACTGAACACTCGAACCCTTCATTTCAGGGGATCATAACGAGAAAAAGTTTGCATTGTTTCTGATCTGCCTTTTGCGTACTTTACTTGTGCATGTTTCTGGTCGTCTGACAGAGCGTGCAGGACAAAACGAGCAAGAAGTTTTTCCAGCCCAAATCTTGCACTAAAATTTGACGAATCGTCTCCTTATTAACACCAAGCTCACATTCTAGCATCCTCAACGTCACACAACGATCCCTTTTTATCCTTCCGCGAACTTTCTCAGTGAGTTCAGACGTGCACACTGAAATCGGGTGTCCAAGCCTTTCGTCATTTTCCAAATCTTCCTGCCCATCCTTGAAACATGCACACCATTGGAATATTTGTGCACGAGGTAGACAATTAGCCCCATACATATCAAGCAACAATTCAACTGTCTCAGCTGCAATTTTACAGATTTTCAAACAGAACAGGATATTTGCTCTCTGCTCCATGAAAGAGCTGCGACAATGTTCTTCCACCGAATGACGTCATGCACAGCGTAAATAATCCTCTGCGCAATTTTCACGCAAACACTGTTGCAATCACATAGCTGATAAATGATTTATCAAAGAACCATACCAACCGGACCAGTTGGTTTTACCGGGATTTAAAAAAATAATCAGTCTCATTCTTGATCTCAAGGACTACAGTCTTGTGACAATTATATATACACTGCTGGCCACTCAAAACGCAACACCAAGAAGGACACGAAATAGCAAAGCCAGATTTACTGGACACATAACAACAGATACAAAGATGAAACGATTGAGCTTACAGGCCCGTGCGACTTGCGGAACACGCAGACATCGATAGTTCGTGTGGCCCCCATGGCTGGAAATAACGGCCGCTACACGCCGCGACATCGAACAAAAGAGGCTTGGGATGTGGGCTTAGGGTATGTCGGTCCAGGCTGCTTCACACGTTGTCACAGTTCATCAGGTGTAGCCGCGGGTGATGCTTGCCGGGCCACTCGGTTGCCGATCAGCGACCAGACGTGTTCGATTGGCGACATATCGGAAGAACAGGCGGGCCACGGCAGCAGTGACACCTGGTGGGCCGTGTAGAATTGTTGCACGATGCGTGCCACGTGTGGGCGCGCACTGTCCTGTTGAAACACGGCCGCTAGCAGGTTCTGCAGGTAAGGGAGGACTACAGGCTCTAAAACGTCGGAGATGTAGTGGTGGCTGTTGAGTGTACCGGCGATGCGTACTAGAGGGATGCAGGTGTCATATCCAATTGCGCCCCAAACCATAGCGCTAGGCGACTGACCGGTATGGCGATGCATAATGCAGGCGCCATAAAGTCTGTCGCCGCTGTGCCGCCACATGCGGATCCGACCATCGTGGTGTTGCAGGCAATAGCGGGATTCGTCGGAGAAGACAATGTCGTGCCATTCCGTAGTCCAGGTGCGGCGTTCAACGGCCCACTGCCGCCGCACTCACCGGTGGTGTAACGTCAATGGTAATCGGAGCAATGGGCGCCGTGCGACAAGTCCTCGCTCCTGCAGACGAGGTCGAACAGTACGTGCTGACACAGGTTGTTGCGCAACACACCCTAATTCCTGCGCTAACGTTCGTGATGTGGCGGTGCGAGCCGTCAATGCCCGCCGCACAACATGCCGGTCCTCTCGTTCGGTGGTGTGCCGCGGCTGCGACAATCACTCACGTCGGTCCGTCCGTCCCTCCTGCACCCACCAAATCCGTACTTGCCTCACTGTGGCCGGATGTCGTCCCACACGGGCGCCGATGCCTCGGTAAGATAAACCGCTGTCGCGATAAGCCACTATTCGTCCTCTGTCGAACTCCGAAACGTGCTGGAATGACTGCCGTATTCTGAGACGAGGCATCAGGAAGCTTCCCACGCACAGGTCCGGCAGCACAGCACACTTCAACTACTTACACCCCGCCTTCTGCGCACCCTTCTTATAGTGCTTTTCGCTGGTGTGCCGGGCGCACATCATTTGCATATGCTCTGCAATGCTAATCGTTTGCATGACCCCTCGCAAGCGACGCATGCTGGGAATTTCAGGCCAATCGGACGCTTCCTTCTTGGTGTTGCATTTTGGGTGGCCAGCAGTATATATGGAAAGCTTCCAAAATACCAAGTTTGGTGGTTGAATGTGGCTTGTCAATTAATTTTTCTTCTTCAAAGAGAAAAGGGTTCTTTTCAGATACCTCCAGTAGGATTTTTAAATTAGTTTTGCTTCTTCAAAGAGAAATTTATGGTGCTTTTCGTAACGCCAGATACCTCCAGTAGGATTATGATGGCTAAACACTGTTATGAAAAGGACCATAAATTTCTCTTTGAAGAAGAAAACTAATTGACAAGCCAGACTCAGCCACGAAACTTGATATTTTGGAAGCTTTCCGTATATATCAGAAGTCTTCGCAACTTGTTAATAACATGGCATCCACCCCATTTCTATCAAGCGCGTGAAAGCATCTAACCAAAACACGTGACTGTAAACACCGTTTATGATATCATATACAATTTGAATATTTACGTGCCATTCGTCCTGATGAAGCTAGGTCAATACCCAGCGAAACCATGGTAGGCTTGAAAAATAAATATTTGTCACAAACTATACGGTGTATTATCTTAATCTATATAAAAATCAGTCTCATTATTAGTCTACCCAACGGTGTATAATCACAAATTTACAATGCTGACGAAGCAGGACTTGATTGCCAAGTAATGCAAGCACGCCGACGGCAGGATCAAATGTTTCTCTCGGCGATGACAATGAGGAACTACAACCGACTTCCAAATTAAGTTGTAATCAAGTCCTAACAGCTGCAAAAAAAAAAAAAATTACTTAAATTCGTGGAAAGTGAAGATCATGTTGACTTCACTGAAGTGTTACAAATTCGTGGACGTATCAGAAAAATAAAACAGAAAATAATGCTGCGAAGGAAACAAATGAAAGTAACGGTCTTTCTACATAAATAAGTTTCAAAATGTTCAGTTTTGTAAGCACACCGGACAGAGAGTTAGTCACCCCTGTCAGAAGTTACCTAGTAACGGGTGACGGCTCCTCTTGCCTCGATAACAGCGTGAATCCGGTGTGGTAGAGACTCCACAAAGTTGTGGATGTATTGAGCATCGATGTGCAGCCACTTGTGCGTCAATTGGTCCTGTAGTTCCACCAGAATACGTGGGTGTCTATTCCGGCGTTTCACCTTCTGTTCGAAATGATCCCACAGATTTTCAATAGGATTTAAATCTGGGGATTTGGCGAGCAGTCGAGGAGAGACAGTGTTGCTGATTGTTTGTCGTCAACTCATACACAGTTTTAGCTCAGTGCACACGGCAGTTGTCGTCTTAGAAGAAAGGAGTGGCAATGTGATGCTGCTCCTGGAGATGTCGGGGAAAGGGCAACACTTCATTCAAAATGCGGAGGTACGCATGCTGGCTCAAATTCATCGTCACAGCAACGAGAGAGCCCATTTCGTGGTACGAAAAACATCCCCAAAACATCACAAAACCCCTTCCAGCTTGAACAACACTTTCGACATGATTCATTGGGCCTCCGATTCGCTCATCGCTTCCCATCATTGGAGTACAAACAAAAACGAGACTCATCAGACCAAATTATTCGTTTCCAATCCTCCACAGTGAAGTTTTAGTGCCTCTGAGCCCATTGATAGCGTGTTACTTTGTGACTTGCTGTTGAAAGAGGCCTCCTCCGCGGTACTCTGCTCCAGATGTCCATTGCATGCAGTTCTTGTCGCAATACCCTTTCGGAAATTGGTTGGAGTGGACTTTCATTGACTGTTTGGAGCAATTGTTGCCCGGTTTGAAACCGATTTCCAGGTATTATAGGCGTGAAACATGGCGGCGGTCCCTGTTGGTGAGAATCGTATTCCGGATACAGTTACGTCGCTGATTCTCAGTTATCTGCGAACTACACCACTGTTTGTAGAGCCGCTTCGACACACCTACAAATTGGGCGAATTCATTCACTTTGTGTCCGTTGGCACGACCAAACACGATGGCTCCTTTTTGCCATTCAGTAAGGTCTGTCTTACGACCCATATTGCAGACTAAACTCAACACACACGTTGCTCTTCACCACTGCACGAGACAGAAATGATCCTGTAGATCACGTCAGTGCTATTTATCTCTCAACAATGTTATCACGGCGCCCTCTGTGCAACCGGTAATTTCCTACTGTCATTTCTGTTAGGGGTGACTAATGTTTTTGTCCGGTGTGCTTATTTACATACTACAAGAATGCTTATCTTATGTTTTATTGGTTTTTTTATGTATTTAATTCAATAAAACATAATTTGGGCTAACCGTGTTTTTCAATTATTCGGGATCTAGCGTCTCCTAATTACCACGGGTGTTTGATGTTTTACTGTACTTGGTGTTTCTAATAAAGGTATAACCCAATTTATATAAATATTACGTACTCTGAAACATGTCGTAAGTGATGTATGAATCAAATCGGTAGAGCTGCAGTTCTAAGCCTTTGCCAGCGTAGATCAACTAGGAGAATGGACACCTCCGGAGTACGAAGACGTCGAATTAAAGCCACCACCAACAAAAAAGATATATGCTATATACATTGAAGTGCCAAAAGTCATGGAATAGCGGTATGCAAATGTTTAACTGGCGCTGCCATGGTATAAAGGCTTCGACGCATGCCACGCGTTTTATCAGTTGCGAGGTGTAACCTCGTGAGTCAGGTTGAACAACCGCCAGTAGGATTATGGCAAGCCAATGTGAATTATTGGAGTTTGAATGAGTCATGGTAGTGGGAGACAGACGGATGGGATATTCAATTGCCGAAGTTGTGCGAACATCCAACATTCATCGATCCACGGTGTCACGTGTGTACCGAGAATACCTCTTAGAAGGCATTACCACCCACCGTGCGTGGACAGCGTAGTGGCCGACCACGGATGCTGAATGACTGGGACCAGCGGCGTCTCACCAAGATTGTCCATGCTAACAGACAATAACATCCACATTCAATGCAGGAGGTACCACAGACATATCCATCAGGTCAGTGCAGCGTAATTTAGCGTCCACCAGAGTGCCTTAAAAAAAGCAGAAGGCCCACCAGAGTGCCTTTGTTAACACTACGACTGAAACGATGAGAGTTTTCTGTCTTTAGCACGATTTAATGATTAAAAGATGAGAAATATATACAATTAAAACCATGAGCACTTTCGAGGCAGCAGCTGCCTCTTCTTCAGATGTAATAAATAGAAACACATTTAATCTATATATAATATAAATCATTGCATTGTGGGAAGCATGGCAAGTTATTAGCCAATAGTAATCTACATGCGCCAAAATGTTGCGTATACTGTTGGCTCAATTGTCTGTGAAGAAATCATAGAAATATATTATAGACTACGACATCGAACACAGCTCCTAACCTGGGCTCGTGAACACGATAATTGGACCCTGAAAGACTGGCAACTTGTGGAGTGGTCCAATGAGTCACGCTACCAGTTGTTACAAGCTGATGGTAGTGTTCAAGCGTTGCGCAGACCCCATGAGGCCATGGACCGAAGCTGTCAACAAAGCACTCTGCGAGCTGGTGGTGCTTCCATACATGTATGGGGTGTCTTTGCGTGGCATGGTTTGGGTTCTCTGGTCCTCGTAAACGCGTCATTAATAATGTACTCGCTCTGTTGCTCGGCTGGGTGAACATTTGCAGCCCTTCATGGACTTCATGTACTTCAACAACGATGGGATTTTCCAGACAGACAATGCACCATGCCATTGGGCCCAAGTTATCCACAACTGGTTCGAGGAGCATTTTGGACACTTCCTGCTGATGGTGTGGCCACTACGTTCGCCCGACATGAACCCTTATGAGGCCGCGGTGGAAATGTCCATTCGCACCCAAGATCCTGTACCTAGAAATACCAGGGAACTGTAGGTAGCTGTTGAGACGGCATGGCTCAACATTTCTTCAGAAGTCGTCCAACCACTTGTGGAATCGATGCTACGTTGAGTTGGTGCACTTCGCCGGGCTAGAGGTGGTCCTACACGATACTAGGTACGTATCCCATGAGTTTTGGCACTTCATTGTATAATGCTACATCAAACACGAGGAAACTTTTCCTAACCGAGAGATATCGTTGATTTACTGTAACAGCTACATTTCGCGTTTAACGTTTTATACCGTACCTACGTCAGAGGTGACGCACATGTCCAGACGGCAAGTATCAGTGACAGACTTCGTCGGTGTAGCTTATTTGGGATAACATTCGGCTCCGGAGCGGAAGGATGTGGGTTCGAGCCTCGCCAGATGCAAATAGATTTTACGCTATATTGGCGCCCGAACGTAGAACGAATCTCCTGTCCTTCGGGTTCTTCGAAAAATGTGTGATGTTCGTTCTATACGTTGTCTGGGATAAGTAAGAATTCGTTCTTCTACAGTGAGCTCTCCTTCAAGCGTGGTCCGCCGGCTGACCTGCAAACTTACGATTCCGTCCCAGCCCTTTTTGGGATATATGTGACGTACCTTTTCAGGGGTGACGCACATGTCAATACGGCAAAGATGTAGCGACAAACTTCGTCGGTGTAACTTAACTGGGAAAGCATTCGGCTCCGGGGCGGAAGGATGTTGGTTCGAAAAACGCCAGTGAAAAATGCCTTTTAAGCTACCGGGTGCGCCATATAAAAGAGCAACCCGCTTTTGTTCCACTTCTAACTTCTAACCGGTTGCTGACACATACTTAAGGTGGATTTGCATTTTCGGCCGTACAAAGTTATGGCGCCCCAAGAACTTAAAACTCCTGATTATGCAAAACGGATGCAATATTTTAAGTGGTTTCAGGATACCGTTGTCAGCGGTGAAATGGACCCAACACTTTATCACATGACAGATGAAGCATGGTTTCATCTGTCCGGGTATGTCAATGCGCAAAACAGCAGGATTTGGACAGACACGAATACCAGACGGACAATGGAGACTCCTCTGTACGACCAAAAGATAGGCGTTCGGTGTGCTGTGTCTGCGAAGAGGATAGTCGGCCCATTCGTTTTCACTGACACCATTAACTCGGAGCGCCAATTTCAGCAACTGTTCAACTTATTTGTTGCCGCACTTACAGAAGAAAACGAACATATACTTTCTTTCAGAAGGATGATGAAACGGTCTACATGCTGTGCATGAAGTGTTTGGGGAGGAAAGAACTGTATCGAAGGGACTACGGCCACCCAGATCACCCGATCTCTCCACCTGT
This sequence comes from Macrothele yani, assembly GCA_039090855.1. Taxonomy (NCBI): domain Eukaryota; kingdom Metazoa; phylum Arthropoda; class Arachnida; order Araneae; family Macrothelidae; genus Macrothele; species Macrothele yani. The sequence goes on along the minus strand of CM077020.1, from coordinate 11,539,315 downwards.
GACTTTTATCTGGGGGAGCATTGAAAGGGAAAGTGCACGCAACTAATCCGCACACCCTTGATGAATTAAAAGTGAACATTACTGATGACATAGCCCAGATTACTGCCGATGAGTTGTGGCGCATTACAAACAACATGTTCCGTCGTGTGCAGTTGTGTCTTGATGTCGGAGGACAGCACTTTCAGCAATTGTTGTAAACGCACGTAAGTTACTCCTGTTTTCTGTCATTTCAACTATTCTTTACCATGTATAGTAACATTGCCTGACTGTTGTCGTTCATTATACTCGAGCCTCTTTTATATGGCACACCGTTATAATGTGCATCACTTGTTGTTTATAAATGCATTGAAAACAAAGAGACGCTAAATATTAATGAATTACCTGTCATATTCTAGGCCTAATTCTATTTCACCACATACATGAGGAGATTCAAGTGCTTCTGCCAAAACAGATGTGTTTGAACAGATGCTATCACAGGAGATTGCCCGTTTTAATGTAGGCACGTGATTTTTTTCTAAAACTGAAAGAATCAAAAGCGAACAATTCATCAATACAGAATTCATTGAAAGGAAAAGAAGTGTCATGCACAATATACACACATGCAGGTAGGACTCACTTTACGTCTAGGTTAGGTTCCTGAGATTTCTGTCGTAACATGAGGCGGCGTAAATTGAAGCAAATATATAATGGGAATAAAAATGCATTAGGTTCCCTTCCAGTATTTTCAGTAATCAACACAAAATATTTGAAAAATATTTTATTTTATGAAATTTGCGTATTGAAAATTGTATAATGTTTAAAATAATAATGTTTAAGGAAAATAAAGGAAATTTACTACTTTAGACACAATAGAATAGATGCGTGGTTTTCTTCTTTTTTGATAATCAGGTATAGTATGGCTGTAGAGCTGTCTCCATTCCTCTCTTAACGGTTGAGCTCCGCTTCCAGTTGAAGTCGTTGCTACAGAAGATCTCACATGCCTTATTAATAAGAGCAATAGCCTCTTGCATGCATTTCACTGTTAGCGTCCTGATCGGCATTGCATAGTCAGCTTCACGACTCTGTTCATGACACTGTTGTTCAGCTAGACATCAGCTTCACGGCACAGTTGTTCAGCTAGACATCAGCTTCACGGCACAGTTGTTCAGCTAGACATCAGCTTCACGGCACAGTTGTTCAGCTAGACATCAGCTTCATGACACCGTTGTTAATAATAAGGAATGTGAGATCTTCTGTAGCAATGACTCTGCTTTCAGTTGGAGTCGTTGCTACAGAAAATCTCTCATGCTTTATTAATAAAAGCAATAGCCTCTTGCATTCATTTCACTGTTAGTGTCCTGACCGGCATTGCAGAGTAAGCTTCACGACTGTGTTCATGACACAGTTGTTTAGACATCAGCTTCACGGCACAGTTGTTTAGCTAGACATCAGCTTCACGACACAGTTGTTCAGCTAGACATCAGCTTCACGACACAGTTGTTCCGCTAGACATCAGCTTCACGATACTTTTGTTCAGCTACTAGCTGTTTTAAATCTTTCGTTGAAAGCTCTTCATCATGATTCTCAAGGAGCTCATTTTTGTCACCAACTTCTACATCAACTTGTCCCATTTCGTTTGCTATCTCTGTCACAACCTTTAGGCGCCCTGTTGTCTAGACGCCAGCGCATGTTTGTAAGTTGACTTGCAGTGGTTAATGTAATTTTCTTTTTCTAGTCGCATTTAATATTCCGCTTTTTGTTTCATTATTTAAATTTTAAGTCGTTGTTTAATCATTTAGTGCTATAGTTTTATCACAATGTCACGACTAGTTAGGAAGAGTTCGGCAACCAACTAGTTGTACTAGTTTTGCAACCAATCAGAGAGCGACAATGGCACAAATCACCGCCGACTTCAACAAGGGAGGTGCCAGAAACGTCTTCACCAAGACCATCAGACGATCATTAGACGCAACTGGTTATGAGAGCCGCCGATTTCAACGAGGGAAGTGCCAGAAACTTCTCCAAGACCATCAGGCGATCATTAGAGGCAATAAATTATGGGAGCCGACGACTGCAACAAGGGAAGTGCCGGAAACGTCTTCACCAAGACCATCAGGCGATCATCAGACGCGATAGGTTATACAAGACGCCGACTTCAACAAGGGAGGTGCCAGAAACGTCTCCAAGACCATCAGGCGATCATCAGACGCGATAGGTTATACAAGACGCCGACTTCAACGAGGAAGGTGCCAGAAACGTCTCTACCAAAACCATCAAGCGATCATTAGCCGCAATAGTTTATGGCAGCCGTCTACCTACCAGAGTCTCATTGACAACGCCAGAAAGAACAATGGCACTGGACCTTGGGAGATAGAACATTGGCACTGGAGCTTGGATGATTGGAGACGGGTCTCCTGGTACCATGAATCCTGTTTCCAGTTATTTCACGCAGACGAGTGGGTGTGGTTCTGGCTGAAACCATACGAAGCGGAGGACTCGGGATGTCAACAAGTAACTGTTCAGGCTGGTGGAAGCCCAGTTACGGTCTACAACTTGTTCAACGGACTCATGTTGGGACCTCTGATTAATCTAAATGCATATCTGAACGGACCACGCTGTGTTCCCCTCCCTGCATACCATCGGCATTCATTCATGATCATCATGCACCACCAAGGCAGTGGACGCCTCCAGAAGGACAATGGAATGCTCTTCTAGGCATGTTTCTGTTCCCGACTCCCCACAGAGTCGGGAACAGAAACATACCTAGAAGAGCATTCCGCAGAAGTTCCCACCCTGTAATTGTGTCCCCGTTCACCGGACATGAACCCTGTGGAAAACCTTTGGGATGCTATGGAAAGGTCCTTTCGGGCTTTGAATCCTTCACCTAGGAATGCGACAGAATTATGGATAGCGGTGCAGCAAGCATGAGTGGAGATAGCTCTGGAACGCTTTTGTGACCTAACGGACTCAATGCGTTGCCGTGTGACGGCCCGTATCTGGGCGAAAGGTAGGTCTACCCGTTACTAGGTAGGCGTTCCATGATTTCTCCCCTCTCATTGTAATGTAAGCTTACATATAGGGAAACTGCTTTGTTGCTGTGGAAACGGCATCTTCGTACGCAATTGCAATCGAAATTATTTGTTTGGAATAGCAAACACCGTCAAACATCTTCTACAAAAATGTGACAAAAAGTAGTATCTATCCCACAACACACAGGAGAGTTTAAATGCTTACTAAGATGGACAGGTTGACTCAAATGCTCACAACTGGGTGTTCCTCAGGTTCTCAAGACACGAAGTCTCCGGCAATTGGAATGCAGGCCAAATTCGGACTCATCACAGATTAGGACGCTTTCCCACTCTTCCTGCCAAAGTAGATGTTGTACCTCCCACTCGCATCTTTTTACACTGTGTGGACAAAAGTTATTGGATATTGTAAGTAAATAGAAAAACATTTACATCAGTAGCTGGTATGTGCTCCATTTGCAGATATTACAGCCGACACCCGTTGAGGTAAACTGTCCACAAGTCCATGGAGTCCGGAGAGCGGGATGTTCCTCCATTCCACCTTGATCACATTGACCAACTCTATCAGTGAAGAAGGTCGTGTTAGTCTAGACCTCACCCTTTGTTCAAGTTCATCCCATAGCTGTTAAATGGGGTTGAGATCCGGGATCTGAGCAGTCCAGTCCACTCGCGAAACCTGATTTTTCTCGTACCACTCCCTGGAAACATTGTCGTACTGGAAGGAACAATCGTCGCGTCCGTAGAACTGCCACTACGTTGGGAGCATTGAGTTATCCAGGATATCTCTGTACAGCACAGAGTTTATGTTACCATGAATAACAACCAGTGGACCTACACCGTACTAGCTGGAACAGCCCCATGCCATGACTTCCCCGCCTTCGTGCTTCAGAGTTGGCACTGTGCACTCCGGAAGCAGACGTTCTCCGGGTAAACGCCAAACGCAGATATGTTCAGATCAACTTGTCGGTCACTCGGGGTGAGAATCTCCGAACATAAATACAATGTCAGCACCCATTCATCCGCAAAGGCCTTAGCCCGAACAGTCAACAAAGGCGATTATTTCCCACTATGGAATGATGCTGAATTACTGTGCTCGGCCAGAATTAAAACTGCAGTGCTCTTTTTGGAGAGTTTACATATTTATGATTTTGCCGAACAATGTTGTAATGAAGAAACCCCGCAAATCATACCTGCTCCCTGGAGGTTCCTGTTGGAGGATCCCACTTCTACTGTAAATATGTTTTGATTACTTACTTACTGCCATTTGTATTTCTTTTCATGCATTTGTACATATTTTCATTTGCTACTTTCTGTGTAAAGCATACCCAACCTTTTTTTTTTTTTTTTTTTTTTTGATTGGAGGTTTAACGACCACCGTGAGCAACTCAATGGGCTATAAGCAGTCGCCCGTCCCTAATTTAGGGTCACTGGTTCCAGGGAAGGGAGAGAGCCAGTGCCGTAAGACAAACACAACATCCATGCCTCACCGGGATTCGAACCCAGACCCCTTACGGACGAATGATCAGAGGCCAGCGCCTTAGACCACTGCGCCACCGGGGCGGCTACCCAACCTTGTAGTACGGCGCATGCGTTGTATCTTGCTGATGCACAGAGGTGCGTATATAAGCCAGCGTGCTCCGTGTGAGTTTTCTTGTTGTGCCTGAGGATGGGTCTGTAAAAGACAGACCCGAAAGATCTCGCACATAGTTTTAATCATTTTAACCTTTTAAACAAGTTTTAATTTTCGTAAGTAAAGATGTTTTCACAGCATGCGATGATTTGACCTGGTTTATTTCGTGTTGAAATGGGTTATGTCTTGTTCTTCGTGCTTAAGACAGCAATATGGTCTACTGGTAAATCTTAATTAACACGACAAGAACTTCCACTCATCGCAGATATGTTCATCCGATCGGAATAATGTGAAGCGGGATTCGTCGCTCCATAACACCAGCCGCCATTGCTCCAATGTCCAATTTTGGCGCTGTTGACACCATCGTAGCCGCGTGGCTCTATTGGTCTTTGTGATGAGAGGTTCATGGGCTGCTGCTCAGCCATGATCCCCGAGTGCATGTACCTCTCTTCGAAGTGTCTCGTTGGAGACCATAACATCTGTGGCCATCTGGAACTCATGTGCTATGGCATGCATTGGTCGGGACATGGTTTTACTGATCTCCCTCTGCAGCACCTCCAGTCCCTGGGTTGCAGTCTCGTGGGTCTTCTAGGGCGAGGTGAATTCCGGAAATGTCCCGTCTTCTTCCACTTGTTGATGACAAAGGCCACCGGCGATTTAGCGACCTGTCTGACATCAGCAATACTTCTTATGCTCATACCTCCAACTGAGAAGCCTATTATAATGCTCTTTTCAAACTGGGAGAGCTCTCTCCTGCTAGCTATTTTATCAGAGATTGACCAGAGCGTGCTCCCGTTGCCGTCCTTATGCCATATCGATCACGCGTTTTCTGCGAGAGCACACCATAGCGCATGCGTGGGGTGTCCAATTACTGTTGTCCACATAGTGTAAGCCTGACATAGACTTCGTCTTTATAGCACTCAGCATTCACTCTGACTTCTGCGATCACATGGACCAGTGTGCGGCCGTTGAACGTAATTCCACCCCACACGAACAGACCACCACTTCCCAAGGAGTGTCGTTCGCGGACGTTTGTAGAATCATTACAGGTTCCTCCAGATGAAATGCCGACGAGAATCCGGTGGTAGACTGAATCTAGACTAGTCTATAACAAGTTAGTAAAATCATGCAATGCATTGATTGTGATACGCTTTCCAAAATACCAGAAATCATTACTCAAGTTATTACTCAATTTATGAGGATAATGGCTGTGGCATAAATCTCGCTCCTGTACCCTGACATTTGACCCCATTTCTATGATATTAGACAGAACTGGTTAAGTGTACTTCCGGAAGAACATGATAAAGGTTTGTCTCAATCGAAGCATTTTTTTTACGCAAGTTATGACGCTTAAGGGCAATGGAATGGATCCAGCTCCTAGGTCCTGACCTTTGACCCTATTTCTCCCATTTTCAATAGCATTCATCCCTAGGTGGTCTCCTATCACATACAAAAATTCCACTGAAATCGAACCATTTTTACGCACGTAATGACGCATAAGGGAAATGGAATGGATCGCGCTCCTATATCCTGACCTTTGACCTCATTTCGTCCATTTTAATAGGATTCGTCCCCAGGTGGTCCCCTACCACATACTAAAAATTCATCAAAATCGAACCACTTTTACGTGAGTTATCGTGCGGACGGAGAAAGCTGGAGCATATACGCTTCTTCAACCAACGGTTGGAAAGAGTAAACAAGTTAGTAAAATCATGCAGTGCAGTGATTGTGATACGCTTTCCAACATACCAGAAATCATTACTCGAGTTATTACTCAAGTTATGAGGATAACAGAACCGTTTCAGTGTACTTCCGGAACAACATACTAAAGTTTTGTCGCAATAGAAGCATTTTTTCGTAAGTTATGACGCCTAAGGGAAATGGAACGGATTCCGCTCCCATGTCGTGACCTTTGACCCCATTTCGCCCGTTTTCAATAGGCTTCGTCGCCAGGGGGTCTCCTACCACATACTAAAATTTCATCGAAATCGAACCATTTTTACGCAAGTTATAACGCATAAGGGCAATGGAATGGATCCCGCTCATATGTCGTGACCTTTGACCCCATTTCGCCCATTTTCAATAGGATCGTCCCCAGGTGGTCCCCTACCACATACTAAAATTTCATCGAAATCGAACCATTTTTACGCAAGTTATAACACATAAGGGCAATGGAATGGATCCCGCTCATATGTCGTGACCTTTGACCCCATTTCGCCCATTTTCAATAGGATCGTCCCCAGGTGGTCCCCTACCACATACTAAAATTTCATCGAAATCGAACCATTTTTATGTGAGTTATCGTGCGGACTGACAGACGGAAAAAGCTGGAGCATATACGCTTCTTCAACCTACAGTCGGAAAGCGTAAACAAGTTAGTAAAATCATGCAATGCATTGATTATGATACGCTTTACAACATACCAGAAATCATTACTCAAGTTATGAGCATAATGGCTGTGGGATAAATCTCGCTCCTGTGCCCTGACCTTTGATCCCATTTCGATGATATTCAACAGAACCGGTTCCGTATACCTCCAAAATAACATGATAAAGTTTTGTCGCAATCGAAGCAATTTTACGTAAGTTATGATGCATAAGGGCTATGAAATAGATCCCGCTGATGACCCCATTTCGCCCATTTAGGATTCGTCCTCAGGCAGGCCTCTACAACATACTAACATTTCATCAAAATCAAAACATTTTTACGTAAGTTATGACGCATAATGGCGATGGAAGTAATTCCGCTCCTTTGTCCTGAGCTTTGACCCCATTTCGCCCATTTTCAATAGGGTTTGTCCCCAGGTGGTCATCTATGACATACTAAAATATAATCGAAATCGAACCTTTTTTACGTTAGTTATGACGCATAAGAGCATTGGAATGGATCCCGCTTCTATGTCCTAAACTTTGACGCCATTTCGTTCACTTTCAATAGGGTTGCTTCCCAAAATCGAACGATAATCACGCGAGTTATCGTGCGGACGAACATACGCACGCAACGCGTGACGTAATAAGGCAGATGGGAATCGCGACCATCTGCTCGCAAGAGTGTGACGTCATAAAACTTTAATAGGATCCACACACAACGCGTGACGTAATGAGACAGATGGCGTGACCGTGCACCAACATCTGAATTGCGAGTGTATGACGTCATAAGATTTCTAAGCATGGATAACATTAATGGGACGACGCCATGACACTAAAAACGTGGTAATTCGGGGTGGTTATTTAACCCACTAAACGAATTTTCCTAAAGTCGAGATCAAGCTAAATCGATTTCTAGTACCAGAAAACGGTAGGTTAACGACTTTCACCAAAATTCTTAGAGCCGTTTTCAAAATAAAATTTACATAGATACAAGAATTGCTTCTCTAAGGTGAACGTCAAGTAATTTTGCTTCCTGTTCTTCGAATGGAAACATTTTTGTACACATTTTCTTCCCAATTAATGCGTTCCGAAGGATGAAAATTTGAACATCGATTAAAATAGCTTCATTTTATAACTTGGAATACTTAATATTTTCTAAAACATAACCATAATTATGCAATCCAACATTTGTTTGCCTACTGACGTCATCAAAGTACAGGTCGCGCCATCCTTTTTCTGGTTTCAACACCACCAAAGGAAAAGTTATTAATTTTTAATATAATTATGGTTATGTTTTAGAAAATATTAAGTATTCCAAGCTATAATATGAAGTTATTTTAATCGATGTTCAAATTTCCATCCTTAGGAACACATTAATTGTGAAGGAAATGTGTACAAAAGTTCTTCCATTGGAAGTATAGGAAGCAAAATTACTTGAAGTCCGCCTTAATAATATGGGATAAGGGCGATGAAATGGATCCTAATCATATGTCCTGACCTTTGACCCCATTTCGTCCATTTTCAATAAGTTTCGTCCCCAGGCAGTCCTCTACCACATAGTAAAATTTTATTGAAATTGAACCATATTTACGCAAGTTATGACGTATAAGGGCGATGGAATGGATCCCGCTCCTACGTCGTGACCTTTGACCCCATTCGTCCCATTTTCGATAGGGTTCGTTCCCAGTGGTCCTTTACCACATACTAAAATTTCATCGAAATCGAACCGTTTTTACGCCAGTTATCATGCGGACAGACGGTCAGACAGAGGACAGAAAAAGCTGGAGCATATAGGCTTCTTCAACCTACGGTTGGAAAGCGTAAAAAGAACACCGGTCCACTCATCTGGGCTGCCAATACGTCCCCATCTTTTAACAAAATTTTCATTTTGAACTGTTTTCGTATTTGACTGATTTTCCGTTCTTTACGCTTTCCAACCGTAGGTTGAAGAAGCGTATATGCTCCAGCTTTGTCCGTTCGTCTGTCTGTCTGTTTGTCGGTCTGTCCCTCCGCACGATAACTCGCGTAAAAATGATTCGATTGCAATGAAATTTTAGTATGTTGTAGGGGACCACCTGGGAACGAACCCTATTGAAAATGGACGAAATGGGGTCAAAGGTCAGGACACAGCAGAGGGATCCATTCCATTGCCCTTATACGTCATTACTTGCGTAAAAATGGTTAGATTTCAATGAAATTTCAGTATGTGCTAGGGGACCACCTGGGGACGAATTCTATTGCAAATAGGAAAACTGGGTTCAAAGGTCAGGACATAGGAGCGGAATCCATTCATTCGCCCTTATGCGTCATAACTTACATAAAAATTCGTCGATTGCGACAAAACTTAATCATGTTGTTCCGGAGATACACTGAACCAGTTCTGTTGAATATCATCGAAATGGAGTCAAAGGTCAGGGCACAGGAGCGTGATTTATTACACAGCCGTTATCCTCATAACTTGAGTAATAACTTTGAGTAATGATTTCTATTATGTTGAAAAGCGTATCACAATCAATGCATTGCATGATTTTACTAACTTGTTAATGATTCCATTTATTTCAGTTTCGGTTTATTCCGTTTTCATACGGAAATTTCGCAAGAACTTCGCTCTTGACTTTTTCAGGCCTTTAATACACTGCTGGCCACCCAAAATGCAACACCAAGAAGGACACGAGATAGCAAAGCCAGATTTACTGAATACATAACAACAGATACAAAGATAAAACGATTGAGCTTACAGGCTCGTGCGACTTGCGGAACACGCAGACATCAATAGTTCGTGTGACCCCCATGGCTGGCAATAACGGCCGCTACACGCCGCGGCATCGAACGAAAGAGGCTTTGGATGTGAGCTTGGGGTATGTCGGTCCAGGCTGCTTCCACACGTTGTCACAGTTCATCAGACGTAGCCGCGGGTGGTGCTTGGCGGGCCACTCGGTTGCCGATCAGCGACCAGACGTGTTCGATGGGCGACATATCGGGAGAACAGGCGGGCAACGGCAGCGGTGACACCTGGTGGGCAGTGAAGAATTGTTGCACGATGCGTGCCACGTGCGGGCGCGCACTGTCCTGTTGAAACCTGGCAGCTGGCAGGTCTTGTAGAAAAGGAAGGACTACAGGCTCCAAAACGTCGGAAATGTAGCAGTGGATGTTGAGTGTACCGGCGATGCGTACCAGAGGGGTGCGGGTGTCATATCCAGTTGCGCCCCAAACCATAACGCCAGGCGACGGACCGGTATGGCGATGCATAATGCAGGTGGCATACAGTCTCTCACCGCGGTGCCGCCACACGCGAATCCGACCATCGTGGTGTTGCAGGCAGAAGTGGGATTCGTCGGAGAAGACAATGTCGTGCCATTCCGTAGTCCAGGTGTGGCGTTCAACGGCCCACTGCCATTGCACTCGCCGGTGGTGTAACGTCAATGGTAATCGGAGCAATGGGCGCCGTGCGACAAGTCCCCGGTTCTGCAGACGACGTCGAACGGTACGTGCTGACACAGGTTGTTGCGCAACACACCCTAATCCCTGCGCTAACGTTTGTGATGTGGCGGTGCGAGCCGTCAATGCCCACCGCACAACATGCCGGTCCTCTCGTCCGGTGGTGTGCCGCGGTGGCGGCAATCGCTCACGTCGGTCCGTCCGTCCCTCCTGCACCCACCAAATCCATACTACCCTCACTGTGGCCGGATGTCGTCCCACACGGGCGCGTCTGTACGATAAACCGCTGTCTCGATATGCCACTATTCGTCCTCTGTCGAACTCCGAAACGTGCTGGAATGACTGCCGTATTCTGAGACAAGGCAACAGGAAGCTTCCCACGCACAGGTCCGGCAGCACAACACACTTCCACTACTTACACCCGGCCTTCAGTGCACCCTTCTTACAGTGCTTCTCGGTGGCGTGCCGGGTGCACATGATTTGCATATGCCCTGCAATGCTAATCGTTTGCATGTCCTCTCGCGGGCGACGCATGCTGCGAATTTCAGGCCAATCTGGATGCTTCCTTCTTGGTGTTGCATTTTGGGTAGCCAGCACTGTAGAAAAGATTCTTCCCTGGCGTACGAAGTGAACGAATCCTATCTCCTTGCTCTTGGTGGGTAAGGAACGTGGTACGTATCTGACGGCTGCGAAGCAAGCTACCGACTGACCTACAAAGACATTTTAACATCTGACCACGTATAAAGTAGAAATGAAAACGACTTGAATTGCGCGATGTGCCCACTGTTAATGCGGGTTAATTAGTCATTTTATTTTCTGTGGAGCTTATTATTTTTCTGAATAGGTTTGCAGCAATTTTATTTTTTATATAGTAGGATTTATCACACATTTTTGTTTTTTCATTGTGATATTTCGAAGCAACAGAATGTTTTGGAACCCCAGATCCTTTTAAACTTACAATGCTTTTCAATTATGTTTAAGAGAAGATTAAATTTGCTGCGTCATAATATTATTTCACAAAACCTCTAAATATAAAATTTTCTCTTAATAGCTATAATACAGGGTCTTTCAAATTTACCTTTACAACTTTGACCCTCAATAAAACAAAAACGGAAGAAAAGAACAACCTGCCATTTTCTCCCGAGCGTGTCCTCAGGAATTGTTGCGATGGTTGCTGTAATCCTGTGTTTCAGCTCATCCACATCTGAATTTTTTTTTTCAATTGGGGCTTTAACGACCACCGTGCGCAACTCAATAGACCACAAGCAGTCGCCCGTCCCTAATTTAGGGTCACTGGTTCCAGGGAAGGGAGAGAGCCAGTACCGTGAGACAAACACAACATCCATGCCACACCGGGATTCGAACCCGGACCCATCTCGGACGAATGATCAGAAGCCATCGCTTAGACCACTGCGCCACCGGAGCCCGGTACCTTTAAGCGGTACACAATATCCTTCACTTAGCTCCACAGAAAAAAGTCTAGGGTGGTAAGTTCTGGTGAACGTGGAGGCCAAGGAATTGGACCATCCCGTCCAATCCATCGCTCAGAAAAGGCTTCATCAAGAAACTCACGAAGTGCCCAGTGCGGAGGTGCACCGTCCTGCTGGAAGATGTCAGCCGGTTTCTGGCCCTCCGATTAGGGGGATACAAACTCACTCAGCATGTCCAAATAAAAACTGGTTGTGACTGTGTTTTCGGCGAAAAAGAATGGGCCGATGATGTAGTTCTGATGGTGACCGCACCAGATGTTAACCTTAGGTCTTTCACGTTCTGCAGTTATGCATGTTGATAACACCACAGACATGGAACTTTGCCTCATCGCTGAAGAAAACACGTTTCAGGAAGCCTTCCTCATTAGCAATCCTGTGTGGCATATCACCAGCAAAATCGAAACGTTTCGGTTTATCCCGGGGTGCAGTGCCTGTGTCAAATGCACTTTGTAGGCAGTCAAGTGCAAGTGCTAGTGCAGCACCCTGTGTATCGTTGCAGGTGGTAACCCCAACTGCCTGGAGGCAATACGAATGGGCTTCTCTGGACTTCATAGGAAACTCTATCGAACATGTTCTGTACCCTCTTCACTTGTGCTTGGCCAAACAGCGCTCTTTTTATGAAGCACACTAGCAGTCTCCATAAACTTCTTCTGCCACTTGCATATTGAGGGTCTGAAAGGTGGATTACGCCAGTATTTGGTACGGAAATTCCTTTGGACTTGTGTAACTGCCTTCATCTCTATGAACCATGCCACACACTGGGCCTTTTCCTGTGGAGTAGCCATCACAAGTTCAGAGTCGTACCTGAAAGTAAACAAAAAACTTTTGCGTACAAATGAAACTTTAGGCGTTGCTGTTGCATGTACAAAAACAGAACGTCGCTATCTTACTTCGTTTAGGTTTTATTCAGGGTCAAAGTTGTAAAGATAATTTTGGAACACCATGTAGCTTTTGTCTTAAATTATCCACAGACAGGTGTGTAAGACTTATACACGGTCGAGTCACGTTATTGTGACCACCAGCTAATATCCAGAGTAACCGCCGTGTGCAGCGCAGACAGCAGCTAGACGGGCTGAGAGTGACTGAACAAGGGGCTGGAAGGTGTTCACAGGTATGTGGAGCCATGCTCACTGCAGTGAATCTTGCAGCTGCCGGAGGGTGCGTGGTAGAGGATCCATAGAGCGAACAACACGACCGAGGTGGTCCCATAGATGCTCAATTGGGTTTAAGTCTGGGACATTAGTGGCCCAGGGAAGTACTTTGAAGTCTTCATCGTGCTCTTCGAACCACTCTTGGACATTTCTAACTGTGTGACACGTCGCATTTTAGGGCTGGAAGATTCCATCCGCCCCAGGGAAGACATTCAGCATGAATGGGTATACGTGGTCTGCAAGGATGGATTCATAACAAATTCGATCCATAGTGCCTTCCACATGTATGAGTGGATCCAGAGAATGCCACGAAAACATCCCCTAGACCATGACGCTGCCCCCACTAGCTTGTGTTCTTCCAGCAATGGTTGAAGAGTGTTTGTTCTCCGATGTTCTCGCCTTATACGCCGCCAACGTCCATCTGTTCGATGAAACAGAAAACGTGACTCATCGGAGAAGGCAATCCTTTGCCAATGCCGTGCAAATGTTAGCCTTTGCTGCCGATGCACCTTCATTAGCACAGGTGCAGTGACCATCCGTCTGTATCGGAGCCCCATATGCAGCAGAGGTCTCTGAACTGTCGTTTTAGACATACTTCCGGTAGCCCCCTGGGTCATTTGGCTAGTGAGTTGCTCCACTGTTGCTTGTCGATCGGCCCTCACGCTTCTTCGCAGCCGACGTTCACCTCTCACAACAATGGCACGTGGTGCTCCGCAGTTTTAACGTCGCTTATTCGCAAAGGTGCCGTTTCTCCAATCACGATACACTTTAACCACAGCAGCACGCGAACAGTTCACAAACTGTGGTGTTTTAGAAATACTGCTACCCTTGGCCCGAAAGCCGATAATCATCCCTTTTTGCAAATCTGATAAACCGCTCCATTTATCGATGACAGCAACGAGTGATATGTTTTCAGAATACCTATAGCACTCCTTGTGTACCCTCCAAGCCAGCTCACGACACGTGCCCTCTTTCATTGGGTACGCGCTGTTGACGTCAAAAGTAGGAGGTGGTCACAGTAATGTGACTTGACCGTGTATGTATATATAGATAGACATCATACAATCACCCGTATAATAATTTAAGTGCCAAGTTTCTTCCGGTAACACAATGTGCAAAAGCTGGTGCAGAAAATGGGGGAGAGGGGAACGAATATCAGTTGCCACAATAGCCTAAATATCATGGGATCCACAATATCCGATCTCGCTACAGAACTTCAAAATCAGATCCTCCAACAGACGACTGAAATTTAATCGTTTTGTCAAACCTCAAGTATTCCTGCGAATCGCTGGTATTACCGGAAAGTTTTCGCCATATGAATACGGAAAAAGTGAGAACAGATTTTTTTCCGTTACTATACGAAAGGAATTGCGGAAATATTTCCAAAAATTCATTTTTTTCGTCAACACTTTTTAACAACGGCTGTGACGTGCATGCGCCGCAGGACGCACATCACATAAAGGCAGATAGCAATGAAAGCACATGTCCGTGTAGTTCAGTTGGGAGAGCGACTTACTTCGGAGTGAGAAAAACCCGGTTTCGATGCCCGGCGTGGACAAACCTCTGTTTTCACACTGCAGTTCACCGTCAACATGAAAAAGTTTCTGAAAATTCAGATTTTCCTACCTTACGTTAAATGCGTGAAATTCAGGGGGTTTTTTTCAGTCATTACACGGATAAGGTCGTATCGTGAATATGCGTGGATATGCTAGTAATTGTTTCGAGGCGCAAATTTCCGCGATTTTTTTTTTTTTGCGAATTATAGGGGTTTTTCTGTAATTTCGCGAATATCAAATATATCCGCGATTTTCAGATTTTTTCCTATTTTTGCCTATTTTCTATTATAATTTTTAGATTATTGTTCATATTTAAATCAATTTAATACTTCCTTCATTAGAATTTACGCGAAAAATATATCGCAAAATAATTCTACTTCAAAGTCCAAACCAGAACTTTAAACGTCGAATTATCGTTGTTCGTTATGAAGAGACTCTTATCAAACAGTTTGACAGGTAATACCAGGTCACATGCACTCTGTTGAAGAATGCACGTGTGGTCTTTCGTGATTTCCACCTCCTCGCTACTGTTGAATGACCTTGGCGACTTGCCGCACTAGTAAATGGCAAACTGGATGTCGTCAATTGTATTAGTAGTTTTAACTGGGAAAATCAGCTCACATAAAAAAAAGGTTTGAGTTTCATAGACGCTTAACTTGGAAAATGGTTGTGCTTTCCTGTGAGTATTTAGTTTATAAAGTTTCCAAATATTGTTTGTTAATTTTGAGAATAAGCCACATGATTAAAATGAGTGCATCTGTGAGATGCAAGCACTAAAGAAGGGAACGTTTCGTATGAAAAAATCGATTGTACTGCTCCTGTTGCAACATGCCAGTGGATTTTCAAGAAAATGAAAAACATTTAGCAAGCAGACTTTAATTGAGTCTTTAATTTAGCAAGCAGACTTTAATTGAGTCTTTAATTTAGCAAGCAGACTTTAATTAAATATTACGGCCCTTACAGACTCAATTAAAGTCTGTAAGGGCCGTATCGCACCGTGTTATCACCAAGGGACAGCTAGACAAGCTCATAAGTTCCATGCCAAGAAGGTGCACTTTGTAACTAAGTAATCGTGGTTATCCAATTAAATATTAAAGCGTATTTTGCTTGTAGGTCAGCTATTTTCAAGTGTCCTGCAAGTGCCAATAATGTACTGTACAGTAATTTTACACTAATTTCACAAATTCCACTATTTTTTGCTTTTTATGAATAGACGCTGTACTTTTGCTTGTAACCTCGCTTCTACACTATCTACCAACAAGTAATTGGACACCTGTGATAGCAAAGGAAAACGAAGTTTATTCACCCTCAATAGTTGGTGGATTCTCCACGAGTGGCGATTACAGCTGCGACCCTCCGGGCATACTCTCAACCAGGCGTTGTACGACGGCTAGCAGTATTTTCTTCCACTCGGCTTGGAGAAGACAGGTCAGTTCCTTCACCGATTTCGGACGGTGGGGGCACCCCTTAAGTCGACGCTCCAACTCGTCCCAGAGGTGCTCGATAGGGTTAAGGTCCGGGCTCTAAGCAGGCCAG
Source organism: Macrothele yani (assembly GCA_039090855.1). Taxonomy (NCBI): domain Eukaryota; kingdom Metazoa; phylum Arthropoda; class Arachnida; order Araneae; family Macrothelidae; genus Macrothele; species Macrothele yani. The sequence continues at coordinate 11,523,140 of CM077020.1, read as the reverse complement.
TCCATTCGATTAACCCCATTGTCACCATACCAAGCCATGGTGGACCTCGCAACATGACAGGTGGCATTGTCATCCTGAAAGGAACATGGGTCCACCCCGTAAAACTGCCACAACGTAGGAAGCGCATGGTCATCCAAAATGGTGCAGTAGGTCTCGGCGTTTAGTCTACCAGGAATTGCGACCAAGGGTCCCGCGTCATACCAGGAGAAACACCCCCATAGGGTAATTCCACCGCCGCCGAACTTCACAGTTGGCACAATACATTCCGGCAGGAGGCGTTCTCCAAGCAGACGCCAAACCCAGACCCTGCCATCCGAACGGTAGAGGGTGAACCTTGATTCGTCGCTCCAGAGAACCTGTTTCCACTGTTCAACGGTCCACTGTCGACGTTCTTTGCACCACGTTAGCCAAGGAGCGCTATTGGACTTGGTGATCAAAGGCTTGTGGTCAGCAGCACGTCCATGATAACCAAGCAGATGGGCTTCCTTACGGATGGTATTCATCGAAAGAACACTCCCGGATGCCTGTTGAAACTCATCGCGGATGTGGCCCATCGATTTGGTGCGGTTCTTCCGAATTTCTCTGGCCAGCACCCGTCGGTCTCCAACTCCCAGTTTTTTGGGTCTGCCGGGTCGGGGCACATTGCGACAGTCACTTCTCATCTTCCACTTGCCAATCATGTAGGCCACTGTCGATTTTGGGTGCTTCAACTCGCTGGATATGTCACGTATGGATCGGCCATTTCTGTGATACCCGACGATTACACCTTTCTCGAAATCAGAGAGCTCCGAACTGCGTGGCATCTTGCATGCGACTGGTTGCGTTGTTGTTTCCCACACGATATTCAACGGCGGTGGCCGTGGCGTGTATTAGGACCACAGATATCGTCGACTGCAGGGGTGTCCAATTACTTGCTGGTCGATAGTGTATAACACGTAATAACATTCTGTAAAAATATCTGAATTCAGCATAACATTTCCTTTAAAATGTTGTATAATATGTATTGCTGACTTTACCATTACGCTGTATAAGTTAACTTCAAACTTCAAAAATTTGACTTTCGGTCTACTGGTGCAGGAGTTTTGGCCATGATTATAGGTGCAATTTGAATATTCTTGCTGTTCCATCAGTTGAAACGAATGTTGAGAGCTGTGATACTGAAACCTCTTTGAGTGCAATCTTCCTCGAGTGCATCACTTTGAAATCCGTAAATTTTAAAACAGTTAGCGAGGCAATACTTCAATGCCTCAATAAGTACACTGGTGTGCAAAAATTAAGGACGAAGAGGAGAAATGAGCATAACAGCGGAATGAGCAGGCAGAACGGACCGAAAGACCACTCAGGAGAGACTAGGGTCCGGTACGGTAAGGCATGCGCATATATGCAGCATGACGTAGAGGAGGGAGGGGTGGGGGTGGGGTCGGAAGGGTATAAAGCACACGGGCGGTGTACGCTCAGCAATTCGGTGAAAGCTATTGCACGGTGTACATCGGTTTGAACGACGTCGAGTTGCTGCCACCATGTGATATGGCCAACAGGCAATCCAGTAAACGACATCTGGATGACTTTACCCGAGGTCGCGTCATTGGGAAGTTGGAAGAAGGTCGAAGTTTGACTAGTGTGGCCGAGGAGTACGGGATCGCTCACAGCATCGTTTCACGAGCTTGGAGAGCATTTCAAACGACAGGAACAGCTGTCCGAGAGTTTAGCAGTGGTCGTCCACGAGCAACCACGGCGGCGGACGGCCGGTATATTGTCCTACAGGCGAGAAGAGACAGACGGCAGACAGCGGGAGAAATCGCAAGGCACATGCAACAGACAACTGGACGTCCGTTATCGCGTTTTACCGTGGCTAGCAGGCTGCACAAAGTGGTCTAATTGCACGACGACCAGTACGGTGTGTGCCATTAACGCCTACTCATCGGAGACGGCGGTTTCTGTGGTGCCAGGAACACAAGAACTGGACACATCAGCAATGGGGTCGAGTTCTCTTTACGGATGAGAGCCAATTTAGTCTGACGAGCGATTCTGGACGTATACACATCTGGAGAGAGCAGGGAACACGCAATCACCTCTCCAACATCATCGAAAGGGACCGGTTTGGAGGTGGAGGACTTCTCGTTTGGGGCGGTATCATGCTTGGTAGCCGTACTGACCTCCGCTATTGTACTGAGGTTCTCTGGTGCTGTGGGTTCTGAATTCCTCTTAATGGACGACAACGCTACACCTCATCGTACAGTGGCTGTTGCAGAGCTGTTGGAGAGTGAAGATATTCAACGCATGGATTGGCCCGCAAGGTCCCCGGACCTAAATCCAATCGAACACGTGTGGTACCTTCTCGGGAGACACTTGGCAGCACGTCACCAGCCTCCAGCAACGATTCCGCAGCTGTGATTGGCGCTACAAAAGGAACTGGCTGCGATGCCTCAACAGCTTCTTGACAGCCTCGTCCTCAGCATGGACAGACGTTTTAAATCCTGCAACGCAGTCAGAGGTGATCATGTCCCATAGTAAAGACTGGGTTTTTCTTGGCAGCCGCCTGTCACATGGTCGTTTCTGTTTTCTGTCCAGTTGTGCTCGAAGCAATTAAGTGTCTCTGTATCCTTTGGATTCCTGGTTTGAACGGTTTTGCTCACTTGTCCCATATTCTTACATCTTGGGGATCTTATGGTATGATATGAGTCGATGTGGAGCACCTCTGCACGACGTTACATTTGAAAAACCGTCTCGTCCTCAATTTTTGCCCGCCAGTGTATGAAATACTTTTTGCGAATATAATCGTTTTTCTGACAGACAACGCATCTTACATATTCAAAGCGTGGAGGAAGGAGCCTCAAAGCCGAATATTTGAGAAAATACGGTATTTCCCGAAATTTTAAGGTAAATCCCGAAATTTCACGACAAGGTCTCGTGAAATTTCGTAATTTACCACCCGACTGTCCCGCATATTTGGCCCTTTTTCACCGGGATAAAATTACTCCTCTATGCATGGTTAATTCACGAAAGGGATCACGGAAAATGGTCTTTGAATTTCAATTTTGTTTTACAGTGCAGGCGGTCATTAAACCGCGAAACAAAAAAATCTTCCCTGGGGTCATAGCTTTCTGCTTGAAACTAAAATATTTCGGCACGATACCTAAAGAGACGAAATTTTCGAAATTTATGTTCATCCATGCATTCGAAAATTCGGGTTCAAAATAATATACTTACATAAAATATCTTCTGGCTCGCATTCTTCATTTATTGTTTGGGCAGGCTTATCCAGTTTCCCAACTGATGGATCAGATGACAAAACGTAATCACTAGTTTCCATTGTTTGCGTTTCCTGCATAAGTTTCAGATCGCTCTCCACGTTATCATAGTGTTTGTAGTTCCCACTGACATCCAAGGCAATATCAGACTCTGAGTTCAGCTGAATAACGAAAAAAGAAAGTTGAATATGAAATAATTAAATATCGGAAAGGAGAGTGCCAGTTATGACAAACTACTCAAAAAGTTAGTTATCTGAATAACACTTCATTTAATTGTACATAAACAGTAGGTTGGTTTGTGGTTTTGGACAGTACTCTGTCTTATTAATTTTAAGCATGTCTTTTGAAAAAAGTACCTGCTTATAAGCACACCGTACAAGAAAATTAGTCACCCCTAACAGAAATGACAGTAGCAAGTTACCGGTTGCACAGAGGGCGCCGTGATAGCATTGCTGGGAGATAAATAGCACTGACGTGTTCTACAGCATCATTTCTGTCTTGTGCAGTGGTGAAGAGCAACGTATATGTTGAATTTAGTCTGCGATATGTGTCATAAGACAGACGTTATTAAGTGGCAAAAATGAGCTATCGTGTTTGGCAGCGCCCACGGACACAAAGTGAATGAAGTCGCCAAATTTGTGGGTGTTTCGAAGCGTACTGCCCAGAGGCTCTACAAATAGTGCCTTAGTTCGCAGTCAAGTTAAAATAGACGACGCAACTGTTGCCGGAAAACGATTCTCACCAACAGGGAGCGCCACCACGTTTTACGCCTACTAATTGCAAATCGGTTTCAAACCAGGCGACAATTGCTCGAAACAGTCAATGAAAGTCCACTCCAACCAATTTCCGAAGGGACATTGCGACGAGAACTGCATGCGATGGGCATCTGGGGCAGGATGCCACGGAAGAGGCCTCTTTTAACAGCAAGTCACAAAGTCGCACGTTATCAATGGGCACAAAAACTGTACTGTGGAGGATTGGAAACGAGTAATTTGGTCTAATGAGTCTCGTTTTTATTTGTAGTCCAATGATGGGAGGCGACGAGTGCATCGCACTCCCAATGAAGCCTTTAATTCTGATCGTGTCGAAGGTGTTGTTCAAGTTGGAGGGGTTCTGTGATATTTTGGGGATGTTTTTGTCAAATATTTCTAAACAATTAAAATCTGTAATTCCTTTAAGTAACGCAGTAAGCCACTTACCAGCTGCAGGAAGATCTATCCTTAGTAATCACACATATAAATGCTTCAAAGACAACACACTAATATTTATTGTACATCTCCACAAAAAGGTAATAACTCACTATTCCAACACGCACACCCTCTACATATCACCGACATTGTTGTTGTTCAGTCAAAAGATCAACCACTTAGATTACTAACCGACGTGAGCAGCAGAAGGGGAACTTCCATTTTTTTCTCAGGCAAGGCTCGCTAGAGTAAACAACTAAAAACGTTTCGAGCAGCGCCACCTGCAATTCTGTTAAATGTTCTCTGAGGCGTCTGGTTCCAAGAACTCTGACAGCCATATTTCTTATAATAATTTCTAACAGTTTCCCACTTGGCTGGAGGAGTTCATTTTATCATGCCTAGTGTCAGTCTAAGTTTTTCAAACTGGGGTCCAGCCAATGGCTTGGTGAAAATGTCCGCAGCCATTTAAGAAGTATTACAGTAGTTTAACTGAAGAACAGTTCCTCTCAATTCTTTCACAAACTGATACCGCCCCATAATGTGTTTAGATCTGGAATTGATCTTTTGATTTTCTATAAGATGTATAGTTGGTTTGTTATCCTGAAATATTGTAGTGGTTCCAGTCTGTTCACAATCAAAATCCTTGAGTAACTCTCGAAACCATAATAGTTCTTTGCTTGCTTCTGCAGTGGCGATGAACTCTGCTTCGGTTGTCGATAAGGCTGTTGTTGACTGCTTACGGCTGGTTCAACATATGGCACTCTTTCCAAGCATGAAAACAAATCCAGATGTTGATTTCCAGTCAGTCCGGTCTCCTGCCCAGTCAGCGTCTGCATAGCCTTTTAAAATTAGTGGGTCTTGTGAAGATAGTCTTAATTTAAGGTTTACTGTTGATTTCAAATAATAAATTAACTTCATAATGGCCAACCAATCTTGTTTACTTGGTTTTTCTACTTTTCTGCTTAAGATGCCTATGGCAGTTGAAATGTCTGGTCTTGTTACTGTAGATAAATACATGACAGCTCCCACTATTTCTCTATAAAGTCCATTATCTTTTAGAAGTTCTTCTTCTTCTTGAATGTTCTTTATGTAGTCTGTACTAATTGGTGTTTTACTTTCCTTATTTTGATCTGTAGCATAACTTTGTATAATTTCCTTTATTTTATTACTTTGACTCAGAAGAAAACTTCCATCTTCTTCTCTTTCTATTTGAATTCCAAGATAATATGTTATGTGGCTTAAATGTTTGACTTCAAATTGATTTTTCAACAAATTTGCAGTTTTCTTTATATTTTCTGTGTTATTCGATGCAATTAATATATCATCTACATAAATAGCTAAATAAGTTGTTTGTTTTCCATCCTTTAGTGATAGTAAGCAAGGATCTGTTGTACTTTGTTTGAAGCCCTTGCTGAACAAATATTCTGTTGTCAATCATAAAAGTTACATGCTAAAAATATCAAGAAGAATAAAAAGGCAGCTGTCTAAGCATTTTTTTTTTACCTAATATGCCTTTTAGTAGTAAAATTCTAATTGTACGTTTTGGGTAGTTTTCTACATGCTTAGACAGCTGCCTTTTTATTCTTCTAAATATTCTGTTATTGTTTTATTCCAATTTCTGGCACTTTGTTTGAGACCATATATGCTCTTATGCAATTTACAAACTTTTTCTTCTTTTCCTGATTCTCTGAAACCTTCTGGTTGTTCCATAAATACATCTTCTTCTAATTTTACATACAGGAAAGCAGATTTTATATCAAGACGATGAACATTCCATTTTCTATTTGCTGCAACTGTTAAAAGAGTTCTTAAAGTGGTGTGTTTTACTACGGGTGAAAAAGTTTCTTCAAAGTCTAATCCCGGTTGTTGTGTATACCCCTTTGCAACAAGTCTTGCTTTATAGCTTTCGACTTTTCCACTTGCATTGTATTTTGTTTTGAAAATCCATTTATTTTTAATGGCTTTCTTTCCTTCTGGAAGATCTACCAAAGTCCATGTTTCATTTTCCTTCAATGCATCTAGTTCTTCCTTTATGGAATTCAACCAGTTTCCTTTTTCTACTTCGTTCATGTCCTGGATTTCTTTTAAATTTTGAGGATCCTTTTTATACTGAACTTTTGCAACATATGCTAATCTTTCTGGTGGTTTTCCTTTGTTTATTCTTGAAGACTTTCTTTGAACATTTTCAGGTTCTTCTCTATCATTATTTTCTTCCACAGTTTCTGATGACATTACTTCATTTTGAACGAAAATTTCTTGTTCATCATCTTTCCTTTCAGCAGGTTCACTTTTTATTATAGCTTGCTGGCGTTCATCAAATTTTACTGATCTGGTAATGATTATTTTGTTTGTTTCTTTATTTAATACTCTGTATCCATTAGATCTTTGATCATATCCTAATAAGATTCCCTCTTGTGCTCTATTGCCAAATTTTCTTCTTTGTTGCTTTGGTACATATACATAAGATTTTGATCCAAATACTTTAATATGACCAAGATATGGTTTAAATCCGTTCCATAATTCAAAAGGAGTTTTTCCTGTTGCTTGTGTTGGAACTCTATTTTGTATGTAAGCTGCTGTTATTACAGCTTCTGCCCAGTATTTACCTTCCATATTAGCATCTAACATCATAGTTTTTGTCATTTCTGTCAAAAATCTGTTTTTTCTTTCAGCAATTCCATTCATCTGAGGACAGTATGGAACAGTTGTTTTATGTTCTATTCCTTGTTCCACTAAATAATTTTCAAAATCTCTTCCACAATACTCTCCTCCATTATCTGTTTTTATTGATTTTGGCATTTTTCCAAATTTGGTTTTCACTGAAACTACATATTGCTTAAATTTTACTAATGCTTCATCTTTACTTTTAAGCAAATAGATGTAACAGTATCTGCTATAGTCATCTATAAATGTGATAAAATACCTGTAACCACTAGGACTGGCCTCAACTTTGGGACCACAAATATCTGTGTGTACTAATTCTAATACAGCTTTGGCCTTAAAACTACTTTGTTTGGAGAATGGCTTCTGTGTAAGTTTGCCTTTTATGCAAAACTCACAATTTTCTTCCTTTTTACAATTGGAAAGAGTTATTCCTCTTGCTAACTCCTTTTTCTCTATTTGTTTTATCATTTCAATATCCCTATGACCTAGCCTTCTGTGCCATAAATTCAAACAATTCTTATTTTCACATGTAGTGGCCAAATTTGCCTTTTCATCTAATATTTGTAGTTTGTACAAATTATCTGAGGCATCTATTAATCCTATAGCTACAATAGTATCCCCATACTTAATTGTGCATTTTTTATTCTTGAATAAAACTTCAAATCCTTTTTCTGTGGCTTTTTTAACAGATAACAAATTAGTGTCTAAATCTGGAACATATAACACATCCTTTACTTCCACTTTTCGAACTTTTCCTTTTTCGATTTTGCAGTTTAAGGTTATATTTCCCTTGCCTTCTGACTTTATCTGAGAACCGTCGGCAGTAGTGATCAGCTCTGATTCACCTTTTGAAAGTTCTTTAAACAGTGTTGCATCATTTGTCATGTGACACGTTGCACCGGAATCAATAGACCAATCTTTGGATATTTTGTTGGGCTCTGACTTCGTTTCTAATGAGAAATTTTCATTTTCTCTTTTTATGTCATTTTGTTCACAATCTAATTTTGTTTTTCTTGTCTTCACGGCAATATTGTGAGACTCTGTATGTGGGTTTATTTTGTGAAACTTGCCAGTGTTACCTTTATTTTGATTTCTTTTGTAATGCCAACAGTCATCTTTGACATGATTCTTTCTTTTACAAAAATTGCAAAATCTTTCTTGTTTAGAGCTGTAATTTTTCTTTTTATAACTTGTTTTCAAAACAGTTGTGTGATCGGTGTGTGCCTGTGAGTTTTCTTTCCTTCTATTAGATTCATCTATCACTTTACATTTGATAAACTCAAGTGTTAAATCTTTTCCTGTCTTGCTTCTAATGTAGTAACTAAATTTTCATTGGTACTTGGTAAACTATTTAGCAAGATAGCCCCCAAATGTGTGTCTTTGAATTCCTCTCCCTGTGCTTTAAGCTTGTGAACTATTTCCAGCATTCTATTTACATGCTCTTGCATAGTTGATCCATTTTCTTGAAAACGTAAACTATACAGTTTTCTAAGCAAATACAATTTACTACTCAAACTTTCTCTTTCGTAAACCATTTTCAAAGCATTCCACATTTCAGAACTTGTTCTCTTATCGCGTACGTGAATAATTTGATCATCAGACACGCAAAGTGTTATTGCAGCTTTAGCCAGTTCGTCATTTCTCAACCATGCATCACTCTTTTCTTCTGGAATTGGCTCTGAAACAACCTTCCATAAATTATCTTTAATAAGAATCATTTCCATTCTTACTTTCCAAATTTGATAATTAAAATTATCTAACTTTGTTATGCTGTACATGCCGCTTCCTATGAATGACGCCATTTCGTTCCGCTTTCGATTTTCGAATGGGGAACTACGCAGTAACAAATGCGCCTTCAATCCACTAGACTCAAATGCTTGATGAATTTGACGAACTTTGCTTTTAATCTTCCTGACAGCAGTGAGATTTCAGTCTCATAATCAAGATTGTTAAATATTTCTAAACAATTAAAATCTATAATTCCTTTAAGTAACGCAGTAAGCCACTTACCAGCTGCAGGAAGATCTATCCTTAGTAATCACACATATAAATGCTTCAAAGACAACACACTAATATTTATTGTACATCTCAACAAAAAGGTAATAACTCACTATTCCAACACGCACACCCTCTACATATCACCGACATCGTTGTTGTTCAGTCAAAAGATCAACCACTTAGATTACTAACCGACGTGAGCAGCAGAAGGGGAACTTCCATTTTCTTTCTCAGGCAACGCTCGCTAGAGTAAACAACTAAAAACGTTTCGAGCAGCGGCCACCTGCAATTCTGTTAAATGTTCTCTGAGGCGTCTGGTTCGAATAACTCTGACAGCCATATTTCTTATAATAATTTCTAACAGTTTTTCGTATCACGAAATGCAAGAACACCTGTATCGAGGGTGCACACTAAGTGATACACAAACAACAAAACAAGCAGTCAATGGTTTTCCTGTTGGGAGAAACGATTGGTCGATGTTCGAGTTCAACCGGAGCTTGGGACTATTTTACGAAGTAACAGACGAACTCCACTGCGTAAAATAACCTCGCCGTACAACAGCTGTATCGAGAAGGGAATTTCAGTATACATTGGCTCCAACACATTTATGCTAAAAGGCTATTACAGCAGAATTTAGTCTGCCATATGTGTCACTCATCACTCGTTCGTGAAGCACTCGTCTCTGTTAAAAACCGACAAATTCGTCTGCAATGGGCACAGTATTACCAAAACGTGGTTCTTGAGGAGTGGGAAAAGGTCTCCTGGTCTGATAAATCACGTTTTCAGGTAATCCACGCTGATGGACAAGACAGAATATGGCATTAACAATATCAATCTATTGATCTCAGCTGCCTAGCCTTAACTGTACAAGCTCATAAAGGCGGTGCAATGGCCTGGACTCTATTTGTATGAGATTTTTGAGCTCCCTAATACCTTTGGAACACCATTTGGATACCACGAGGTACCTTAACGTCATTGAGGATCCAGCACACCCGTACATACGCATAATGTTTCTTGATGGAGAAGGCTGCTTCCAGAAGGATAATGCACCATACCACATCCCACTGTCGTGCTCCTTGGTTTCAGGAGCACGATAGTGACCTCAAAGTGCTAAAGTGACCCCACAGTCCCCAGATCTTAACCCAGTTAAATACATGTGAAATAGAATTGAGTGAGCCATTTGTAACCGAGACCAACGAACACTGCAATTGACGGACGCCATCACATGCTCTTGGCTGAAGATACCTGTAGAACGATATCTCGTTGAATCCATGTCACACCTGTGGAAGGACATTGACAGAGCCATTCGTAACAGAGATCCAGCGAACACTCTGCAACTGACGGACGCCATTACATCTGCTTGGCTGAAGATACCCGTAGAACGATATGTCGTTGAATCCATGTCACACTTGTGGAATGATATTGAGAGAGCCATTCGTAACAGAAATCCAGCGAAAACTCTGCAATTAACGGACGGCATCACATCCTCTAGGCTGAAGATACCCGTAGAACGACATGTCGTTGAATCCATGCCACACCTGTGGGATGATATTGAGAGAGCCATTCGTAACAGAGATGCAGCGAACACTCTGCAATTGATGGACGACATCACATCCTTTGGCGGAAGATACCCGTAGAACGATATCTCGTTGAATCCATGCCACACCTGTGGGATGATATTAAGAGAGCCATTCGTAACAGAGATCCAGCGAACACTCTGCAACTGACGGACGCCATTACATCTGCTTGGCTGAAGATACCTGTAGAACGATATCTCGTTGAATCCATGGCACATCGAATGGAGGCTGTTTTAAAGGCCAAAATGAAGCCCAACACGTTATTCGGCAGATTTTCCTAATAATGTGCTGCTTCGGTGTTACAGGGAAAGAGCCCTTTTTCGGCAGATGTTCCTAATAATGTGCTGCTTCGGTTTTACAGGGAAAGAGCCCTTTTTCGGCCGATGATGATTCGAGCCCATATCTTCCTTCTCTCGAGTCAGACATTCCACCACTTGAATTACACTGACGAAGGCTTATCACCGCAACTTGCCGTTTTGACATGGGCGTCACCTCTGAAGTAGGTACGTCACACACAGGGGTTGGACAAAATAACGTGAACATCTGGCGATATGTCTTTATTAATAAGGTGTTGGACGACCATTTACCTTAATATCGCTTCCAACTTTCTTGGAATAGATTCATAGAGTCTTTGATTAGTTTCCAGTGAAATGTTGTACCATTCGTCTATCAAAACATCAGTCAACTGCTTCCAAGGTGTTGGAGGAAGAAATCTGCTTCTCACTCTGCTCTCCAAAACTGCCCATAGTGGTTCGATGATATTCAAGTCAAGTGATTGAGCTGGCCAGGGCAGATGTTGAAGTTCATCTTGGTGCTTCTCAAACCAAGACAGAACTGTTCTGGCTGTGTGTATGGCCGCATTATCATCTTGAAAAATGATATCATTGTTGGGAAACAACATTTGGACCATAGGATGCAGCTGATCACCTAGAATGTCCAAGTACTTGTTAGCAGTTACTTGACCACGTAGGGTAGTGATGGGGACAGCCGAATACCAAGATATGGTAGCCCAAATCATCACAGATCAACTCCCATGTTTGACAGTTGGAGCCAGACATTCCGAATAGTACGCTTCCTTGGGAGTTCTGCATACATAAGCACAACCTACGGTTAGGAATAATGTAAATGATGACTCGTCGGACCATAGCACCATCTTTTCCGCATTGTAGCGTTGTTTTCTGTGATTAAAAGTTTAGCAATTGCAGCTCTTCTATGGATGCTGGCTTTGCGAAGTTCTCTGCGGATTGTTTTTGTGGAAACAGGGTCTTCCAGATGGATATTGAGTTCTTGTGTCACTTTTACGGCAGTAGTTCTGTGTTGTTTGGACAAAATCCTTGTTAGTGTTCGACGGTCCCTCTCATTCAATTTCGCTTTCTTGCCTACTATTCTTATTCGCTGAGTTTTTAATTGGGGGTTTAACGACTGTCGTGAGCAACTCAATTAGGCTATAAGCAATCTCCCGTCCCTAAGTTAGGGCCACTGGGTCCAGGGAAGGGCGAGAAGCAGTACCGTAAGACAAACACAACATTTATGCCACACCGGGATTCGAAACGAGAACCATGTCGGACAAATGATCACAAGCCATCGCTTAGAACCCTGCGTCGCCGCCCCGGTGGCGCAGTGGTCTAAGCGATGGCCTCTGATCATTCGTCCGAGAGGGGTCCGGGTTCGAATCCCGGTGAGGCATTGATGTCGTGTTTGTCTTACGGCACTGGCTCTTTCCCTTCCCTGGAACCAGTGACCCTAAATTAGGGACGGGTGACTGCTTATAGCCCATTGTGTTGCTCACGGTGGTCGTTAAACCTCCAATCAAAAAAAAACCCCTGCGTCATCGGGGCTTTTCACCGACGAAGTCTTGCCATGTTTTGTGTGCGCAGTCATAACCGTGGAGACTGAAACACCAAACAATTAGGCTGTTTTGGTTACATTTCTCCTGCTAAAGGCGGTCTCACGATTTTGTCCTCTTTGGAAGTCTGATAGGTCCCTCATTTCACCAACCGCTCGTACGAACCACTGATGAATACACCACAATGACATACAACCTAGAGAATATATAGAAAGAAAGATACCCAAAAGGTAATCACAATGTTTTTTTTTCAGTGTAGCGTACTCGAATAATATTACCCCTGTAATCATGGAGTTCACATTATTTTGTCCACAGAGAAGAGCGGGTGCACAAAATCGCAGGCTTTCTGGTGAGCCGACTAACCATGCTTGAAGGAGCTCTCTGTAGGAGAAGGAATTTTGACTCATTTCAGACGACATGTCAAAGAAGCATCACACATTTTCAAAGAATAGAAGAAGGAATTCTCATGAATTCCAGACAACGAGTGGAAGAAGCATCACACATTTTTGAAGTGTAAAAGAAGGAATTCTCATGAATTCCAGGCATGTGGAAGAAACATAACATATCTTCAAAGAGCAGAAGATTGAATTGTCATGTATTCCAGACATGTGGAAGAAGCATCACACATTTTCAAAGAGCAGAAGATGGAATTCTCATGAATTCCAGACAACGTGTGGAAGAAGCATCACACATTTTCGAAGAGTAGAAGAAGGAATTCTCATGAATTCTACACGATATGGAAGAAACATCACACATTTTCAGAGTAGGGGATGGAATTCTCATGAATTCCAGCCATGTGGAAGAAGCGTCACACATTTTCAAAGAGTAAAAGAAGGAATTCTCAATTCTCATGAATTCCAGACAACGTGTGGAAGAAGCATCACACGTTTTCGAAAAGAAGAAATTATGATTAATTCAGACGATGTGTGGAAAAGCATCACACATTTTCGAGGAATATAAGAAGGAATTCTGATTAATTCCAGACGATGTGTGGAGGAAGCATCACACATTTTCGAAGAGTAGAAGAAGGAATTCTCATGAATTCCAGACAAGTGGAAGAAACATCGCACATTTTAAAAGAGCAGAAGATGGAATTCTCATGAATTCCAGACGATATGTAGAAGAAGCATCACACATTTTCAAAGACTAGAAGGAGGAATTCTCATGAATTTTAGACGATGTGTGGAAGAAGCATCACACATTTTAAAGAGTAGAAGAAGGAATTCTTATTAATTCCTGACGATGTGTGGAAGAGGCATCACATATTTTCTCGAACCCCACGGCCAGGAGATTCATTTTACTTTCGGGCGCCAGCATAGCAAACGAGACTTTTTTTCTGCCGGTATTGAGATTCGAAACCACATCTTCCTCCTCCGGAGTCGAATATTCTATCGACTGAACTGCGCCGGCAAAGGCTTATCGCTGCAACTTGCCGTTTTGACATGAGCGTCATCTCTGAGGTAGGTACGTTGCAGTGTATTTGCAATTTCGAAACGATTCGTTTCTTGGTCGAATGTAATTCAAATCAAGCATTAATAGGAAAAATACGACTAAAACTGAGTACTGTAAAATCAATAAATCTTACTATGTATCCATTTTCACCGAAGTGACCACTTTTTGTTAGTTGAGCAGTTTCCTCTCTGTTTCCAGCAATGTAGAGATAAATCCCAGTCCATCCTCCAAATGCACGGCAGAGACACACAACCAGAAGAATAACTCCAACGCTAATTCCTAAGAGAGTCAAAACAATGGTCCATTCTTGCATGTTTAAAATGGAGAGTCTTGGCTCCTATAGAAATAGAAAAAGAAATTGAACTTTGTAGTCATTCAATAAAGAAAGATCGCAAGAAATTAATAACAGCTGACGCAGAAGCTGCGAGTTATAAATGAGAAATTAGTACATTATCGGCTGAATGGATACTTTATGAAGACTACACGCATCAAAAAATACACTGGTCCCAAAAAGTTAGGGATATTGCATGAAATGAAGGATATACAGGGTTACAAGAAAAGCCCTTGATCAGGCCAATATCTCACGAACTATGGCAGTTAGCGATTCACTTCTTGTGCAGTTGTACAGGAAACCCCCTATGGCGCCCACAATAACACCACGAACGATACCCTCACTCCCTGGCCCGGGGGGGCGTTGAGGGGGCTACCTCGCCCCTCTTTGCAGATAGGGCAAAAAAGCCAATTACAAAATTGTTCAACGAGGCAAAAATAGTACATAAATGTTTTTGTCCCATAACAGAAGATGGAAGGGGATTGGGAATGTGGCCCAAGAAAATCACAACATCCGGAAGCAACGACAGAATATTTAGACATGAACTTATTATTTAGAACTTATCTAAACTGGTAAGTTCTAAGCAAATGAAAGCACAAAGGAAAGGTTTTCATACATACCTTATCAATAGTTCTTGTTAAAGAATGTTCAACACTCAGTTAAAGAGGACTGTATCAAATATTAGCTCTATGAGCTCTTTTAATGTCACCGCAATTATTAACCACTCACTCTATACATTTCCGTAAGCAACTCTCACTCGAACAACGAACAAAAAACCTCACAACCGCTAACAAAAACCGCTGATACAATAATAATAATAATAAACAAACTCTCTCGACAGCACGAGAGCAAAAACGAGACGCAGCTCTGTGTTGCCATCTATTGGCTACAAATATAATAAATAAAACTAAATATCTTACATTACTCCCACCTTGAAAGCTGTAGAGCCGTCAAGGGAGCTCCCACCAAGAAGTGTCCAGGCGTCAAGGCATCCAGATCATTAGGGTCTTAGAAATGGGACACAGAGGTCTAGAATTAAGGCAAGCCTCAACCTGTGCTGAAAGTGTGAGGAACTGCTCTAGAGAACAACAAGCGTTGCCCACTGTCTGTTTAAGGTGGAACTTCATTGCCTTTACTCCAGCCTCCCAAAGACCCCCAAAATGAGGCCCTGAAGGAGGGTTAAAATTCCACTTGATGCCTTCGGAAGAGGAAAAGGTAGCAACACTGTTGTCATCGGTTGCATTGAGCACTTGCTTAAGAACACGACGCAAATCACGATCTGCACCAACGAAATTCGTGGCGCAGTCGCTAAATATCTCACTAGGCTTACCTTGGCCTGCAATAAATCTCTTAAGCGTTGCAATGAATGCGTCAGTAGTAAGGCCTCCAACAATTTCCAGATGAATCGCTCTCGTTGAGAAGCACACGAAGACTGCAATGTAAATCTTGAGAAGCTTTTTTCCTCGTCCCACTCTTTTTCTGCATTGGAAGGGACCAGCAAAGTCTAGACCCGTCACGTGAAATACTCTAGACTCTCTTTGAGGGCAAGTTACCCATAAGCTGAGCGGCTGGAGTAGCAGAATGACGAAAGCATGTCACACAACGACGCACAAATCTTCGCGTGACATCTCTGCCGCAGAGAATCCAAAAATTTTGTTTGATGATAGCAAGTAGAAGTTGGGCGCTTGCGTGGAGGTGAGTGTGATGATAATACTTCACAACTAATTCTGTTATGTGATGCCTTCTAGGTAGAAGTATAGGGTGTTTCACATTATTTGCAACTGAGGCATTTCTAAATCTTCCACCAACTCGCAAAAGACCCTCACAGTCCACAAAGGGATTAAACGGTAGAATTTTACTTGATGACTTAATGGCTCTTCCTGCATGAAGGCATGCCAACTCATCAGCGAACTCAGAGGATTGGACTAGCTTCACTATTACATAAGTGGCCTTAAGAAGCTCATCTCTACTCAAATGGCCAAAGTTTCTTTTAGATAAGAAATTAGCACAGTTTTGTGTGAACCGCAAACATCAGGCTGTCACGCGGCACAATCTGGTCCACGACGAAAACTTGAAAATAAAGGACAGATCTGTACTTTGGCTGGCTGCTGTCACATAACTCTTCATTTCCTCTCACAAATGTAGTTCAGAAAACGAGAACTCCTGATGCTCATCTCCATATAAACGTTGAACACTAGGCTGCTGTAGCCAATCTGGACCTCTTAACCACATGTCACACTGAACCAACTCCAAAGCTAAAATACCTCTGGTAGCACAGTCAGCAGGGTTCTGCAAACCGACAATGTGATTCCACTCCACAAAGGGAATCGCTTCCTGAATTCTTGCCACTTGATTAGCTACAAAAGGGAGCCAGCGTTGTGGTTGCGACAAAACCCAAGCGAGCGTAACTCTTGAATTTGTCCATGCAAAAACCTACTTGATTGGAATATTGAGACATGGAAGAACAACGTCCAGGAGAATTGCCAACAACAGGGCAGAGCAAAGCTCCAGCCCAGGAACCGATTTCTTCTTTAAAGGAGCAACTCTGGACTTGGCAGCTAGTAAAGATACGTGCACCGAGGAGACCAAACCCACTGAACGAATGTAAATCACTGCACAGTAAGCTTTCTCAGAAGCATCACAGAAGGCATGACTTTTCAAAGTAATCAGAAGTTGGAGTCATCACACATCTTGGAATCTTGAGATCTCTGAGACAGGAAAGTTGTGACTGAAACTTGATCCAACGGCTCCTGTACTGTTGTGGTAGCTCATCGTCCCAACTCAGATTAGAATTCCAGAGCTCTTAAAGAAGAATCTTAGTCTTAATCACTATTGGCGACAGCTAACCCAAGGGATTGAAGATCTTGGCAATTTTTGAAAGTATGACTCGCTTGCTACCAACGAGAAGTTGGTAGCAACCGAAAATTGGAAGGTATCCCTAGTTGGACACCACTCAATGCCAAGAACTTTGATTGATTTGTCACAATCAATTTTCAGGGTGTCACTGCAATCTTTGAACTCATCAGGAATAGTGTCTAAAACACTCGATGTCACTTACGCAATGTTAAACCACCCTGTTTCAACAATTCTTGCAGCTCATGCGCAAGCTCAGAGGCTTCCTCCGGTGAATTGGCTCCTGAAAGGAGATCATCAACATAGAAATCTCGCAAACACACCTTGGATGCTCGTGGACAAGCAGTCTCTTCGTCCAAAGCCAAGTGCTTCAAAGATCTACTTGCCAAGAATGGGGCACACGCTGTGCCATAACTGACTGTTTTTAATCTAAAGGTCTGTACAGGCTCTTCAGGATTTTCTCTCCAGAGGATTCTCTGACAGTCAGTGTTCTCTGAGTGCACAACTATTTGTCTAAACATCTTCTCCACGTCTGCACACAAAGCCACCCGGAGAGTTATAAATCTCAAGAGAATATGGAACACTTCTTGATGAACTCTCGGACCCACCATAAGAAGGTCATTTAACGACAGTCCCGAGGTGCTCTTCGCCGAAGCATCAAACGCCACTCGAACTCTTGTGGTATTACTCGAAGGCTTCACTTCACAACGATGTGGAAGATAATAACTCACTTGTTTACAAATCTCAGTTACTGGCACTCTTTTCATATGGCCCAGGTCTTCGTATTCTTTCATAAAGGAGCAATACTGTCTATATAATTCAGGGTTCCTTGAGAGTGAGTTCTCCAAAGACCTCAAGAGCTTCATGGCAAGTTGCTTGGAATCGCCCAGATGTGAGGGAGGTAAGTGAAAAGAAAGCATCACAATGTATCTGCCATTCTCGTCTCTTGAATACGTATCTTGAAAATGATTTTCACATGCTTGTTCAGCCTTCGTAAAAGGACTAGCCATAGGAACTGAATCCAGTTTCCAGAAAATAGATACATAATCGTTAAGATCTAATTGAATGTGATTTACATGAACTGTAGATAACTTCTCACGAGAAGCAGGTACTTAACCTGAAACGATTCAGCCCAATTCCGAACGTACCGCAAAGGGTTTGCCGTCTTTTGCCTTAATAGTATCTCCCTTCAACAAGGGCAGAGAGATATTTACTCCTAGAAATATATCAATCGCTGAAGGTTTGTAAAAGTTGGGATCAGCCAAAGTCACACCAGAAAACAGTTCTGCTAAAGAATAATCAAGTGGAGAGTGTGGCAGTTCTCCAATAATTTTGCTGAGTACAAATACAGGAGTTGAAAACATAGGTGTAGCCTTGAAATGCGGCCTAAACTTAATCTGTGTTACACCATTGACATGCGAGCTTGACGAACGTAAACATGAAATAGCCACTCGTGTTTTCTCTCTGCACAGGCCAAGTCTGTTTGCACAAGATTCTGAAATAAAATTTGCCTGGGAACCGGGATCTAGGAGCGCCCGACATAACTAATTATTCCCTGAGGCATCCTCAACACGAATGATAGCTGTGCATAGCAGAACTTGTTGCGGAAGATTAAAATCTGAAACACAGGACGCAATCGTCGGTGATGTTAACTCGAGTCCCTTCCCCAAAGTGGAGTGCTCGGACTCTTTACTGTCAGCAGTAGTAGTAGTTGGAGATATAACTTGTGTCATAAACTCTGGTTCTTCCTCACATTGCTTAACTTCATTATTACGAAAGCACAGTAAGGTATTATGATTCCGAGCACAAATTATGCAAGAATGTTTACTCTGGCAACGGTTCAGTAGATGATTCGGCAATAAACAGTTGAAGCATAATTTTTGATGTTTCACAAATTCTACTCTCTTTTGAGCAGTCAGCTTTAAGAAATTATTACACTTGACGAAATGGTGATTCAATTTACAAAAAAAAAAAAAAAAAAAAAAAACCACACCTAACCTTTACTCCCGAAACAAACGATGAAACCTTAGGTTGAACAGGATCACCAAGAGATCACCTTGTCACCTCTTAACGTACGCACATGCCTCTGAAGAAACTCCAACTGATTTAGTTGAGGAATATTGTCTGCTTCTAAGGTTCTCTCCCACCATCCACGAGTTGTCATATCCAACTTATTCTGCACAATAAACAGCAGCAGACTGTCGGCAACTCCGTCACAGTTCAACTCAAGGTTCTCTAAAGCACGAACACATTCAATAGTGCTGTCAACAATATTTAAAAGCTGAGCTGTAGACTCACTGTTGACTACTGGCAGCGAAACTAATTTCCTTATAATATTGAAGACCAACTCACGTTTATTAGAAAATATCTTCTTCAACAAATCCCATGCAACCTCGAAATTGGCATCACACAATGACAATCATTGGACAATACGAAGAGCATCTCCTCTCAGACATCCTTTTAAATACTGAAGTTTCTGTGAACCAGACAAATTATCATTAGATGTCACAGACGCTGTAAACAAATCTTGGAAAGAGAGCCACTGAGTGGCATCTCCACCACTAAAAATTGGAATTGACAATTCCAGTAGGCGTAGCGGCACCGATATTTCACTCGCCGTGTTATTATTTGTCAGAAGCACGGGTCCAGACACTTTCCTCAGCAGCATCAAAGACAAGTTATCAATAATTTCATGTAGCTCCTCTGCTTCAGCTATAAACCCATCCACTTCTTACGGAGCGCAGGACTAAAAAATTCTTTCAAAAACCTCTGTTTTCTTTGACTCAAAAGCGTCTAATTTCGAGCTACATAATAACACTTCCGGACTAGCACCGTGCACTTGCTCAAAATCACTTGATTCAATCTTATCTCGAAGTTTTGTCAACGACGCCTTAAATATGCGCTTTTTTATATTTAATGCCTCCATACTTAGAATGTCAGCAAAAGCGCTCTAAAACTATAAGGTAAAATCAGTCTAGAACACTCACTTGTTTTTATCACGCACCTTTCAATCTCATCAGCGACTTGCCGATGATCAACACCGAACATAAATTCGAATAGCAGCCATTATCCAAAACATTCGAAAGTGATTCCAGCTTCCATAATTGTAATGTAAACAAAACACTCAAAAAACTATAAGTTTAAATCAAATAACTATAAGTTTAAATCAAATAACTATAAGTTTAAATCAAATAACTATAAGTTTAAATCACCGAACCCAAATTCGAAGTAGCAGCCATCATGTAAAACGGTCGAAGGTATTTCCGGCTTGAACGGACCAAATATGAAGAATGTTCAACACTCAGTTAAAGAGGACTGTATCAAATATTAGCTCTATGAGCTCTTTTAATGCCACCACAATTATTAATCACTCACTCTATACATTTCCGTAAGCAACTCTCACTCGAACAACGAACAAAAAAAACCCTCACAACCGCTAACAAAAACCGCTGATACAATAATAATAATAAACAAACTCTCTCGACAGCACGACAGCAAAAACGAGACGCAGCTCTGTGTTGCCATCTATTGGCTACAAATATAATAAATAAAACTAAATATCTTACACTTGTTCTGAAATAAAACGCAGTTCCTTGACATATTCAATATCAGACTTTGATGTCCAATACAGTAAAAACACACGGGGACAAAGATAAATAGCATAAAGTGGCGAAACACTCATCTAATAGGAAAACTGTATGCACATTTAATTGACTTGCGTATGTGGCAAAGCTTTCGACTTCCAGACACTTGTTCACGAAGTGTTGGCATACCTTCCACGCATATTATTTTTGTTTTCTGACAACGGAGCAGAAAGCATATTTGAAATCAATGCAAATATGCTTCGGACACAGAGACTCGGGTAGCTTTCCACTGTTTTCGCATTTGGAGAGTCCCGTTCCATCTTTTTGTTATGGGACAAAAACATTTATGTACTATTTTTGCCACGCTGAATAAGTTTGTAATTGACTTTTTTGCCCTATCTGCAAGGGGGGGGGTGAGATATTTGCAAAGGGGGGCGAGGATCCTTCGTGGTGTTATTGTGTGCGCCATAGAGGGTTTCCCATACAACTGCGCAAGAAGTAAATCCCTAACTGCCATAGTTCGTGAGATATTGGCCTGTTCACGAACTTTCCTTGTAACCCTGTATGTATCAGACTCAAGTAACACGCATTGAAATTGCATCAGTGAGGCTACGTAACACGAACAATAAAGTGTGCGTTTACAAAAAGAGTTTATTTCTGCACATAGCGAAGTAGCACTGCAATGCAGACAAAATGGTAAATTCGGAGAATGTCCGTACCTCTGGATTTTAGTAACACCACATCTGTGTCGAAGAACGTCTTGACACTTACGAGACATACTTGCAATGACAGTATTGGTGAGTGTCTCGTTACATATTACAGAAAACACGTTACGGAATTCTGCCATTTTACTGGGATATGGAAGTTGGTTAAGAAAAGCGTCCCATATGGTCTCAATAAGATTAAGGTCAGGAGACCTCTGGGGAATCTGCAACGATTCAATCTCATGATTTTACAGCTCCTCCAGGCACGGTGATTGGTTGCATTGTCATCGAGAAAACAGAATGCATGTCCAATTGCAGCGTGAAACAGTGTCACAATGGGCACAATGATCACGTTTCGCTATACTAAGGCACTCACGTTGCCTTGAGAAATATACAAGGAAGTACGGCCATTAAAACACACTTCTGCCCAGACCGGAACTGACTGCGGATGGTAAGGCTGGACGGACTGCACATTGTGTGGTTGCATTTGTGGGCCGGATCACCTCCACACGTGCCCTCATCGAGTATCAGGATAAAGAGCGAAACGGGATTCGTCTGTGAAAAGTACATGGCGCCACTCTGTATTCCATCACATGTACTTTTGGAACTAGGTACATCTTTGACGATGGTGAGCTGATGTCAATGCTATACAACTCAGCCTCCTTCTTTCTCTGAGTCCGTACTCGTGAATGTGGTTTTGTGCTGTTTGAGTACATACTGTGCCACCAGAAACAGCTCCAAGTTATTCCCGGAGTTGCCTACTGGTGATATTTGTCCTTCTCCGAGCATTTACTGTCAGGTAGTTATCTTGCCTTCTAGTGGTTGTCCTCGGGCGACCACCGTTGGTTGATCAGCCACATTTCCATGCCGTAGAAATCTTGTATGTAGCCGACTTACTACATTTTGCGAAACTCCTAAAGCAGCAGCCACATCGATCTGCCTTAAACCTACTTGTAATAGCCCTATTTCTGTTGTCAATGCTTGAACGTCGTCTGGACATCATTTCAGGTTAACCCCACACTGAAGGCAAACTTTAAAACTAAATGAGCGGTGAAACGACCCATTTACCACTTCTCGCAGGGTACTTTTATCGGAGCTCGCACGCCACGTGCTGGGTTGTCACGATGCTAATTTACATATGACGTTACTACCTACGCTGATAACCAATCTCTAGTAGTCACATATCACCACGTTTTCCCTTCGAAACAGCAATATCCCTAACTTTTTGTGACCAGTGTATATAGGACCATCTTCGGCCATCCAAACGTTGCAATTTGCCTCGGCATTGGTTAGGCTAAGTCTTTTTTTTGTTTTTGTTTAGGTGTTCAACGACCACCACGTGCAACTCGTTGGGATATAGTATGTTTCCCGTCCCTAATTTAGGGCCACTGGTTCAAAGGGAGGGGGACCGCCATAGAATAAGCGCCCACCCATGCCTCACCCGGAACTTTATCCCCGACCCAACATTGACAGATTGTTAGAAGCCTCAGACCACGTGGGCGGGCACAGGAGTGGCTGTTAGGTCTTGGTAAAGCTCAGGTGAGAGCATAGTGGCCTACGCATAGTATGTTTCATTTCACACAGACTGAACGGCAGTGGAACAAGACGTCTGATGTGCAGTTCGTTTTTTTTCTTTTTTTTTTTTTTTGGATTGGAGGTTTAACGACCACCGTGAGCAACTCAATGGGCTATAAGCAGTCGCCCGTCCCTAATTTAAGGGTCACTGGTTCCAGGGAAGGGAGAGAGCCAGTGCCGTAAGACAAACACAACATCCATGCCTGACCGGGATTCGAAACCGGACCCCTTACGGGCGAATGATCAGAGGCCAGCGCCTTAGACCACTGCGCCACCGGGGCGGCCAGTTCGTTTTCATCCCATAAAATTATCCAGGCCTGGGAACTCAGCTAATGAAGAAGGGAAAAGTCTCAAACCACTCCAAGACAATGTGGGCATGGTTGCAATTCGTCACGCTGGCAGTATTCATTCCAAGGTCTTCGAGTGACCATGGTTAGAGGAACATGTTGTTGTTGGGTTCGCCGAGCATCATCAGCAACTCGTTGGGCTCGTTAGATCTCAAAATAATGCGTTTAAGCTATGCACAGCAGAACTGCATGAGGAAGGTCCGAATAAAAATCAGTTTTAACAGCCGTTCACCTCTCGTACGCACAGTGGGTAATATGACAGCACGACGATACGTCAATGAGACGCTGCAGCCACTTTTGTTGCCTTATCTCCGTGGTATCCCCGATAGCCAATTACCACAAGATAACGCCCGCTCGCACACTACCAACATCACAAGACAGTGCCTACAAGGTCTCCAGGTTCTGTCTTAGACAGAGCGATCCCCAGACTTCTCACCAATAGCGAATGAGTGGGATGTCATTTGCAGACGATTTAACGTCTTTGCACGGCCTCTAGTAATGTCATTGAATTGTGGGCACGGGTCAACGTCTCATAGTGGTCGATACCTCAGGACACCATCAAGGAACTTTGCTACCCCATACTACGCTGTGTTGACGAATGTACACCGATGAACCAATACTATATGACCACCCCCAGCCTAGAGGAATGAGCGCGCCTGGAGACCGAACGATGGCGCAGGTGAAGTTCACAGAGCAGTATATATACAACCCGAGGACCGGCTTTCGGTTAGTAGAGTGTTCAGAGTCAGAATGGCAAAAGCTGACGATTTATCGTAGTTTGTAAAAGGACACATTGTGCGCCTCGGAGCTACGGTCTCGAAAACGGCGCGGCTTGTGGGTTGTTCACGAACCGCTGTAGTGAGTACGCATCAAAAGTGGTGCACAGATGGCCAAACAACGAACCAGGAGCTTGTTTTTTTGATCAATAACCTGCATTAATTTTCACTTTTTTTAGTTTTTATACCGTCTCGTCCAGCCGCGTGTCGTCTACAGCTCATTGATGCCCGAGGGGAGCAGGAGACTGTCGCGCATTATTCACAGGGACTGCAGAGTCACAGTGCGACAAATCACCTGCAGCTGCAACAGTGGTACTCAGGGGAATGTGTGACAGCACACAGTTCATTGCAGCCTTCTGCGTATGGGCCTGCGTAGCCGAAGCGCCATCGTCAAAAACGCATGAAATGGGCCCAAAATCATCGAGATTGGACCGCAGATGATTGGAAGAAAGTGGTCTGGTCTGACGAATCAAGATTTCTGGGGCATCACGTAGACGGCTGAGCGCGGATACGCCGATTACCAACGGAGGCTATGGCATCTGAATACACTGTTTGGCGGAAGCAAGTCGGCTGCGGCAGTGTTATACTGTGAGCGATGTGTTTTTTGGGGACACTTTAGGCCCCATTATCGCAATACCACAATCTCTGACGGTTTTCAGGTATCTGAACATCGTTGGAGACCAAGTTCACCCATTCATGGCAACTGTGTTCCCTGCTCTTGATAGCCTTTACCAACAGATAATGCACCATGCCACACTGCCAGAATCGTCAAGGAGTGGGTCGAAGAACAAGCTAGTGAGTTTCTGTTAATGCGCTGCCCTCCAAATGTACCTGACATGAACCCAATCGAACATTTGTGGTTCGACTTGTAAAAGTGGGTTCGCGCTAAATCACCACCACCCCGATATGTACGGGAACTGGACGACCTGCTGTTGACATTATGTTACCAGACACCCTAGGATACCTATTGCCACCTCATCGAATCGATGCCTCCCCGAGTGGCAGCTGTTTTGCGGGCTAAAGGAAGTCCTACAGCTTATTAGGTAGGTGGTCATAATGCAATGACTCATCGGTGTATACCCCCAGCATGATGGTCGAGCGACCTGCAGATTCAGGCCACATCATACTGACTCCTCGCTCCCATTGCCTTCATGTAATCTTTGAGAAATTCAGTCACTTCTTTCCTACCTACTTGTCGACATGTGTGGTAAGGTTCGTGTCATTTCGTATTTTTCTTCATGGAGTGGCATTTCATATGTCGAGCAGCGTATAAGCGAAACACGACTGAACGACAGACGAACGATTACGACTCTCCAACTTATCTGAAGCACGAAACGAGTTTATTTTGCAAATATCGGAAAGTAGGTGAGCTTCTTTCTCCGAAATGAGAACCGTTTTTATTCATGCACACTACAATTCACAATACACCGAAAACCCGTAACATTATGACCACCTACCTAATATGACATTCATCCTTTACGTGCCGCCAAAACAGTTTTTACGCGACGAAGCATGGACGCTACAAGATATCTAACTGTCTTGTGGTATCTGGTACCAACACGACACCAGTAGATCACTTAGCTCTTGTAAGTTACGTGGTTGAGGCGCCGCAGATCGTTTTTGCTATTCCAACACAAACCACACATGCTCGATTGGATTGATGTCTGAAATTTGGAGGCCAATGTCTTCTTCATATTCTGGATGCCTTCTTCATATTCCGTGAACTACTCTAAATCCCTGAAATGGCAATGGGCTGGACATACTGCCAGAAGGACAGACCATCGGTGGACAGCCGAAATTTTAGATTGGATTCCAAGGGACAGGAAAAGACCCAGAAGAAGACCACATAGGAGATGGGTGGATGAAATTCGAAAGTATGTGGGAGTGACATGGAGGAGACTGGCACAAGACAGACCGTTGTGGAGGAAACTTGGAGAGACCTTCGTCCAGCAGTGGATTGATAATGGTTGACAATGATGATGATATGCATCAGGTTGTCACTGAATTATGACCACTCCTGTCAAAAGAACATGATGCCCGTCGACCACATGGTTTCCGAGAGGACGCGATTAGTCGACGGACGTAACGTATATAAAGTGTGAGTAGAGTAGTAAGTGGCAACATTCCGAGTGTGATGGGTAAACGGAAAGATTCATCGGACCTTGAGAAAGGACATTGCGGGAGCTTGCAGAGCCGGTTCCTCCATTTCCCAAGCGGATGAACTGGATGGTTGTTCTTGAGTCGCTGTAAGTAAAGAGCATCAGGCCTGGCGTGAAAATGGTTAAAACAACGAACCGGAGGCAAAATTGCACAGGACAGTGAAAGGTTGATGTGAGAAGTGAGCGCCGAGTCCGACGAATCGTACAGACCAACAGACGAAGCACTGTTCAGCAGTTGACTACGCGATACAACAGAGGTCAACCCGGAACAGTATCTTTTATGACCATGCGTTCTCATGCTCGCACGTATGGTCTATAACAGCAGACGACACCGACGACACTCTCCTGACAACGGTTTATGGGCACAAAAGACTCACCTGGCGTAAAGATCATGCAAGTTGGTCGTCGGATGACTGGAAAAAAGTGCGCTAATCTAAAAAGTCGCATTTTTTACTCCACTCGGTGGATGGTCGTGTACGTATTTGGCACAAACAACATGAGGCACTCGATGAATCCTGCAGGGTCTCTACAGTGCTAGCCCGTGGAGGCGGTTGTATGGTGTGGGGCATGACTACATGGCAGGAACTCTGATACCTGGTGAATGTGGAACAACGTATGATTGGTGCCCACTATCGTGAATTGCTTGCTGACTCTGTACACCTAGCAATGTTACACTTTTCCCCGAATGGGGACGGTGTTCTCCAAGATGACAATGCGTCTCGCCACAGGTCCAATGTTGTGCAGGAATGGTTTGAGGAACACAGTTCAGACTTCCAACAAACCGATTGGCCTCCCCGATATCAATGCCATAGAGAGCACGCTATGGAGCGGCAAATCAGGCGTCTAGATACACCAATCATCTCTATATCTGCTGCATTGAAGGCCGTATTACACACAGCTTGGTTGGCCATACCTCCCAATTGCTTCTGGCATCTTATTGAATCCATGCCACCTCGGATAGCTGCTGTACTAAGGGCGAAAGAGGGACCTACAAAGTAATAGGGAGGTGGTCATAATTCAGTGATCACTCAGGGTATATTGAATCGATGGCACGTCGGATAGCTGCTGTACTAAGGGCGAAAGGAGGACCTACGAAGTATTTGGTAGGTGGTCATAATTAAGTGATCACTCAGTGTATGTTGAATCGATGGCACGTCGGATAGCTGCTGTACTAAGGGCGAAAGGAGGACCTACGAAGTATTTGGTAGGTGGTCATAATTAAGTGATCACTCAGTGTATGTTGAATCGATGGCACGTCGGATAGCTGCTGTACTAAGGGCGAAAGGAGGACCTACGAAGTATTTGGTAGGTGGTCATAATTAAGTGATCACTCAGTGTATGTTGAATCGATGGCACGTCGGATAGCTGCTGTACTAAGGGCGAAAGGAGGACCTACGAAGTATTTGGTAGGTGGTCATAATTAAGTGATCACTCAGTGTATGTTGAATCGATGCCACGTCGGATAGCTGTTGTACTAAGGGCGAAAGAGGGACCTACGAAGTATTAGAGAAGTATTCATAATTAAGTGATCACTCAGTGTATGTTGAATCGATGCCACGTCGGATAACTGCTGTACTAAGGGCGAAAGGAGGACCTACGAAGTATTTGGTAGGTGGTCATAATTAAGTGATCACTCAGTGTATGTTGAATCGATGGCACGTCGGATAGCTGCTGTACTAAGGGCGAAAGGAGGACCTACGAAGTATTAGGTAGGTGGTCATAATTAAGTGATCACTCAGTGTATGTTGAATCGATGGCACGTCGGATAGCTGCTGTACTAAGGGCGAAAGGAGGACCTACGAAGTATTTGGTAGGTGGTCATAATTAAGTGATCACTCAGTGTATGTTGAATCGATGCCACGTCGGATAGCTGTTGTACTAAGGGCGAAAGAGGGACCTACGAAGTATTAGAGAAGTATTCATAATTAAGTGATCACTCAGTGTATGTTGAATCGATGCCACGTCGGATAACTGCTGTACTAAGGGCGAAAGGAGGACCTACGAAGTATTTGGTAGGTGGTCATAATTAAGTGATCACTCAGTGTATGTTGAATCGATGGCACGTCGGATAGCTGCTGTACTAAGGGCGAAAGGAGGACCTACGAAGTATTAGGTAGGTGGTCATAATTAAGTGATCACTCAGTGTATGTTGAATCGATGGCACGTCGGATAGCTGCTGTACTAAGGGCGAAAGGAGGACCTACGAAGTATTTGGTAGGTGGTCATAATTAAGTGATCACTCAGTGTATGTTGAATCGATGCCACGTCGGATAGCTGTTGTACTAAGGGCGAAAGAGGGACCTACGAAGTATTAGAGAAGTATTCATAATTAAGTGATCACTCAGTGTATGTTGAATCGATGCCACGTCGGATAGCTGCTGTACTAAGGGCGAAAGGAGGACCTACGAAGTATTTGGTAGGTGGTCATAATTAAGTGATCACTCAGTGTATGTTGAATCGATGGCACGTCGGATAGCTGCTGTACTAAGGGCGAAAGGAGGACCTACGAAGTATTTGGTAGGTGGTCATAATTAAGTGATCACTCAGTGTATGTTGAATCGATGCCACGTCGGATAGCTGTTGTACTAAGGGCGAAAGAGGGACCTACGAAGTATTAGAGAAGTATTCATAATTAAGTGATCACTCAGTGTATGTTGAATCGATGCCACGTCGGATAGCTGCTGTACTAAGGGCGAAAGGAGGACCTACGAAGTATTTGCTAGGTGGTCATAATTAAGTGATCACTCAGTGTATGTTGAATCGATGCCACGTCGGATAGCTGTTGTACTAAGGGCGAAAGAGGGACCTACGAAGTATTAGAGAAGTATTCATAATTCTGTGATCACTCAGTGTATCTATCTATATATACATTATATATGCAAAAGAATATTAACACACCAGCAACCAACTTTCAATCTTTCGCTATATTCTTTGTTGACAGTGTATGCTAATTCTTTTGCATATACTATCTACATCTAATACCTACAACACAGCGCGGTTTTGTTGTAGTTTATATTACATGAGCAGTATATTAACTTTCCTTTGATATATATACAGGGGTTGTCCTAAATAATGGAAACACCTCGCTGAAGACAATGACTTTGGTATGTGCTGCTTTTTGAGTAAAACAAACATGTAGCTACAATTTTTTGTAAAAAAGTGTTGCTTATATTCTCAAGGGTCTATCTGATTGCATTGTAAATCGGTGTTTGCATAATTTCGTTCTAGGTGAAGGCACAATGAGTGACCTGTCGGAGGTCCAAAGATGGCAGATTGTAGGAGCCCGTTTGGTTGGTGCGTCGGTAACCACAGTGGCACAGGTATTGGGGGTATCGAGAGGTACCGTGTCGTAAGTCATGACACCAGTCAATGTTCACGGCACATCATCATCTGCGAGACACAACTGTGGAAGGAAAACCAAACTCACTGCGAGAGACAGGAGTACATTAAAGAGGGTTGTGACCGCAAGGAGGAAGACCATTGCGACGAAAGTGACTGCTGAGCTTAACGTACATCTCCAAAACCCAGTGTCGACCCATACCGAGCGATGGGAATTACATAAGCACAATATTTACGGCAGATCTACGATTGCAAAACCCCTGGTGTCACAAGTGAATATGAAATGGAGACTACAGTGGTGCCAGGAGCATAAAACGTGGACTGCGGATCAACGGAAACATGTCCTGTTTTCCGATGAATCAAGTTTCTCACTATTCCCCACCACAGGACGGGTTTACGAGTGGAGAAACCCCGCACAAGCATACAACCCAGACTTTTTCCTTCCTACAGTGAAGCATGGGGGCGGTTCCGTAATAGTTTGGGCCATGATCTCGTGGTTTGCAACAGGTCCCATTATCACCTTACAAGGACGGATCACTAGCGGTGACTATGTCACTCTTTTGGCCGACCATGTGCATTCAATAGCGCAGACATTGTTTCCGTCAGGGGACTGCACCTTTCAAGACGATAATGCCCCGATTCACAAAAGTCGAACTGTTCAATCATGGTTTGAGGAACATGAGGACGAAGCTGCACACCTTCCTTGGCCTGCACAATCACCGGACGTAAACATCATTGAGCCCATGTGGTCTGTGTTGGAAATCACAGTGCGATCCCGTTATCGTCCTCCGGCGTCTCTCAATGAATTGGAGCAGTTTCTGCAAGAAGAATGGTACAACACACCACTTACCCCCATCCAGGACTTGTATGCCTCCATTCCAAAGAGGATTAAAGCAGTTTTAAATGCCAAGGGTGCTCCCACACCATATTAGGTGCGTAACAACTATTGTGTCAAGGTGTTTCCATTATTTTGGACAACCCCTGTATATATACAGTCGAGTCACATTATTGTGGCCACCTCCTACTTTTGACGTCAACAGCGCGTAGCGAATGAAAGAAGGCACGTGTCGCGAGCTGGCTTCGAGAGTATATAAGATGTGCTGTAGGCATTCTGAAAACATATCACTCGTTACTGTCATGGATATAAGGAGTGATTTATCAGATTTGCAAAAAAAGGATGATTATCGGCTTTCGGGCCAAGGATGGCAGTATTTCTGTTAAAGCGCACTTTGTGAACTGTTTGCGTGCTGCTGTGGCTAAAGTGTATCGTGACTGGAGAAATGACACCATTGCAAATAAGCAACGTGGAAACTGCGTAGCACCACGTGCCATTTATGTGAGAGATGAACGTCAGCTTCGAAGGTGCGTGAAGGCCGATGGACAAGCTACAGTAGAGCAACTCACTCGCCGAATGAACCAGGGGGCTACCGGAAGTGTGCCTAAAACGACAGTTCATCTAACCCTACTGCGTATGGGGCTCCAATGCAGACGGATGGTCATTGCACCTATGCTGACGAAGGTGCATCGGCAAAAAAGGCTTACATTTTCACGTCAGTATCGGAATTGGACCTCCGCTGATTGGCACTACCAGCCCGTCTAGCTGCTGTCCCTCTGCACATGAGTAACGTTTTCTGCTTCATCGAACGAATGGACGTTGGCGTATAAGGCGAGAAACATCGGACAACAAACACTCTTCAGCCATTGCTGGCAGAACACAAGCTGGTGGGGGCAGCGTTATGGCCTGGGGACTGTTTCCGTGGCATTCTTTGGGTTCACTACTACCTGT
This sequence comes from Macrothele yani, assembly GCA_039090855.1. Lineage (NCBI taxonomy): Eukaryota > Metazoa > Arthropoda > Arachnida > Araneae > Macrothelidae > Macrothele > Macrothele yani. Next base: position 11,491,711 of record CM077020.1, on the reverse strand, counting down.
GAAAGGCACTATGGACCGAATTCGTTATGAATCCATCCTTGCAGACCACGTACACCCTTACATTCTGATTGTCTTCCCTGGGGCAGATGGGATCTTCCAACACGACAATGCGATGTGTCACACCGCTAAAAATGTCCAAGAGTGGTTGGAAGAGCACGATGAAGACTTCAAAGTACTTCCCTGGCCCCTTAATTCCCCAGACTTAAACCTAATTAAGTATCTGTGGGACCACTTCGATCGTGTTGTTCGCTCTATGGATCCTCCACCACGCACCCTCCAGCAGCTGTGAAATGCACTGCAGTCAGCATGGCCCCACATACCTGCGAACACCTTCCAGCACCTTATTGAATCACTCCCAGCCAGTCTAGCTGCTGTCCGCGCTGCACACGGCGGTTACTCTAGATATTAGCTGGTGGTCACAATAATGTGACTCGACCGTGTACATATAATTACCATCATCAATGACCATTAACAATCCAATGTGCTGGATGAAGGTCTCTCGAAGTTCCTTCCACAACTTTCTGTCTTGAGCCTGTCTCCTCCATGTCACACCTACATGCTTGCTTTTTGATTTTGTCTGAGTTATAGGCGTTTCTGACTCTAACACCTTTGTCTTCCTGCTATCCTTCTCTACATTCCATGTTTACAACATATGGTGATCTGACATCACTGACTCACTGTCAGTGATGCCGAATTGAAAAAGCTCTACGGGGAAGTACGTAATGTATCTTTCAGATAGAAAACTTTTAACGAGAAGAAACTAAATTTACCAGAGAATAGAAACAGAAAGAAAGGCTAAATAGAAGTAGTTTTTTGTTTGTTTGCTTGTTTGGGGTTTATCGACCACCGTGACCAACTCGATGGGATATAAGCAGTCGTCCGTCCCTAATTTAGGGTTACTTGTTCCAGGGAACGGAAAGAGCCAATGCTGTGAGACATAAATAAAACATCCATGCCTCACCGAGATTCGAACACAGATTCATCATGGATGATTGGTCAGAAGCTCGCGCTTAGACCACTGCGTCACCAGGGCGACTTAAACATAGGTATATGTGACAAAATGTTATGCTTTTTAAACATAGGTTATTTGCAGAAATCGCTTCCGCATGTTTTGAATAGTATTCCTCTAAAGTTTGGTTGAGTTTCGGCCTCTAGATGTCTCTGTAGATGCTTTTTCTTTTTTTTGATAGGATGTTTAACGACCACCGTGAGCAACTCATTGGGCTAAAAGCAGCCGCTCATCCTTAATTTAGGGCCACTGGTTCCAGGAAAGGGTGAGAGCCAGTGGCCCTAAATTAGGAACGACAACATCCAAGCCTCAGCGGGATTCGAACCCAGACCCATTTCGGACGAATGATCAGACGCCATCGGTTAGACCATTACGTCACCGAGGCAGCAGAGATGCCTTGGAAAAGGAACACTTTAATTATGACCACCCTGTATATTATGTACTTCACAAGTCCTATTCTTTTAATTTAGTTTTTAATATACACTTTGAATTTTCCAATCATGAAAACTTAAATAGCCGAACTGATTAATACACCAAATATATATCATTGAAGAGATAATACGTTTCATCGGCGTAAAAATGAAAATTACAATTTGCCAAGCTTTTGCTCATTAACGGATGGCATTTTCAAGGCTAATAGCCTAAAACAAACTGAAATACAGGATGTCCTAAAAATAACTATGCACTGAAAGTAACAGTTACCATGTCAAACTGGTTTCTACAGGAGATGTTGGAAATAGGCCCCACCAACGTCCAGACATGTCTGCACACGCTTCTACATGTTGGTGAAGACCTTTCTCAGGGTATGTGGTGTGATCTGTTGGATGTGGGTCGTTATTACAGCCTGTAGCTCTTGAAGTGCTACAGGCTGTAATAACGACCCACATCCAACAGTTTTATTTTATTTTAAAAAACAATATTTTACCGTTTATTTTTTTCTTTATTTAAAACTTTTTGTGAAAACGTAACACTCTCAAGTTCACACAAAAGGAAAGAAGAGTGAAGTTCATGTACAAATAAAGTATTCAAAAGGTAAAGCGTTAAAATCCTAATCCTCATAAGTATTTGGTATTATGTTAGCAATAGCATGTACATAAAATTTAGAAAAGAAGAGTTACTTCCATTACATAACAATTGAAAAATAAACTTCGCAATTTAAAAAAAGAAACACTTCGCAATTTAAAAAAAAACAACATTTTATTTTATTTAGAAAAACAATATTTTACCGTTTAATTTTTTTATTAAAAAAAATAAACTTCGGAATTTTTTAAAAACCAATACTGGGGTGGAGGTGGGGTGAGATAGCCCAGGTCTCGGACCCAAAATACGCCATTGGCTATTAGCCTTGAAAAAGCCATCCGTTGACGAACGAAAGCTTTGCAAATTGTAATTTTGATTTCGTACGCAGATAAAACGGATTATCACTACAGTGTTAACCTAAATAGCAACCGAAAAAGTGGAAGAACACATGGACACACCCTCCATTGATATTCCCAGACGTGAAACTTAACAACATTTGATGCGCGGATGTGAATATATTGTCATTGAGTCAGTAGGAGTGCCTTTCTCGGAGAGGAATATGCATTATTTCCTCCACTTAAAAAAGAATACTTGAATTGTTCCATTACTAACTCGAAGGTCAAACAATGCATCGTGAAGAGACGCTTTAGAAACCTACTTAAAGCAAAGATCCTCTTCTTGGGAAAGCTCCTCAAGGCATTGAAATGAAAACCGACACAACGTCGGTCGATAAAAAAAGATTTTAAACACTTTCTCGTGCAGATTCAATAAGCTAAAGAAAACTCGGGGGGGGCGTAATATAAGCTGAAATATCAGACAGGTAGCTAGAGTGAAGAAAGAGAACAAACTCTTTTAATAACCGTGTTTTTTTGTTTTTTTAGCTCTTAATTTCAGTTTACGGAACAAACAGATTAAGAGGAAAACACAATTTGTATCTGTGTTGTTAACTCTGAAAACATTGTTGAGGAAATTTAACCATGATTGCAGACTCACATAGGTTGTCTTTTTCTGCTGTTCTTTATTAACACAGGAATGTGTTTTTTTCGTGCAAACCTTTTTATTTAAACAAAATCGGCTCATACAAAAATGTGCCAAAGAAGAATAAAATAAAATGTTTGATGACTTATACAGGGTCTAGACTAAATAATGTGAACACCTGGGAAATAGGCGACATGTCTTGTGACGTACAACAGAGATAAAGTAGGTGTCAGTACGACAAATCTATAGCGATACATTCCGTCCGTGTAGCTTAGGTGGGAGAGCAACGTACTCCGGAGTTAGGGGGCGCGCGTTCGATCATCGTCACGGACAAATTTGTGTTTTCACATTGTCGCCCGAACGTAAAAATAGATGTACTGGCCGTTGGGTTCATCGAAAAACGTGTGATGTTTGTTTATTCCACACATCGTCTGGAATTAATGGAAATTTGTTCTTTGCTTAAAAAAAAGGCGGGAGGGGGGGGATAATGTGACGTACAACAGAGGTAAAGCAGGTGTCAAAACGACAAATCTGCAGCGATACATTCCGTCCCTGTAGCTTAGTTAGGAGAACAACTTACTCCGGAGTGAGGGGGCGCGGACAAACTTGTGTTTTCACATTGGCGCCCGAACGTAAAAATGGATGTATTGGCCGTTGGCTTCTTTGAAAAAGGTGTGATGCTTCATCTACACATTGTCTGGAATTAATGAAACATTCCTTCTTCAGCACTTCGAAAAATGTGTGATGCTTCATCTACACAGTGTCTGGAATTAATGAAACATTCCTTCTTCAGCACTTCGAAAAATGTGTGATGCTTCATCTACACAGTGTCTGGAATTAATGAAACATTCTTTCTTCAGCACTTCGAAAAATGTGTGATGCTTCTTCCACACATCGTTTAAAATTATCGAAAAGTTTCTTCTTCAGCGTTTCGAAAAATGTACGATGCTTCTTCCACACATCGTTTAGAATTAACGAAAAGTTCTTTCTTCAGCACTTCGAAAAATGTGCGATGCTTCTTCCACACATCGTTTAGAATTAACGAAAAGTTCTTTCTTCAGCACTTCGAAAAATGTGCGATGCTTCTTCCACACATCGCTTAGAATTAACGAAAAGTTCTTTCTTCAGCACTTCGAAAAATGTGCGATGCTTCTTCCACACATCGTTTAGAATTAACGAAAAGTTCTTTCTTCAGCACTTCGAAAAATGTGCGATGCTTCTTCCACACATCGTTTAGAATTAACGAAAAGTTCTTTCTTCAGCACTTCGAAAAATGTGCGATGCTTCTTCCACACATCGTTTAGAATTAACGAAAAGTTCTTTCTTCAACACTTCGAAAAATGTGCGATGCTTCTTCCACACATCGTTTAGAATTAATGAAAAATTCCTTCTTCAGCGCTTCCAAAAATGTGTGATGTTTCTTTTACACGTCATTTGGAATTAATGATAAATTATTTCTTCAGCGCTTCGAAAAATGTGTGATGCTTCTCCCACACGTTGTCTGGAATTAATGAAAACTTCCTTTCCCTATGCTTCGAAAAATGTGTGATGCTTCTTCCACACATCGTCTAGAATTAATGAAAAATTCTTTCCTCTATGCTTCGAAAATTGTGTGATGCTTCTCCCACACGTCGTCTGGAATTAATGAAAAATTCCTTCTTCAGCGCATCGAAGAATATGCGATGCTTGTTGCCTGGAATTAATCAGAGTTCCCATCTTCTTCAGTGAGCTGCTTCAGGCATGGTTTACAGCTGCGGCAGACCTGAAACCTGCGATTTCGTGCCCTCGCCTTCCTGGGGGGAGGGGGAGGGGGTATATTCAGCAACAAGCCTTTATCGGTGTAGCTCAAGCGGTAGAACATAACACTCCGGAGTAAGAAGATTCGAATTCCACAACCGGAAAAAAAGGTTTTAGGTTATACTCTCCACAACCTATACGCAATCTCCGCTTTCTTTAACAGTGACGGACCATTTGTGAACGATTTGTTCACAACGAATGACTCTTTGCCGTGAATGTTGAGCTTTCACTTCTGTGAATGTTCATTCAATCCACCATTACCACGACACACACTGAAGTCGCAGAGCGTTTAACTTTCCTCCGCCCTCATGTATTCATGGGTTTGCAACGCACTACATCCCATGACGTAGATGACGTACTACTGAGGTGACGTGTGATTCAAATCAACAGTGGTGCAGCGGTAAGCCTGTCGGCGTAGTTCACTTGGAAGAACAGACGGTCCGGAGTTATTCCACTACCGCCGAAAAGGTTATATGTTATATTGGCGCCCAAAAAGAGATGTGAATCTCCTGGCCGTTAGGTTTGAACAACTTGTGTGATGAGTCTCGCACACAATGCACGTAATTAATAAAATTAACTTTTTCTTCAATCAGATGGTCCCTCCAGCATGAGGTGACCAGATTTTTGAAAAAGAAATTGAGGACAAAATGACATTTGTCCTCAATTTCAAGGCAAAATTGAAGGCAATTTCGTTTCAAAATGAAGACACGATTGAGGACAACGTCTGACGCATTATGGTAAAGCCGAATATTAGCAAAGACTGTAATAAAATGTCCCATAATTGTCCAGTTTCATGGGAAAACATACGATGACTCTGAAGGATGATTTTCATGCGAAATAAGTACAAGGTGTTTCATCCGCTACTTTACCCGGCATTTTCCCAATAACTGGAACAGGAATGAAGATATCGTAACGAAATTTGAACTGCAATTACCTCAGGCTGTGAGAAAGGAGATGGCATCATAACACGTTTTAGAAATGGTCACTGTTTGCGTCTAGGCAGTGCTGAACACGACGCCTGATATTTTGGAAGATTCGGGTCAGCATGTCCCCAGGAATTGCCTGAATTTCTTGAATGATGTAGGATTTCAACGCGGCCATGGATCGTGGATTATTGTCGTAAACTCTACCTTTCAGATATCCACAGAGAAAGTAATCGAGCTGTATCACATCTGGCGACCGAGGAGTCCAAAGTCCCTTCGAAACGACTCTGTTCTCGAAAAATCACTCAATTTCGGCCACGGGAAGTATGGCATGTTGCTCCACCCTGCTGGAAATATCCAATGGATTATTCCTCATTGTCCAACTGATTCACGAAAGTCTGAAAATTTTCCACGTAAGCTGCTGTCGAGATGGTTGTTTCGAAGAAGATCGGCCCAATAATGCGCCGCTGTGACATGTGTCGCATGGGGATTGTCAGTTGTCCAAAAACGGGAATTTTGGGCATTGACATATCCAAAAAGATGAAACCAGGCCTCATCTGTGAACCAACAGTAGACTCAGTAAACTGACAGACGCCAGCTCGTCCGGCAGGCGATGAGGTGTCGCGATACAGTAGCGCCGCCACTTCTCTCTGACCACGCCTACGACGCCGGCGTAACTACACGTAGCTTCTGTTTGCTTTCTCATCGTAACGAAAATAACGAAGTAATTTTCGTATCGTAACGAAAATTGAAGTAAGTCACTTACTTCAATTTTCGTTACGATACGAAAATTGAAGTAAGTGACTGAAATTGAAGTGGACTTACTTCAATTTTATCGTAACGAAAATTGAAGTAAGTCCACTTCAATTTTCGTTACGATATCTTCATTTCTCTTACAGTTATTGCAAAAATGCCGGGTAAAGTAGCGAGTGAAATATCCTGTATAAAATAGAAATAAAATAATAACATGCAGAATATTACTTCCGATAAATTTTAAAATCTTACTCGTAGGGGGCAGCACATGAGAACAAAGCTAGATTTTGATTTTGTGCTGAAATTTCTTCGTGATTCCTTACAAGAATAAATATCTGAAGCCAAATAATTACTGTACACGGAGCGAGCAGAAATTATGGAATACCTGTATGTTATTTCCATGAAAAGGAATATTCCAAGTCCAATAACTTCACTTGAAGAAACAGTTTAATGAAAAAATGTACTGAACAAAAGTTGTGGAGCTCTCAATTGAATCCATCAAATGCAACCAAATTTCGCATCAATTTTTAGTAAGCCTACTTATTTAATTACAAGAAAGTGGATATTAAAAAAGATGAGATTTATTCCCTATCCTATAAATAATTTAGTTAAATCCAGTTGAAACAGAAAAGAAATACTTAAAACAGAAACGAAATCATAACATCACGATTACCGATATGACTTTGTTCGACGCTTCGGCATGTCTCTCATTAATAGTGCGTGATTTCTAACGTAATTCAAGGGAAAATTCATCTGCTTCGTAAAATAGTTCCCTACCTTTATGAATCCATTTTGTTTCCGTTAAATAAGTAATTGATGCTAAATTTGGTTGAATTTAGTAGATTCAATTGAGTTCTATGACTTTTGTTTAGCACATTTTCAGCTATTTCAATTTTTTTCGGAAATTTCGAAAATTGAGAACAAAAACTAAGAAACTGATGACATTTAGTGCTTAATAAGCTTTTTCGAAATTGAGGATGAAGCATTGAAACTGAGGACTGTCCACAGAAAATGAGGACGTCTGGTCACCTTACTCCAGCATGTTTGTCGGCTGACCCGAAATCTGCGATTTCGTGTCCCCGTCTTTTCTTTTTGGGGGGAGGGGTGCTAACGACTACCGTGAGCAACTCAGTATGCTATAAACAGTCGCCTGTCCCTACTTTAGGGCCACTGGTTCCAGGGAAGTGAGAGAAGAGCCGCGGATGGCTTAGTGGTTAGCGAGTCAGACTACCAATGGAGGGTCCCCAGGTTCATTCCTAAGCTGATCTTTCAGAGATGGTGTGATTTGCTAACAATCGCTGAATATCCGCCGTGCATCGGACGAGTACGTTAAATGACATACTCGTCCGATGGTTGTATCCCCGGTTACGTTAGGTATCCATTCCTACTCCCGCCTGACTTTCTCTCACCTCTCTATGAGCAACGTCGTACATGTACGGTGGCGCCATCTACTGTGCGCTCTCTCTCACTGACAAACTGTTGTGTCAAAGTCGCTAGACTTGCTCTCACTCCTTCAGTTTCTGTGCCCTGCCCAAAAGGCGGACCCGCTGTAGGTGGTTTGGGCCTAAACCTTCTCTGTGGATGGAAGTCCTACAGCCGCCCCGGTGGCGCAGTGGTCTAAGCGATGGCCTCTGATCATTCGTCCGAAAGGGGTCCGGGTTCGAATCCCGGTGAGGCATGGATGTTGTGTTTGTCTTACGGCACTGGCTCTCTCCCTTCCCTGGAACCAGTGACCCTAAATTAGGGACGGGCGACTGCTTATAGCCCATTGAGTTGCTCACGGTGGTCGTTAAACCTCCAATCAAAAAAAAAAAAAAAAAAAAAGTCCTACATGAAAATGACTGGCTGTGTCGGAGAAGAGAGAGAACCAGGACCCAGCTCAGACGAATGGTCAGAAGGCAGCACTTAGACCACTGCGTCACAAGTGGCCGGCTCCCCGTCTTTCTCAAGTATGTGTGTGGGGGGGGGGGGGATGTAACGTAATGAGTGACATGCCGTAGATGACATACTACTACGCCGCCCCGGTGGCGCAGTGGTCTAAGCGATGGCATCTGATCATTCGTCCGAAAGGGGTCCGGGTTCGAATCCCGGTGAGGCATGGATGTTGTGTCTGTCTTACGGTATTGGCTCTCTCCCTTCCCTGGAACCAGTGACCCTAAATAAGGGACGGGCGACTGCTTATAGCCCATTGAGTTGCTCACGGTGGTCGTTAAACCTCCAATAAAAAAAATGACATACTACTGAGGTGACGCATGAGTCAAATCAATAATGACGTAGCGATAAGGTGGCCGGCGTAGTTCAGTTGGTAGAACAGCCTACCGGAGTTCAAATTCCACCACCGGCCAAAGGGTTATAAGTTCGGAAGCGAATTCCCAGTAAGAAAAGTAATGTCGAGGATTAATAAGTGTCAACTACTATGTGAGTTAGCAGTCAGCTTGGAAATAGTTGTCATTTTTTTTTTTATTGGAATTTTAACGACTACCGTGAGCAACTCAATGGGCTATAAGCAATCGCCCGCCCTTAATTTAGGGCCACTGGTTCCAGGGAAAGGAGACAGTTAGTGCCGTAAGACAAACACAACATCCATGCCTCACCGAGATTCGAACCCGGACCCTGCTCGGACGAATGATCAGAGGCCATCGCTTATTTTAACCACCTTAAGTTTAACCACTGGGGCGGCTTTTTTAAACTTAAGAATGGGAATGATACGAGAATGCCATTCATTTGAATGGTGTGCCCGAATAATTCGCTCGTGGCAAATGCTTCATCGTGAACGGTGAAGGTTGGGGAGTTCGCGCTCTTTTTGGCAGTTTGCCAAAAAGAACTGAGAATGACATTAAAGCTGCCATTACCGCGGTACTCACGGATGACAGCACGTTAAATTTCTTCCGCCCCCATGAATTTCAAAGCGAATTCCCTTTAAGAAAAGTAAACTAGTAAGTGCCAACCGTTACGTGGGTGAGCAATCAGCAGACAGCTAGAATACATTATGAAAATTAAGAATGGGAATGATACGTGAATGCTGTTTAACTTAATAGGGGTGCCCGAACCATTCATGCCGCCCCGGTGGTCTAAGCGATCTGACCATTTGTCTGAGATGGGTCCGGGTTTGAATCTCGGAGAGGTATGGATGTAGTGTTTGTCTTACGGCACTGGCTCTCTTAAATAGAATTGGTTCAGTATACCTCCGGAACAACATGATAAAATTTTGTCGCAATCGAAGCATTTTTACGTAAGTTATGATGCATTAGGGCGATGGAATGGATCCCGCACTTATGTCCTGACCTTTAATCCCATTTCGTACATTTTCAATAGGGTTCGTTCCCAGGTTCCCTACAACATACTAAAATTTCATCGAAATCGAACCATTTTTACGCGAGTTATCGTGCGGACAAACAGACAGACAGACAGACGGACAAAGCTGGAGAATATACGCTTCTTCAACCTACGGGTGGAAATCGCAAATAAAATCCCATGTACAAAATTATCATATGATCTGCTGCCTTTCTTTCACATATAGTAACTCCTTATTTTCTTCTTTCACATAACGACTGATGATAATTGTTCTGGTATGTATTTTTTTAAACACCGGAGAGCTAAAACATTATGACCAGCGCTTCTTTATGCAAAGCGAAGCAACTGCAGTTGAACGATGGCGCTTGTGAAGGTCAAGAAACGGTATTAATGTTATCTGATACTGAACTCTGTTAATCAGTGTTATTATCGTTTTTCACATGGGAACGGCAGGGGACTTATGCGAGTTTGACAAAGGCCGAATCGTAATGGTCAGACCATTTCCAAGACAGCAAGACTTGTGGGGTGTTCACTGTCACTAGTGGTTAGTACCTTCAGAAAGTGGTCAGAGGAGGAAAAAACCACGAACTGCCCCAAACTGTGGGTCGACAAAGTGTTTTTTTTTTTTTATTGAAGGTTTAACGACCACCGTGAGCAACTCAATGGGCTATAAGAAGTCGCCCGTCCCTGATTTAAGGCCACTGGCTCCAGGAAAGGGAAGGAGCCAGTGCCGCAAGACAAGCACAACATCCATACCTCTACGGGATTCGAACCCGGACCCTTCACGGACGAATGGTCATTAGCCAGCGCTTAGAACACTGTGCCACCTGGCGGCGCGTTACGTCTGAAGTACGTCACAATTTATAATGGTTAGTCACAATTTATAATGGTTAATTAGGATTTGATTGCCGCCCCGGTGGCGCAGTGGTCTAAGCGATAACCACTGATCCTTCGTCCAAAAGGGGTCCGGGTTCGAATCCAGTGAGGAATGGATGTTGTGTTTGTCTTACGGCACTGGCTCTCTCCCTTCCCTGGAACCAGTGACCCTAAATTAGGGACGGGCCCATTGAGTTTCTCACGGTGGTCGTTAAACTAAAAAAATGATTATGGAAGAGATGTTTAGATCAAAGACCTTTAAGATATGCAGACTGGAATACCGTAAGTTAAACATGCGACATTTGAAGTTCCGCGTTGTACAGCAAGAATCTGTCACATTTCGTTGTTTACTATACGCGTTCGCGTGTTTATATCAGTAACATCCATATTTTTATGGATATAACCAGTAAGATTTATTATTTTTTTGTTTTTATAAATATTATGTATATATTGTAAAGTATTCCAGAAAATAATATAGCCAGATTTAATAATAATATTTATAATACTGTGGGAAAAACTTCCAAAATTAAAAGTTTTATTCTCGGCAACTTCTCTTAAGAACAGGTGGTCACATTAAAATGATTTTTGACGTTACGAATTTCATGCAGCTAGATCTCGCACTTTGTAAGCAGCTGAAGCCGAAATGTATTTTACACGTAGGAAAAGCAACGTCTCCCTTCAGTTATTTTATATCCCCCAAAATTACGATAATGATGTTTTCTTTAATCGTAAGTTAATGTCTAATTTATCCCCCCATTGAAAAAAAATTAATACGCAGTATTATAACAACATAAAATTCCTTCTTTCGTGCGGGTAAAAGAGCTTAATTAACGTTGTTTACATAGGACACATGCCGTTTTGCCGTACAAGCTCTGCCATCAAAATGTCGCCAGTTGCTGCCACTTATTTACACAAGAACTTCCAGTCTATGTATCTTAAAGGTCTTTGGCAGAGTTGGAAACTGGTCAAAAATTTCGGACCCGGACGTACCATAACTGGACCCGATCCGGACCCGTACAAATCTGCTTTGAGCTATAAATTCGAAACTCAATTTATATATCATCATCATCATCATTGTCAACCATTATCAATCCACTGCTGGACGAAGGTCTCCCCAAGTTTCCTCCACAACGGTCTGTCTTGTGCCAGTCTCCTCCATGTCACCCCTGCATACTTTCGAATTTCATCCACCCATCTCCCATGTGGTCTTCTTCTGGGTCTTTTCCTGTCCCTTGGAATCCAATCTAAAATTTCGGCTGTCCATCGATGATCTGTCCTTCTGGCAGTATGTCCAGCCCATTGCCATTTCAGGGATTTAACTCTGATCATGATGTCTTCCACTCTTGTCATTTTTCGGATCCACGAGTTCCTCTTCTTATCTCTCCTGGTTACACCAAGCATGCACCTCTCCATGCTTTCTTTGAGTTGTCTGCAGCCTTTGTATGTCTCTTTTAGTTAAGGTCCACGTCTCTGCACCATACGTAAGCACTGGAAGGATGCATTGATCAAACACTTTTCTTTTAAGACATAATGGCATATTGCTCTTGAAAATTATGCTGTTTCTTCCAAAAGCTCTCCAGGCAAGTTTTGTACGCCGATTAATTTCTTCATCAATGTGACCCTCACTTGATATCTGCTGTCCAAGATAAACGTACGTGTCTGTTATCTCCAGCTTTTCTCCATCAATCGATAAATCTTCATTTCTTGTAAAAGCATTGAACATCACTTTTGTCTTCTGAAAGTTCATTTTTAATCCCACTTCTTTACTCTTGTCAGCAAGTTCCTGGATCATACTCTGCAGCTCTGATGGGGTAGTTGCAAAAATGACTACGTCATCAGCAAAACGAAGGTGGGTTAGATAATCTCCATTAATCTTTATCCCCTTGTTTTCCCAGCTCAGCGACTGAAAAACACCCTCCAATGTGGCATTAAAGAGCTTCGGAGATATGGTGTCACCTTGTCTCACTCCCTTTCCAATTTTCACGTGTGTTGTATTTTCAAACAGCCTAATCTTTGCACTTGCATTTTCATAGATGTTATTAATAATATTAATGTATGCATCTTCAATACCGCAGGTTTTCAGAGCCATTGTAACTGCTGATGGTTTCACCGAATCAAAGGCTTTTTCATAATCGATAAAAGCCATGCACAATGGAAGTTCATATTCCCTCGCTCTTTCAATTAGTTCTCTCATATTCCCTCGCTCTTTCAATTAGTTCGCTCTTTCAATTAGTTCTCTCAATTTATATATATGTACATATAAAGGTAATATATGTATTATCCCAATAACTTTTTGATATTTAATAACTGAAATCCTTTTTTAATAATAAAATTTGGTTACTTGCTAAATTTTAGTGCCATTTTTAGTGCCACTATTTTGCGTAATCCAGAAGTAATGGCTGACTATGACCGTGACCATGGAGTATATTACAAATGGGAATCATTATTTACGATTACACAAATGCATTTTTTTAAATGTATTTAGATTGTTGGCTCTTTCCACGCTTTGATGGAGGTGCGCATACTTTTATATGGTCCCTTAGATTTTTGGTGCCATAATCTTTTAGTACACCGTCGACATCTTTCTTTGTAATTATATACTTTCCACATTTTAAACAACAAGCAAGACCAAACAACACAGAATTATTCACCGGTTCCTTAATGACACGAAACAATTTCCAGCACTCACTCTTCCTCTTGTGGTTTTCAACAAGCACGCATTTGTTGGCCTCGGCGTCTTTCTCAAACTTCTTAATATTAAATCCATCCATATTAACAAATAAGGAGTTAATTTCGACATGTCATGTCGTGGGAACGGGATGTTAGCACATGAATCGAAAACCTCTGAATGCTCAATGTAAAATATGCGATGTGAAAAGTAACCATATGTCATACAATGAACTTCGCACGGAGAGAGGGAATCAGCTGAGAAGCAGACGAATGGCGTTTGCTTGTACCTTGACATGGACAATCTACTGTAAAGGAATGCAAAGGAAGGATCTTTTTACGATATGGAGTCGGTGTGTTGTCTGACGTCGTTCGGTGGAAATGTACGTTGCTTTAAGAAAGAGACGACAATATTTTTGCATGAAAATCATTATTAACTCCGTGGGCACCAGGATCGACTACAGAATTCCACAACGCGTATTTTTCTTTGGGATATATTTTTCTGTTTTCAAAAATAAAACGGGAATAAAACCGGGTCAAAATCGGGTCAGAAACAGCTTGACCCGACCCGTTGGACCCGCAAGAAAGTGTCGACCCGTTGTGACCCGTGACCCGTTTCCATCTCTGGTCTTTGGTTTAGATGAATACAAATTTTCATATTAAAACATGTATTTTCGAAAATTTTGTATGTTAATACATATTATCCCAAATTTCGTAATAATTTCATAAATTTGCACGTTTCCTTCTTTTTTTATTTTTTAGTGTAAGTAAATTAAGTAAATCCAAAGTAAAAGTTCAGCGAAATAAAAAAATAAAAAAAGGTCCAGTAGATACAGTATTGTAACGAGCTGACGGAATACAAGGACTCGTTTCATTGGCGCCAGGCGTTAGCGAATGACGTCATCTCTTCCCACTCGGTAAAGACATTTCACAACGAATCTTGTCACAGTAGATTATTTAATGATTATATGCGCTTGTTGTGGCTAAACGATGTGAAGTACGACATTACTCTTGCTTACGGATGCAGCGGCATACATAAAGAAAGCCGGTGACCGTCTTTCCGTGAGCTTTCCAAAAATGATGCACGTGACGTGAGTTGTTCATGCTTTGCACAAGTTGTGCAAAATCATCGTGACCCATTATCCTAACGTGGACAAGTTAGTACCGAATGGGGAAAAGGTGTTTGTTAAATCACCAACGAGGATCGATCTTTTTGAAAAGAAGAATCCTGATCTTCCACTGCAGCCTACCTCCGTAGTCGCATGCTGAGGTGCCTGGCTGAATGCCGTGGTACAAGGGGCATGCCGAAAGTTTTTAGCTGTTTAAGGAAATATACATTTATTTAAGAATAACTACTTACAACTTTTCAAATCAATCTCCATGAACATCTATATACTTTTGCATTCGATAAATCCATTTTGCAAATGCCTCTTTCCTGCTTTGTTTTGGCGGACTGTCAGTTGCCTCAAAATAAGCAGCTAGAACCTCTTCATCAGAGGAAAACCGACGTCCAAGCACGGGTTTCCTGGCTTTTGGAAACAAGAAGTCACAAGGTGCGAAGTCAGGAGAATAGGCTGGATGAAGCAAAACTTGTACGCCTTCTGTTGCCAAAAAATAAACTGTCTTGACTGCAGTGTGAGCAGATGCATTGTCGTGGTGCGAAAGGAGGTGCTCATTTTTCGATCTTGAGTGCTTTGTCTTCCATTCTTCTGCGATGACCTTTGGCAGATATTGAGTGGTACACCAAATAGCAGCAACAGTTCTTTCATTTTCAAGAACAATAGTTGTTCTTTTACTGAAGGACGCTACCATTTTCTTCCCTGCACTGCGGATTCGTCGGATTTTGGTTGGAGGTGCGTCACCTTCGAAGCATCATAACCATGACTGTTTCTTTGTTTCCGGATCATAGTGATAAATCTGTGATTCATCATCAGTAACGATGCTGTAGGTGTCTTTACTACATCTTCCTCTGAATTTAGAAAGCATGAATTGGCCCCATTCAATTCGGCTTGTTTTCTGCTGGTCCGTGAGTGAATGGGGCACCCAACGGGCACATCGCTTCCTGACATGCAAATGATCATGAAGGATTTTTTGTGCAGCAGTTGATCCATTGCTCAGGGCCGTCTCTATTTCATAATATGTACACGAGGATCTTCTTTGATAAGTTTTCTAACATCATCGATGTTTCCTGTCGTCATGTCGGTATGGGGCCGACCACGGCGAAGGTCATCTTCGAAAGAAATTTTTCCCATTTTAAATTCACGAAATCAGTTTCCAGCTGGGGCAAGAGAAGGAGTAGACTCTGAAATGATATTTAATAGCAATTCAAAACACTGCTGTGCACCTAAACCTTTTTTAATATCATAGAAAAACATTGCACGGAAATCACATCTCGACAGCTCCATTTTAGCGCGCCAAATGATGTCAGCTGTGTTCCATTCTGCTGCCACGTGAGCGAAATCTGGTTTCAGGGTGGGCACTGCGCCCGTCATTGGGCAATACGAACACGTGCTTCCTAACTACAGCATTTTCATTGTCGGGAGACAACGCGTTCAGCAGCATCTAAAAACTTCCGACACAGCCTCCGTGTACTCTGCAGATCATGGACAAAGACCAAAGACTTCTTCAACTGCGATTGTTCAGCAATAAATGAATGATACTAGCTTAAAAAGAGACTTTGCATATATAGGAGTTGGACAGAATAATGTGAACATCACGCGCCTTAGACGTGACTTTTAATGCAGTTGCGTACGTCCCAATACGCAAAGGTATCCACCACTTTTTGGTTGTAGTAGCTTTGTTTAGAACATCAAGGTCCTGTTTAAGTGCATTTCAAGTGTCTTGTAGTAAAATTTCTTTCAGGGTGACTACGAAATGAGGGACCTAACGGACTTCGAAAGAGAACTAATTGTTGGTGGCCGGCTAGTTGGTGCCTCCGTGACAGCAGTATCCAGGGTAATGGGAGTATTTGAGAGCTTCTGCGTCATGACAGCATACCGTGTTCGTGGCAAAACCTCTTCTGCGAAACACAAGAGCGGCCGGAAAACGACCCTGACTGATAGAGACAGGAGAGCATCAAAGAGGATTGTTACCCGTAATAAGAAGACCACGGTGCCGACAATTAGTGCGGTGCTCAATCTGCATCTCCAGACCCCAGTATCAACAAAAACAGTGCGCAGAGAACTGCATAAAGAAGATATTCATGGCTGAGCAACTATTGCAAAACCTCTGGTGACCCGGCTGAATGCACAACGGCGACGGCGGTGGTGCCAGGTAGCATACAACTTGGACTTCCGAAGCATGGAAGCGTGTAATGTGGTCGGATAATCGACATTCACGCTATTCCCCACCGTAGGACGTATTTACGTGTGGCACCGTCAGAAGCATACAACCCAGACGGTCTGCTCCCAACAGTGCACCATGGTGGTTGTTCTGTCATGCTCTGGGCTGTCACATCGTGGTTTTCAGAAGGTCCCTTGATCACCTTGAAAGGACGGATGACTGGCAGAGCGTATAAAACCATTATGGAAGACCAAGTCCATCGAATGGCTCAGGCATTGTTTCCTGCAGGGGAGATGTCATCTAACAAGATGATAACACCTCAATTCACAGAGATCGGAATGTCCAATCACGGTTTGAGGAACATGAGGACGAACTTTCACACCTTCCTTGGAGTCCCCAATCACCACATTTAAACATCATCGAGCCACTTTAGTCTGTGTTGGAAAACAGAGTAAGCTCCCGTTATCCTCCTCCTGCATCTTCCAAGGACCTGGAGCAGTTTCTGCATGAAGAATGGCGTAACATCCCACTAACCACCATACAGAATTTGTATGCGTCCATTCCAAGGAGGATTCAAGCGGTTTTGAATGACAAAGGTGGTGCCATACCCTACTAGGTACGTAAAACCTTCTTTTCCCTTTTCCTAGGTGCTCACATTATTCTGTCCATCCCTGTATATCTGCTAATTTATGTTTCTTGTGGTACTCGATAAAGATGTTAGAAAGAACAACTAGCCCATAGTCTGAAACAGTTACAGAAGTGAAGGATGCTGAAAGGAAATTTAACACACTTTCGTGTTCCAAAATACACTGCTGGCCACCCAAAATTCAACACCAAGAAGGACACGAAATAGCAAAGCCAGATTTAATGGACACATAACAACAGATACAAAGATGAAACGATTGAGTTTACAGGCCAGTGCGACTTGCGGAACACGCAGGTATCAATAGTTCGTGTGGCCCCCATGGCTGGCAATAACGGCCGCTACATGCCGCGGCATCGAACGAAAGAGGCTTTGGATGTGGGCTTGGGGTATGTCGGTCCAGGCTGCTTCCACGCGTTACCACAGTTCATCAGGCGTAGCCGCGGGTGGTGCTTGCCGGGCCACTCGGTTGCCTATCAACGACCAGACGTGTTCGATGGGCGACATATCGGGAGAACAGGCGGGCCACGGCAGCAGTAACACCTGGTGGGCCGTGAAGAATTATTGCACGATGCGTGCCACGTGCGGGCGCGCACTGTCCTGTTGAAACGTGGCCGCTGGCAGGTCCTGTAGTTAAGGGAGAACTACAGGCTCCAAAACGTCGGAGATATAACGGTGACTGTTGAGTGTACCGGCGATGCGTACCAGAGGGGTGCATGTGTCATATCCGATTGCGCCCCAAACCATAACAGAAAGGCGGCGGTATGGCGATGCATAATGCAGGCGTCATACAGTCTCTCGCTGCGGTGCCGCCACACGCGGATCCGACCATCGTGGTGTTGCAGACAGAAGCGGGATTCGTCGGAGAAGACAATGCCGTGCCATTCCGTAGTTCAGGTGCAGCGTTCAACGGCCCACTGCCGCCGCACTGGCCGGTGGTGTAACGTCAATGGTAATCGGAACATTGGGCGCCGTGCGACAAGTCCCCGCTCCTGCAGACGACGTCGAACGGTACGTGCTGACACAGGTTCTTGCGCAACACACCCTAATTCCTGCTCAAACGTTCGTGATGTGGCGGTGCGAGCCGTCAATGTCCGTCGCACAACATGCCGGTCCTGTCGTTCAATGGTGTGCCGCGGCTGCGGCAATCGCTCACGTCTGTACGTCCGTCCCTCCTGCACCCACCGAATCCATAATCGCCTCACTGTGGATGGATGTCGTCTCACACGGGTTCCGATGTCTCGGTACGATAAACCGCTGTCGCGATAAGCCACTATTCGTCCTCTGTAGAACTCCGAAACTTGCTGGAATGAGGCATCAGGAAGTTTCCCACGCACAGGTCCGGAAGCACAACACACGTCCACTACTTACACCCGCCTTCTGTGCACCCTACTTACAATGCTTCTCGGTGGCGTGCCGGGCGCATATGATTTGCATATGCACTGCAATGCTAATCGTTTGCATGTCCTCTCGCGGGCGACGCATGCTGCGAATTTCAGGCCAATCGGATGCTTCCTTCTTGGTGTTGCATTTTGGGTGGCCAGCAGTGTATACTCCCTAAGAAACAAATTTATATGTGTGTGTGTGTGTTAGAAAGAAACAGTTGATTTCAAACGATATATAGAGTTGCTCAAGAGAGAGTTTCAGAAAGTCAACTTGTACGTGAAATTCATTGTTGAAGTGTAAGTGACTTCTCCCTCTTAAAATATACGAACTTGACTTTCTGTGATATGGAACGATCGTTTTCTCAATAACGGGTGTTTTTTCGTTACAATAGGCATAGATTTTTGACGGAAAATCTACATGTCATTTCTTGTCCATCGCAACTCCAAAGAACTTTTTCAATCAAATATACATATAAATGTGATTCACAAATCAAGAAGCGACATCATCATTTTATCACACAAAATAACTATTATTGCTGAAGAAATATATTTTAATTTTAGCAAATATTTGTTTTTATTTTTAGCGAATATTTTTGATTTTTATCAAATAGCAAATATTGCTCAAATTATTAGCATATAAAATGAATATTTTTCTATTTTTTAGCACCTTAAATTCCTTTCCCAAATTACCACCCCTGTAAGTCAACACAGATGATGGAATAGAGTACGAACATTTATTTTTGATGATATATCGACTACATTTTATGTACTATATATCTTCAAAACATACAGAGTAAACCCTAGCTTGTTCCCGAAATGTATTGCCATAAACGTAAATAATTTTTATTTTTGATAATATCACCATCATCATTATCATCAACCATTCTCAATCCCCTACTGGATGAAGATCTCCCAAGTCTCTCCCATGCCACTCCGGAAGGCTTTCATCCATCCGTCCAAGACCCTGTCCCATGGTATCTAGTCCTGTATAACAGTTGTCCAAGGTTGTCAGCAACATGTGAAGCCCATTTTTACTTGACGGTCTTTCACTGAGTGATCACTGAATTGTGACCACCTACCTAGCACTTCGTGGTCCTCCTTTCTCCCTCAGTACAGCAGTAATCCGACGTGGTATCGATTCAACACACACTGAGTGATCACTGAATTATGACCACCGACCTAATACTTCGTGGTCCTCCTTTCTCCCTCAGTACAGCAGTAATCCGACATGGTATCGATTCAACACTCACTAAGTGATCACTGAATTATGACCACCGACCTAATACTTCGTAGGTCCTCTTTTCGCCCTCAGTCAACATAGACTGAGTGATCACTGAATTATGACCACCGACCTAATACTTCGTGGTCCTCCTTTCTCCCTCAGTACAGCAGTAATCCGACGTGGTATCGATTCAACACACACTGAGTGATCACTGAATTATGACCACCGACCTAATACTTCGTAGGTCCTCCTTTCTCCCTCAGTACAGCAGTAATCCGACATGGTATCGATTCAACACACACTAAGTGATAACTGAATTATGACCACCGACCTAATACTTCGTAGGTCCTCTTTTCGCCCTCAGTCAACATAGACTGAGTGATCACTGAATTATGACCACCGACCTAATACTTCGTAGGTCCTCCTTTCTCCCTCAATACAACAGCTATCCGACGTTGCATCGATTCAACATACATTGAGTGATCACTGAATTATGACCACCGACCTAATACTTCGTAGGTCCTCCTTTCTCCCTCAGTACAGCAGTAATCCGACGTGGTATCGATTCAACACACACTGAGTGATCACTGAATTATGACCACCGACCTAATACTTCGTAGGTCCTCTTTTCGCCCTCAGTACAGCAGCTATCCGACGTGGCATCGATTCAACACACACTGAGTGATCACTGAATTATGACCACCGACCTAATACTTCGTAGGTCCTCCTTTCGCACTCAGTTCAGCAGCTATCCGACGTGGCATCGATTCAACATACACTGAGTGATCACTGAATTATGACCACCGACCTAATACTTCGTAGGTCCTCCTTTCGCCCTCAGTACAGCAGCTATCCGACGTGGCATCGATTCAACATAGACTGAGTGATCACTGAATTATGACCACCGACCTAATACTTCGTAGGTCCTCCTTTCGCCCTCAGTACAGCAGCTATCCGACGTGGCATCGATTCAACACACACTGAGTGATCACTGAATTATGACCACCGACCTAATACTTCGTAGGTCCTCCTTTCGCCCTCACTACAGCAGCTATTCGACGTGGCATCGATTCAACAGACACTGAGTGATTACTGAATTATGACCACCTCCCTAATACTTCGTAGGTCCTCCTTTCGCCCTCAGTACAGCAGCTATTCGACGTGGCATCGATTCAACAGACACTGAGTGATAACTGAATTATGACCACCTCCCTAATACTTCGTAGGTCCTCCTTTCGCCCTCAGTACAGCAGCTATTCGACGTGGCATCGATTCAACAGACACTGAGTGATAACTGAATTATGACCACCGACCTAATACTTCGTAGGTCCTCCTTTCGCCCTCAGTCAACATAGACTGAGTGATCACTGAATTATGACCACCGACCTAATACTTCGTAGGTCCTCCTTTCGCCCTCAGTCAACATAGACTGAGTGATCACTGAATTATGACCACCGACCTAATACTTCGTAGGTCCTCCTTTCGCCCTCAGTCAGCATAGACTGAGTGATCACTGAATTATGACCACCGACCTAATACTTCGTAGGTCCTCTTTTCGCCCTCAGTCAACATAGACTGAGTGATCACTGAATTATGACCACCGACCTAATACTTCGTAGGTCCTCCTTTCGCACTCAGTTCAGCAGCTATCCGACGTGGCATCGATTCAACATACACTGAGTGAACACTGAATTCTTACCACCTCCCTAATACTTCGTAGGTCCTCCTTTCGCCCTCAGTACAGCAGCTATCCGACGTGGCATCGATTCAACACACACTGAGTGATCACTGAATTCTGACCACCTCCCTAATACTTCGTAGGTCCTCCTTTCGCCCTCAGTACAGCAGCTATTCGACGTGGCATCGATTCAACAGACACTGAGTGATAACTGAATTATGACCACCTCCCTAATACTTCGTAGGTCCTCCTTTCGCCCTCAGTACAGCAGCTATTCGACGTGGCATCGATTCAACAGACACTGAGTGATAACTGAATTATGACCACCTCCCTAATACTTCGTAGGTCCTCCTTTCGCCCTCAGTACAGCAGCTATCCGACGTGGCATCGATTCAACACATACTGAGTGATCACTGAATTATGACCACCTACCTAATACTTCGTAGGTCTTCCTTTCTCCCTCAGTACAGCAGCTATCAGACGCGGCATCGATTCAACATACACTGAGTGATCACTGAATTATGGCCACCTACTTAGTACTTCGTAGGTCCTCCTTTCACCCTCAGTACAGCAGCTATCCGACGTGGCATCGATTCAACATACACTGAGTGATCACTGAATTATGACCACCTCCCTAATACTTCGTAGGTCCTCCTTTCGCCCTCAGTACAGCAGCTATCCGACGTGGCATCGATTCAACACATACTGAGTGATCACTGAATTATGACCACCTACCTAATACTTCGTAGGTCTTCCTTTCTCCCTCAGTACAGCAGCTATCAGACGCGGCATCGATTCAACATACACTGAGTGATCACTGAATTATGGCCACCTACTTAGTACTTCGTAGGTCCTCCTTTCACCCTCAGTACAGCAGCTATCCGACGTGGCATCGATTCAACAGACACTGAGTGATAACTGAATTATGACCACCTCCCTAATACTTCGTAGGTCCTCCTTTCGCCCTCAGTACAGCAGCTATCCGACGTGGCATCGATTCAACACATACTGAGTGATCACTGAATTATGACCACCTACCTAATACTTCGTAGGTCTTCCTTTCTCCCTCAGTACAGCAGCTATCAGACGCGGCATCGATTCAACATACACTGAGTGATCACTGAATTATGGCCACCTACTTAGTACTTCGTAGGTCCTCCTTTCACCCTCAGTACAGCAGCTATCCGACGTGGCATCGATTCAACAGACACTGAGTGATAACTGAATTATGACCACCTCCCTAATACTTCGTAGGTCCTCCTTTCGCCCTCAGTACAGCAGCTATCCGACGTGGCATCGATTCAACATACACTGAGTGATCACTGAATTATGACCACCGACCTAATACTTCGTAGGTCCTCCTTTCGCCCTCAGTCAACATAGACTGAGTGATCACTGAATTATGACCACCGACCTAATACTTCGTAGGTCCTCCTTTCGCCCTCAGTCAACATAGACTGAGTGATCACTGAATTATGACCACCGACCTAATACTTCGTAGGTCCTCCTTTCGCCCTCACTACAGCAGCTATTCGACGTGGCATCGATTCAACAGACACTGAGTGATTACTGAATTATGACCACCTCCCTAATACTTCGTAGGTCCTCCTTTCGCCCTCAGTACAGCAGCTATTCGACGTGGCATCGATTCAACAGACACTGAGTGATAACTGAATTATGACCACCTCCCTAATACTTCGTAGGTCCTCCTTTCGCCCTCAGTACAGCAGCTATTCGACGTGGCATCGATTCAACAGACACTGAGTGATAACTGAATTATGACCACCGACCTAATACTTCGTAGGTCCTCCTTTCGCCCTCAGTACAGCAGTAATCCGACGTGGTATCGATTCAACATAGACTGAGTGATCACTGAATTATGACCACCGACCTAATACTTCGTAGGTCCTCCTTTCGCCCTCAGTCAACATAGACTGAGTGATCACTGAATTATGACCACCGACCTAATACTTCGTAGGTCCTCCTTTCGCCCTCAGTCAGCATAGACTGAGTGATCACTGAATTATGACCACCGACCTAATACTTCGTAGGTCCTCTTTTCGCCCTCAGTCAACATAGACTGAGTGATCACTGAATTATGACCACCGACCTAATACTTCGTAGGTCCTCCTTTCGCACTCAGTTCAGCAGCTATCCGACGTGGCATCGATTCAACATACACTGAGTGAACACTGAATTCTTACCACCTCCCTAATACTTCGTAGGTCCTCCTTTCGCCCTCAGTACAGCAGCTATCCGACGTGGCATCGATTCAACACACACTGAGTGATCACTGAATTCTGACCACCTCCCTAATACTTCGTAGGTCCTCCTTTCGCCCTCAGTACAGCAGCTATTCGACGTGGCATCGATTCAACAGACACTGAGTGATAACTGAATTATGACCACCTCCCTAATACTTCGTAGGTCCTCCTTTCGCCCTCAGTACAGCAGCTATTCGACGTGGCATCGATTCAACAGACACTGAGTGATAACTGAATTATGACCACCTCCCTAATACTTCGTAGGTCCTCCTTTCGCCCTCAGTACAGCAGCTATCCGACGTGGCATCGATTCAACACATACTGAGTGATCACTGAATTATGACCACCTACCTAATACTTCGTAGGTCTTCCTTTCTCCCTCAGTACAGCAGCTATCAGACGCGGCATCGATTCAACATACACTGAGTGATCACTGAATTATGGCCACCTACTTAGTACTTCGTAGGTCCTCCTTTCACCCTCAGTACAGCAGCTATCCGACGTGGCATCGATTCAACATACACTGAGTGATCACTGAATTATGACCACCTCCCTAATACTTCGTAGGTCCTCCTTTCGCCCTCAGTACAGCAGCTATCCGACGTGGCATCGATTCAACACATACTGAGTGATCACTGAATTATGACCACCTACCTAATACTTCGTAGGTCTTCCTTTCTCCCTCAGTACAGCAGCTATCAGACGCGGCATCGATTCAACATACACTGAGTGATCACTGAATTATGGCCACCTACTTAGTACTTCGTAGGTCCTCCTTTCACCCTCAGTACAGCAGCTATCCGACGTGGCATCGATTCAACAGACACTGAGTGATAACTGAATTATGACCACCTCCCTAATACTTCGTAGGTCCTCCTTTCGCCCTCAGTACAGCAGCTATCCGACGTGGCATCGATTCAACACATACTGAGTGATCACTGAATTATGACCACCTACCTAATACTTCGTAGGTCTTCCTTTCTCCCTCAGTACAGCAGCTATCAGACGCGGCATCGATTCAACATACACTGAGTGATCACTGAATTATGGCCACCTACTTAGTACTTCGTAGGTCCTCCTTTCACCCTCAGTACAGCAGCTATCCGACGTGGCATCGATTCAACATACACTGAGTGATCACTGAATTATGACCACCTCCCTAATACTTCGTAGGTCCTCCTTTCGCCCTCAGTACAGCAGCTATCCGACGTGGCATCGATTCAACACATACTGAGTGATCACTGAATTATGACCACCTACCTAATACTTCGTAGGTCTTCCTTTCTCCCTCAGTACAGCAGCTATCAGACGCGGCATCGATTCAACATACACTGAGTGATCACTGAATTATGGCCACCTACTTAGTACTTCGTAGGTCCTCCTTTCACCCTCAGTACAGCAGCTATCCGACGTGGCATCGATTCAACATACACTGAGTGATCACTGAATTATGACCACCTCCCTAATACTTCGTAGGTCCTCCTTTCGCCCTCAGTACAGCAGCTATTCGACGTGGCATCGATTCAACAGACACTGAGTGATAACTGAATTCTGACCACCTCCCTAATACTTCGTAGGTCCTCCTTTCGCCCTCAGTACAGCAGCTATCCGACGTGGCATCGATTCAACATACACTGAGTGATCACTGAATTCCGACCACCTCCCTAATACTTCGTAGGTCTTCCTTTCTCCCTCAGTACAGCAGCTATCCGACGTGGCATCGATTCAATAAGATCCCGGAAGCAATTGGGAGGTATGGGCAACCAAGCTGTGTGTAATGCGGTCTTCAATTCAGGTATGGAGGTGATTGGTGTATCCAGAAGCCTTATATGCCATTTCACAGTGCTCCTCAAGTGCTCTATGGGCCTGATACCGGGGCAGTTCGGAGGCCAATCGATATGCTGAAAGTCTGAACGGTGATCCTCAAACCATTTCTGCCCAACATTGGACCTGTGGTGCGGCACATGGCCATCTTTGAAAACACCGTCGCCATTCGGGGAAAAGTGCAACATTGCTGGACGTACAGAGTCAGGAAGCAATACACGATAGTGAGCACCAGTCATACGTTGTAGGACATGCACCAGGGGTACACGTTCCTGACAGGAAAACATACCCCACACCATACAACCGCCCACTTCTTGCACTGGGGAGACCATGCAGGATGGATTGCGTGCCTCATGTTGTTTGCGCCAAAGACTTACACGACCATCCACGGAGTGGAAGTTAAAAACGCAACTCGTCAGACCAGCGCTCCTTTTTTACGCTTTCCAACCGTAGGTTGAAGAAGCGTATATGCTCCAGCTTTGTCCGTCCAACCGTCCGCACGATAACTGGAGTAAAAATGGTTCGATTTCGATGAAATTTTAGTATATGGTAGGGGACCACCTGTGGACGAACCCTATTGAAAATGGGACAAATGGGGTCAAAGGTCACGACGTAGGAGCGGGATCCATTCCGTTGAACTTATGCGTCATAACTTGAGTAAATATGGTTCAATTTCAATGACATTTTACTATGTGGTAGGGGACTGCTTGGGGACAAACCCTATTCAAAATGGGTGAATTGGGGTCAAAGGTCAGGACATAAGAGCGGGATGCATTCCATTGCCCTCATGCCTCATAATGTGCGTAAAAATGGTTCGATTTCGATGAAATTTCAGTATGTGGTAGGGGACCACCTGGGGACGAACCCTATTGAAAATGGGTGAAATGGGGTCAAAGGTCAGGACATAGGATTGCGATCCATTCTATCGCCCTTATCCCATATTATTAAGGTGGACGTCAAGTAATTTTGCTTCCTATACTTCCAATGGAAAAACTTTGTACATATTTCCTTCACAAATAATGTGTTCCCAACGATGAAAATTTGAACATCGATTAAAATAACTTCATATTATAACTTGGAATACTTAATATCTTCTAAAACATAACCATAATTATATTAAAAATCAATAACTTTTCCTTTGGTGGTGTTGAAACCAGAAAAAGGATGGCGCGACCTGTACTTTGATGACGTCAGTAGACAAACAAATGTTGGATTGCATAATTATGGTTATGTTTTAGAAAATATTAGGTTTTTCAAAATATAAAATGAAGCTATTTTAATCTGTGTTCAAATTTTCATTCATGTGAACGCATTAATTGTCCAGAAAAAGATGGCACGACCTGTATTTTCATGACGTCAGTAGACAGACAAATGTTGGATTGCATAATTATGTTTATGTTTTAGAAAATATTAAGTATTGCAAGTTATAAAATGAAGATATTTTAATCGATGTTCAAATTTTCATCCTTGGGAACGCATTAATTGGGAAGAAAATGTGTACAGAAATTTTTCCATTCGAAGTACAGGAAGCAAAATTACTTGACGTTCACCTTAAAGGAACAATTCTTGTATGTATGTAAATTTTATTTTGAAAACGGCTCTAAGGATTTTGATGAAAGTCGTTAACCTACCGTTTTCTGGTACTAGAAATCGATTTAGCTTGATCTCGACTTTAGGAAAATTCGTTTAGTGGGTTAACTAACCATCCCGAATTACCAGTTTTGTAGTGTAGTGTCACGGCGTCGTTCCATTAGATGTTGGCGCGCGGTCACGCCATCTGTCTCATTACGTCACGCGTTGTGCGTGGATTCTGTTGAAGTTTTATGACGTCACACTCTTGCGAGCAGAAGGTCGCGATTCCCAGCTGCCTCATTACGTCACGCGTTGTGTGCGTATGTTCGTCCGCACGATAACTCGCGTATAAATCGTTCGATTTCGATGAAAGTTTAATGTGTGGTAGGGAAACACCTGGGAAGGAACCCTATTGCAAGTGAACGAAATGGGGTCAAAGGTCAGGACATAGGAGCGGGATCCATTCCACTGCTCTTATGAGTCATAACTAACGTAAAAAGGTTCGATTTCGATTAAATTTTAGTATGTGGTTAGGGGACCACCTGGGGACAAACCCTTTTGAAAATTGGCGAAATGGAGGTCAAAGGTCAGGACATAGGAGCGGAATCACTTCCATCGCCATTATGCATTATAACTTACGTAAAAATGTTCCGATTTGGATGAAATGTTAGTATGTTGTAGGGACCTGCCTGTGGACGAATTCTGTTGGAAATGGGTAAAATGGGGTCAAAGGTTAGGACACAGAAGCGGTATCTATTCCATAGCCCTTATGCATCATAACTTACGTAAAATTTCTTCGATTGCGACAAAACTTTATCATGTTATTTCGGAGGTATACTGAACCAGTTCTGTTGAATATCATCGAAATGGGATCAAAGGTCAGGGCACAGAAGTGAGATTTATTCCACAGCTATTTTCCTCATAACTTGAGTAATGATTTCTAGTATGTTGGAAAGCGTATCATAATCAATGCATTGCATGATTTTACTAACTTGTTTCCATTCATCCGAGGTCCAAGTTGCATGATCATTGCATTAGGCGACTCTTTTGCACCGATGAACGGTATTTAGAAGAAAATGTCATCGGGGTCGTCTTCTGTTATAGCCCATACGTGCACACATGGTCATGACAGATACTGTTCCGGGTTGACTTCTGTTGTATTGATTTGTCAATTGTTGAACATTGCTGCGTCTGTTGGCCTGTACGATTCGTCGACCCGGCGCTCACTTCTCACATCAACCTTTCGCTGTCCTGTGCAGTTTTGCCTCCGGGGCGTTGTTTGACCATTTTCGCGTCAGCCCTGAGACACTTTACCTATTACGGCTCGCGAACAACCTACCAGTTCAGCCGATTGGGGAATCAGGGCATCCGCTCCTGAAGCCACACAATCTCTATTTTCTCTAAATCCGATAAATCCTTCCGTTTAGCCATCACACTTCGAATTTTACTACCTACTGCTTCACCCACACCTTATATGTGCTACGTCGGACAACTAATTACGCCCTGTCGGAAATTACGTGGTCAACGGGCAGCATCTACATTTCATAGGGGTGGTCATAATTCAGTCATCACTCGGTGTATTTTGGTCATGGTGTCAGCAACTCTTATCATTTTGCTGATCCATGAGTTTGTTTTCCTATTTTTCTTGGTTACACCAAGTTTGCACCTCTCTGTGCTTGTTTGAGATGTCTCTGATACATTAATAAGTACTGGAAAGATACAGTGATTAAATACTTTTCTTTTAAGACAATGGTAAATTGCTCTTGAAAGTTGTGCCCTTTCTTCAAATGCTCTCCAGCTAAGTTTTATACGCTTATTAATTTCTCCTTCGATGTGTGCCTCGCTTGATATCTGTTGTCCAAGGTAAACGTAGGCAGCAGTTACTTCCAAACAAGCCCCATCAACCTCCAAACCTTCAGTTCTTGTTAAGGCACTGCACATAAGTTTTGCCTTCTCTAAGTTAATCTTTAATCCCACTTTTTTACTGTTGTCAGCAAGTTCCTGGATCAAACTCTGCTTGGGCGTGCTTGCAAACATGATTATATCCTCGCAGCAAAACGAAGGTGGGTTAAATAAGCTTCATTAATTTTTATCTCCTTATCTTTCTAGTTCAATGATTAAAGTACAAAGGCCGTTCTGTAAAAAGTGAGAGTAATTTTTTTTGAGTTGGCAACAGTGCGAAGGGCAAAAATAACCACGCAGACGACTAACTGAATCAAGGAAGTATCTATTGCAACAGTTATTAGCCATGACAGACAATTATGGGTTTGTTATTGTACAGTTGTTTAAGGTACGTCTGCATTTTGCCCTACAGCTATGGAGGTGAGTGATTCAGAATTAAAAAGTGAAATGCGTTGGGCGATAAAATTTTGTTATCGTTTGGGTAAAACGGCTCCAGAAACAGACAAAAGCTTCCAAAGACAAATGTTTGGGTGAGTCAACGATTTTTTGATGGCACCATGATTTCAAAAAAGGGCGTTTGTCGGCAGAACTTGCTCCTACGCCTGGTCGACCTGAAAGTGTTGTTACAGAGCGTATTGTTAACACTGTTTGGGGAATCTTGCAAAGAGATCGAAGAATGACGTGTGAAGACATAGCGACGTCGACTAATATTTCCAAAACGTCGGCATTCCGCATTCTATGGGACAAATTACCGCTGCATCGTGTGTGTTTCAGATGGGTACCTTACCACCTGACGAGTGAACAATTGTTAGCCAGAGTCCAGGTGTATCACGAGTGGAAACAAATTATTGCAAAGGATCCAAACTTTCTAAACACAGTAATAACAGACGATGAAATATGGGTCCACTATTTCGACCCTCTCACGAAGCGCGCAACGAATGTTTGGAAACATACAGGCTCGCCTCCCCAGAAAAAGTCCACCAAACCAAATCAGCTGAGAAAGTGATGATGCAGTGGCGGCTTTTCAGGTGAAGTAGGTGAAGTGCCTCTTCACCTGTTTTACTCAAAATAAAGTTTTATTCAGTATTTTTTTATAATATATTCTTTTTTGCCTTTATTCAGTTCTGAAATACTCAACATTTTGAATAGATATTAATTGACATGGCGCGCTCAATACGGAAAACAAATCCTTATATGCAAAAGAGTGCAAGTGAAGAGCCGAAATGAGAATGCTTGGAAGTCTGCAGTTTTCCGCCGAGTTGTCATGGTAACCGTGACGTCACCCTCTGCAATCTGCTCGCTCAAGTGAAGTGTTTCAGCTTCAGGCGCCTTACCTCTGCATCTTTCAGTTTTTGAGCGTAAAATCGTGAGAGATCACGGTGGAGCTGGCAGACTACCAGGCTAGTTTGCAATCTGCTAGCGCTTTTTCCTTGTGATGCTGTGGTACATTATTTTCCGAAAGGAATTTGTTCTTTCGTGCTTTTTGATTATTTGTTGAAAGAACTGATATTTTAAATTTGTATACAATTTAACTATAGTGATAGTTTTTAGTATGCATCCTGTGGACGACATTGTTTGTAATTTATTGCAAACTCCATTTAATATGTGGAAAGATGAAAATAAAAGAGACATTTTGCTTCAAGGACGACCGACGGATTCACTGACAATTGTTGCCAAGAATGAAATCAAGAAGAGCAGTAAATCTAACAATATTAATTTCTAAAATTGTTGGTTTACTGAATATAAATGGATTTGCAGCACTTCTGTGTTAATTTTTTTTTGCCCTGCTTACTTTTTAGTAATAAACATTATGCGTCGAATAAAGACGGATTCTCAGATTTATTAAGCGTAACACGGTCTCTTCATAAACATCCTGATTCTAGCGAACACCTGAAATGCGGATTAATGTTAAGGAATTTTGAAAAAAATTCAAAATACCATTGCCGATGCCCTGAGGAAGAATGCTAGGCTTTTGAAAACGCATTTTAACGAAAATGTTCGTTTAAATAGACTTTTCTTGCAGACAGTGATTGATGCAGTATTAGTCTATACTGTATTTGAGCAAACAAGAACTAGCATTCCATGGCCATGACGAAAGCATGGACTCGATAAATCGTGGAAATTTTATTGAATTACTTTCATTGTTGATATGAAGAAGTTGTTTAGAAATTGAAAATCAATACGAAAAGATAAAATATTATTCAAAATGAATTAATTGGATGTATTTCTGAATATACATTTTGATTGTTGATTCGGAAGGTGTATTGGTTGAGGGATTTTTGGGTTTCCATGATGTGAATGAAGATAGAACGTCAGGAGCTTTATACAAAATGCTAAAAAAATTTTGGGACAGTCTGATTACCAATACAAATAAATAGGACAATGGGCTACAGAAAAAAAAGTCAAGGATAAAGCTTCTCAAGCTGTTTTTGTTCATTGCTTAGTTCATCGTTTGAATCTTGTATTACACAGAGTTTTTCTAAAATTTCTAAGTGTCGAATAGTTTTTGCAAGCCTCAGTGGAATTGTTCCCTTTGTTCACCATTCTGCGAAGCGGTTTTATACACTTATGTCAACAACCGCAAGACGCAGACCAACCATAACAGAAACTCGATGGTCCTCCACTTCGAAATTAGTAAGTGTAGTTGTTGAAGATTGGGATAAATTGAAGGAAGTGTTCGGATTTTTGACGAATAGCGAATAATCAGACAAAATATTCAATTCATCTTGCCAAGGGTTTTTTGAATGATATGAACACTTTCGAATTTACATTTTTGGCTCTACCGATCTATTATTCAAACTTTCGAAGAAAAAATAACTAAACATAAACTACTGTGTAACTCAAATAAAAAAAAAATCGTGAAATTTTGAGCCATAAAAGGAACGATGAGTTATTTGAAACACAGTTTGGAAAAGCTAGCAAAATCACAGAAATAAGCACGGGAATATGCTGCTCTTACACAGGAAACAATTTTTCAAAATTATAAACAATTGCAGTTAGAAATGTTGGACCACATTCTTATGGAAATGGATATAAGATTTCAAGACTGCAAGAAACTTCAATTTGTCTGACTTGCTGACACAAAGAAATTCGAATAACGTAATGCATGCTTTCCCTCGCGCGCTCTTGAAAATCTACATTTTTACGGAAACATATTTACTAAACACCAGCGCCTTAAAAATGAACTGAGTCTTGTATATGCCGATGAAAAATTAAGGAATATATTGACTCAAGAACTCCTTCAAATGTTTCACGGAGACAAAGACATTTTTACAGAAGATTATAAATTGGTTCTCCTCAGTTTAGCAATTCCATCTACAAGTGTGCCAGTGGAAAGAAGTTTTCTTAAAAGAATACAAACTTGCTCAAGAAACACTAGTTCCCAAGATAGACTTGCTTCTTTGGCAAATTTGGCAAATATTTCTATTCAGGAAGACATTTTATTGAAGCTCACGAAGAAACAACCATCTAACCATCTTATTACGATATAATCGACAAATTTGCGGCTTTAAAAGGAAGAAAAATTGATTTAATATGCAAAAAATAGGTAAGTCCTCATTAAGGGATTTTCATTGTAGACAATAGACATCTTTTCATACTGCTGTTGTACCTCTTCACCTATTTTTCCAACCACGAGCCGCCACTGTGATGTTGATAATTTTCTTTGATCATAAAGGTGTAGTCTACCAGCATACCGTTCCTCCACAAATTGATGTCAATGCTGAGCATTACATTTCAGTCTTGAAGCGTCTGCTACGACACATATCGATTAAGCTACTGGAACTGGTGGGTAAGGGGACCCTACACCATGATAACTTCTGCCCACATGTGGCCGTTTGTGTTCAACAGTTTCTTACGAAATGTAGTATTGAAATTATTCCACAGCCTGACTACAGTCCTCAGCTCGCTCCGTGCGATTTCTGGTTATTTCCAACAATGAAGGAGAAGTTACGTGGCGCAACATTCAATACAGATGCTGACGTTATTCAAGCAGTACAGGGTCCTAAAGCAGCTTCCACAAAATGCCTTCGCCATATGCTTTGAAAAGTGGACTGAACGATGGGACCGTTGCATATCATCCGAGGGAAGATACTTTGAGAAAGAATAACATATTTTGCTGTACCTATTTTTCTTCATTTTGTGTGATTTTACTCTTAGTTTTTATGGAACGGCCGTTGTGCATTCTACAATGGGGCATTGAAGAGTTCGGACATATGGTGTCACCTCGCCTCACTACTTTTCAAATTTTTATTAGTTCGGTGTCATCGAACAGCCGAATGTTTGCTCTTGAGTTTTCATAGATGTTATCAATAATATTAACGTATGCATCTTCAACACTGCAAGATTTTAAAGGCATTATAACTGCTGATGGGCCCACGGAATCCAAAGCCTTCTGGTTCCATTAAATCAGTGGTGTCGTGCTAACTGAAAAAGTACAGGAATGCGCGGTGCCTTTACGACTTCAACACCCTTCCCTTCTTACCACCCTTCCTTCCATTCCGCATCTCCCTTTTTACTTTCTTATATTTATAGTATAAAAACCTGTAGTGATCTGTCGAAACCAGACTTCCCGATTTACACGTTTTGGCATCCAAGGAACAAGATTTCACCATTTGGAGAAGAAAACACTGAAGTGTTGGGGTCCAAAGTGGGGCCTTTTAGGGGTGAAAAAGTAATATCAGCCCCATACTGTCGAGTAAGATGACGGTGAAAGCTGAAACTAATTTAGAGGGCAATGGTGAAAGCCATTTATTACTGAGAGTCTTAGTTCTCGAGATATTTGGATGGAGGCAATTTGGGCAGTGCACAAAACAACTTTAAGTAAAAATTATCGAGTAAGATAACGTTTTAAGCAGCATTTTATGGAGGAAGCAATGGTTTTTTCCACCTATGTGAAACGGGCCTTAAGCTCTAGAGAGAGAAATAATCTCTTCTGCTTCCAGGTTAATTAAATGACACTCGTAACTCTAGAGAGAGAAATAATCTCTTCTGCTTCCAGGTTAATTAAATGACACTCGTAACTTTTCTAAATTCTCTGAGACTCACACCTAGACTCCTTAATAATATGTTCATATCACTAAGCTGTTCTCTGAGATGCAGACATTAGCTCCACAAAGAAATACAAACTACCCGATCAATTTTTAACTAATTATTTACTTATTGTTTCCGTATCAAACTGCTCCATTTACAGCGATCTTGACACAAAACTCGGGCTTCACTGACATTCATCACACGACGTACACAATATCTTCTATACTTTACGCTCATAATCTTTTTCTCATGCAGACACTCCTGAGTCTGATCCTCCTATGACTTTCTTGGCCTTCCTTTGCCTTTCCTTCCTGCCACTTGGGCTAGAAAAAATCTTAGTAAGCATCTCATCACTCATTCTTTCAACATGGCCAAACCACTGATGAATATTATTCTCCACCTTCCTAACAACATTTTGCAACACATTACACAACTGCAACACATCTTCATTCCTCACACGATCAGAACGTGTTTTGTCACAAATCCCCGTAAGTAACGCATTTCTCCAGCACACAAACGACTCCTATGTTTCTTCTGTAGTGCTCATGTTTCACTGCCATACATCAGAGTAGGAACAATTACACTTTCATACACGGCCATGCGGGACTCTCTTGGGAACCTGCGAAAACCTACCAAAGTAGCTACGACTTTCAGTGAGGAATTCACTCGCCTACTAATTTCGTCATCCAATTTGTTCTCTCTGTCAAATATGCTTCCTAAACACACAAACTCATTCACCTGGTCAATCATTGTGCCATTTAGATTTACATTACACTGGCGTGCAAAAATTAAGGACGAGGCGGTTTCGAATGTAACGTCGTGCAGAAGTGCTCCACATCGACTCAAATCATACCATAAGATCCCCAAGATGTACGAATATGGGACAAGTGAGCAAAACCGTCCAAACAAGGAATCGAAAGGATACAAAGACACTTTATTGAAAAGGTAGCTTCGAGCACAACTGGACATAAGACAGAAACGTCCATGTGACAGGCGGCTGCCAAGAAAAATCCAGTCTTTAGTAGGGGATATGATCACCCCTGACTGCGTTGCAGGATATACAACGTCTGTCCATGCTGAGGACGAGGTTGTCAAGGAGCTGTTGAGGCATCGCGGCCCATTCCTCTTGTAGCGCCAATCGCAGCTGCGAAATTGTGGCTGGTGGCTGGTGACGTGCTGTCAAGCGTCTCCTGACAACGGCACGTGTTCGATTGGATTTAGGTCCGGGGACCTTGCGGGTCAATCCATGCGTTGAATATCTTTACTCTCCAACAGCTCTGCGGCAGCCACTGTACTATGAGGTGTAGGGTTGTCGTCCATGAAGAGGAACTCAGGACCCACAACACCTCTAAACAGACGCACGTGAGGCAGAAGAACCTCAGTACAATAGCGAACACCAGTGACTGAACCTCCTTGGAAGATGTGGAGGTCAGTACAGCTACCAAGCATGATACCGCCCTAAACGAGAATTCCGCCACCTCCAAACCGGTCCCTTTCGATGATGTTGGAGAGGTGATTGCGTGTTCCTTGCTCTCTCCAGATGTGTATACTTCCAGAATCACTCGTCAGACTAAATTGGCTCTCATCCGTAAAGAGAACTCGACCCCATTGCTGATGTGTCCAGTTCTTGTGTTCCTGGCACCACAGAAACCGCCGTCTCCGATGAGTAGGCGTTAATGGCACACACCGTACTGGTCGTCGTGCAAAGAGACCACTTTGTGCAGCCTCCTAGCCACGGTGAAACGCGATAACAGACGTCCATTTGTCTGTTGCATGTGCCTTGCGATTTCTCCGACTGATTGTCGTCTGTCTCTTCTCGCCTGTAGGACAATATACCGGTCGTCCGCCGCCGTGGTTGCTCGTGGACGACCACTGCTAAACTTTCGTACAGCTGTTCCTGTCGTTTGAAATGCTCTCCAAGCTCGTGAAACGATTCTGTGAACGATCCCGAACTCTTCGGTCACATTAGTCACACTTCGACCTTCTTCCAACTTCCCAATAATGTGACCTCGGGTAAAGTCATCCAGATGTCATCTACTGGATTGCCTGTTGGCCATATCACACGGTGGCAGCAACTCGACGTCGTTCAAACCGATGTACACCGTGCAATAGCTTTCACCGAATTACTGAGCGTACACCGCCCATGGGCTTTATACCCTGCCGACACGGCATGCTGCATATATGCGCATGCCCTACCGTACCGGACCCTAGTCTATCTCCTGAGTGATCTTTCGGTCCGTTCTGCCGGCTCGTTCCGCTGTTATGCTAATTTCTTCTCTTCGTCCTTAATTTTTGCACACCAGTGTACATTCAGTGCTAACAGTTCCTCGCTCAAAAAACATAACGTTGGTTTTTCCCTTATTTATACTCAGTTTGAATATCGTGCAAACTTCGTACATCCTGGAAAACATACTCTGCAACTCACGTTTGCTCTCAGCCAACAGAGCTGTGTCAGCAACATACAGCAATCTGCACACACGGATATTACCAAGACATAAACCAGTATTGTCCATCTTGGCGTCATAATAATAGGTAGATTAATTAAATTCCGAATTACAGTAATTACCCCTTCGCAACATCTTCACCTTAACGTTCTTAACAACAGTAGAAAAAGGAGTTTCAAGGGGCTCACAAGTGAGAATAGATTTAGAGTCTAACTCTACCTTCAAACGAACATGGGATGTTAATTCCATTAACTCTTTACCGGAATGATTGCCGGGCAGAAAATAAAGTATCGGAACGCCGTTACGGTGCGTTCCGGCCACACCACTGCGTGAAACCATTAGCAGTGATAATGTCTTCAAAAGTGCTAAAGATACAAACGTTGATACTGCTGTATTATTAATACCTCAGCATATATATTTCGACTATAATTAATATATATATTTAAATATACAGAGTGACCTCTAGTTCGCTTCCAAAAGCTGTTGCCTTAAAACACAAAAGATGGTGATAATTTCACTGAAATGTATAGCGGAGGGATCAATCAACATCGATCGCTTGAGGACGTTTTTGGACCATCGCTGGGGGTTTGGCTTTCATCTGTCTTGATTTATTTATTTCACTATTGTCTTGTTTGATCTACACTGCTGGCCACCCAAAATGCAACACCAAGAAGGAAGCATCCGATTGGCCTGAAATTCGCAGCATGCGTCGCTTGCGAGAGGACATGCAAACGATTAGCCCTGCCGAGCATATGCAAATGATGTGCGCCCGGTACGCCACCGAGAAGCACTATAAGAAGGGTGCACAGAAGGCGGGGTGTAAGTAGTGGAAGTGTGTTGTGCTGCCGGACCTGTGCGTGGGAAGCTTCCTGATGCCTCGTCGCAG
Organism: Macrothele yani; assembly: GCA_039090855.1. Classification (NCBI taxonomy): domain Eukaryota; kingdom Metazoa; phylum Arthropoda; class Arachnida; order Araneae; family Macrothelidae; genus Macrothele; species Macrothele yani. Next base: position 11,454,261 of record CM077020.1, on the reverse strand, counting down.
AATACGGCAGTCATTCCAGCACGTTTCGGAGTTCGACAGAGGACGAATAGTGGCTTATCGCGAAAGCGGTTTGTCGTACCGAGACATCGGGGCCCGTGTGGGACGACATCCAGCCACAGTGAGGCGAGTATGGATTCGGTGGGTGCAGGAGGGACGGACGGACCGACGTGAGCAATTGCCGCAGCCGCGGCACACCACCAAACGAGAGGACCGGCACGTTGTGCGGCGGGCATTGACGGCTCGCACTGCCACATCACGAACGTTAGCGCAGGAATTAGGGTGTGTTGCGCATCAACCTGTGTCAGCACGTACCGTTCGACATCGTCTGCAAGAGCGGGGACTTGTCGCACGGCGCCCATTGCTCCGATTACCATTGACGTTACACCACCGGCCAGTGCGGCGGCAGTGGGCCGTTGAATGCCGCACCTGGACTACGGAATGGCACGACATTGTCTTCTCCGACGAATCCCGCTATTGCCTGCAACACCACGATGGTCGGATCCGCGTGTGGCGGCACAGCGGCGACAGACTTTATGGCGCCTGCATTATGCATCGCCATACCGGTCAGTCGCCTAGCGCTATGGTTTGGGGCGCAATTGGATATGACACCTGCATCCCTCTGGTACGCATCGCCGGTACACTCAACAGCCACCACTACATCTCCGACGTTTTGGAGCCTGTAGTCCTCCCTTAACTACAGGACCTGCCAGCGGCCACGTTTCAACAGGACAGTGAGCTCCCGCACGTGGCACGCATCGTGCAATAATTCTTCACGGCCCACCAGGTGTCACTGCTGCCGTGGCCCGCCGGTTCTCCCGATATGTCGCCCATCGAACACGTCTGGTCGCTGATCGACAACCGAGTGGTCCGGCAAGCACCACCCGCGGCTACGGCTGATGAACTGTGGCAACGTGTGGAAGCAGCCTGGACCGTCATACCCCAAGCCCACATCCAAAGCCTCTTTTGTTCGATGCCGTGGCGTGTAGCGGCCGTTATTGCCAGCCATGGGGGCCACACGAACTATTGATGTCTGGGTGTTCCGCAAGTCGCACGAGCCTGTAAGCTCAATCGTTTCATCTTTGTATCTGTTGTTATGTTTCCAGTAAATCTGGCTTTGCTATCTCGTGTCCTTCTTGGTGTTGCATTTTGGGTGGCCAGCAGTGTAGTTTTGCAGCGTTTCAACATTTCGTGTCATGAATTTATCTTGGTTTTAGAAATTTTTTGTCAACAATTTTCCAGTTGTGTAGCATATATATTGTTCCTTCTTTATGTTTCGCACGGTTTCATATTAACCGACGTAGTTCGAAATAGGTCTTTTCAGTTTTCAAGTGTACATAATCGTATTGTGCGTTTATTGTTTTTCATTTAAATGGCAATGTCCTGTGCTCCTTCTTTTATGGAATTTATGTGCTTATGATAACAGTAAATTCCAGTGCTGAAAATTGGTGAGTGTGCAATATATAGCTGACCCGGTGTGTATACATTATTGCTTCAATTACATGCATAAAGTGAAAATTGAGTGTAAAGTCAGCTTACATCAATTGGCCATAGCTGTGCCATGGAAGTACGATTAATTGTTACTGTTGGTTGTTAACGTCCTTTGCTCATTTCTTTTATTTTCGTCAAACACCTGCTGCAAGTTTACGTTTGTGAGTTTCAGTTGTGTGGATGCAGAACAGAACAACTATCAGCGGTTCGTTGCAAAGAATTATATGATCACGACCCTGGACAGTTGGAGAGGAGAGGATGGCGTCTTTTCGATGTGTGTGAACATGCTGTTTGTTGTTCTTACAAAAAGTGCTCTAAAAGAGTACGCGCATTATGATGACCTAAAAGGAGTCTCGCCGGAATAAACTGTTTTTATGTGAAGTGCCAAGGGATATATTAAATTTATGGTAAGACTGTTTAAAAGATACTAAATAGCAAGCAAAGTTCGTTGTTGATTAATAGCTCATTCGTTTTATGTTTAGTATTATCAGTCAATTTACATTAGCGTTTTAGTTGTGTGTTTAGTCAAGAATAAATAAGATAAATGTATTTCAGGATTCTGTCGATTATGAACATAGTTACCGCTGAAAATCATTTCTTAGTTTTTAACTTACACAATCATCCACGCAACTGAAACTCACAAACGTAATAGAAACTTGCTTCACCAGATGACATCTTGTTTGGGAGTCCCTATTCGGATATCACGTGGTGTACTGACTTTTATGAAGTAATAGAGAATGTGACTCAAGCCTCCGGAATCTTTTTAATGAGGTTGAAGTTATTTTTAATCATGAATGACCACCATAAACGTTCCTAGTTAGAACAAGGTATATAGGGTTACAAGGAAAGTCATTTATCAGGCCAATATCTCACGAACGAAGGCGGTTAGCGATTTATTTCTTGTGAACTTGTATAGGAAATCCCCTATGGCGCACACAATAACACCACGAGGGATCCTCTCGCCCCCTTTTCTTGGGGGATGAGGGGGCTATCGCGCCTCCTTTGCAGATAGGGCAAAAAAATCAATTACAAACTTGTTCAGCGAGGCAAAAATAGTACATAAATATTTTTGTCCCATGACAAAAGATGGAAGGGGACCGGGAATGTGGCCCCAAAAAAATCACAGTATCCGGAAACAATGACAGTATTTAGACAAGAACTTATTGTTTAGAACTTATCGATACCGGTAAATTCTAAGTAAATGAAAGCACAAAGGAAATGTTTTCCTACAAACCTTATAAACAGTTCTTGTTCTGAAATAAATCGCAGTTCCTTGGCATATTCAATATCAGACTTTGATGTCCAATAGAGTAAAAAATACACTGGGACAAAGAGAAATAGCATAAAGTGGCAAAACACTCATCCAATAGGAAAACTGTATGCACATTTAATTGACTTGCGTACGTGGCAACGTTTTCGACTTCCCGTCACTGGTGCACGAAGTGTCGGCATACCGATCACACATATCATTTTTGTATTCAGACGACGGAGCAGAAAGCACGACATTTGAAATCCATGCAAATTAGCTTCGGACGCAGCGACTCAGATAGCTTTCCGGTTTTTTCGCATTTGGAAAGTCCCCTTCCATCTTTTGTTATGGGACAAAAACATTCGTGTACTATTTTTGCCTTGGTGAAAAAGTTTGTAATTGACTTTTTTGCCCTATCTGCAAAGGGGGACACGATAGCCCTCTCAACCCCTAAAAAGGGGGGCTAGGGGATCCTTCGTAGTGTTATTGTGTGCTCCATAGGGGTTTCCTATACAACTGCACATGAAGTAAATCGCTAACTGCCATAGTTCGTGAGATATTGGCCTGATCACGGACTTTCCCTGTAACATTGTATATTATACTATTGTGAGCAACGATAAGGTTCTCACCTATAATTTTAGAAGTTACTGTCAGCATCACAATATAGAGGACTTGGGTCCAGAACCCTATATAGAAGATAATTGAGAATGTAGTGTTTTTTAAATTTTTTGAACTTAAGTGTAAAATAAATATTTACATTCTTCTGGTCATTCTTATCATAAACTTTTGTCTTTGTGCACTCTACCTGTAGTCCAGGGATATATTTTCAAGAGTAACGTGTAAAGTGTGTGACGTGCCTGCCAAGCAGGACGCACACGACATAAAGGCAGATAGCAGTCAGAACGAACGTCTGCGTAGCTCAGTTGGTAGAGCGACTTGTTCCGGAATAAGCGGCCTCGGGTTCGAATCCCGGCGTGGACCAAAAATGACGGAGAAATTTACTTCGTTATAATGACGCCCGAACTATCCGGATGACCCGGCCGTTCAAAATCTCGCATTGGTGTGATGTTATTTCCATACCGCGAGACAGGAAAAATCAGAGAATTCCTTCTCCAGCGCTTCGAAAAATAAAAAAGTGTGATGTTGCATTCCACACAGCAGATTGACTGGGAGTTCTCAAGTGCACGTTCTACAGTGGATGGCTGCCTGCAACGATTCATGGTCACGGCTGACCCGTGGGCCATGCCCCCGGCCCTCTTTCGGGGGGGGGATGGGACGTACCTGCCAGCAGGACGCACACGACATAAAGGCAGATAAGAATCAGAATAAAATGTCCGCGTAGCTCAATTGGTAGAGCAACTCTTTCCGGAATGAGTGGACCCGGGTTCGAATCCTGGCGCGGATAAAAATGACGGAGAAATTCACTTCGTTATAAGTGTTTGACACTGTTGTGCACTACTACTAATGAAGTGCATAACGTGAGTATTCTATTCAAAGATCACGTTTTTAATACAGTCAGAGTAACACCGTGTTTCGTGATGTTATTGTTGCCTTAAATGTGCGAATGTTCAGTTTTGAGGATGTATCGTCCGTAATTTATAAATGTGTCTTCGAAACACGCAGAGTTAACTAATTTGTTTCCAAAAAGTATTAGCTTTAACGTGCGAATTCATTTTTGAGGATATATGTCGACTATAGTTTACATACATCTTCAACACATACACAATAAACTCTAACTTTTTTACAAAAGTTATTGCCTTCAAAACATTCGGAGTCAGTGATGTATTCAGGTATCTTCTTGGGGGTGCTTAGCCCTCCAAAAAAACTATGAATGCCTCCCCCGTAGATTTTTGGGCGATCTCCCCTTATATTTAGTCTAACTGTGTTCGTTTACAACTGAATATTTAGAGAAATTAATTTTTAAAAATTAAGAAAATGAGGGAAAATATTACAACAAAAACAAACATCCACGTAGACTTCAATCTGAAATTTCTATCATCCTTCAACAAAACATTAAACAGTCCTCGCTGAAGGGACAATTTTTCAAGCACTGACAAGTGACAACGCGGACTACTTCCGCAATAAAAACCTGATTCCACACAGTAGAGATGTTTGCACTGCAATACATCATCATATTTTGGAAGCTGGCATTGAGTTTTATTTCAGTCTTCTGGATGCCGTCTTTTCTTGTATACGGTTAAGCCTCAGTGTAGCTAACGTAAGGTTAGTGCTTTCACCACAATAAAATATTTGCTATTTAATTTTTAACAGTAGCAAATGATTAGAAATTGTAATTGTCCCCATAATAAGGTTTTTTTTTTCTGGCGGTGGGGTTTTACACTCTGTGACAAAAAAAAAATCGTGGCATCTCAAACTGGCATCGAAACAGTTAGTTAGTTAGTTTTTGCTTTTTTTACTACTATTTGCTAATCTAAATAGGGGCTGAAACCAAATGGCAGGGGAATGACTTACACCATACATTTTCAGGAAGCACTATGATGATTTCTGAATAATCAGAAACACACCTGTAGTAAGGCGAGGACATTTTCACCACTCCTAATGTCTTGATGAGATTTTCTCCAGCACAGCCTTACCTTTACTAGCGTCCTCAATATTTTACACCACCCCATGGTGAAATCCGTAGTTCATTACTGAATAAAAGCAAAGGTATAACATTTTTAAATTTTAATCTCTTGTATGTGTAGATTTCTTGGAATCTGCATTAGCGATATAAGAGCATAAGAAAAATTTTGCGCTCTACTTAAAATTTTTACATTTACTAATATATGTATAAATAACAAAATTTGGATTATATGTATATAATCAGTCCACAAGTTTTAGCCCCCTCGACATTTCTAATTGCCCCCCCCCCATCCCGGAAAAAACTCTCTGAATGCAATACTGTTCAGAGTTAACTGCACTTTGCTTCCAAATATTATTTGCTTTAAAATGCGAGCTCATTTTTGAGGACATATATCGACTGGTTTTTACATATATCTTCAAAATATACAGAATAAATTCTAGTTTGTTTACAAAATTTATTGCCGTAGGTTTTTCAAAGACGACTTTCCAAAAGGAAAAGAAAGAAATAAATAAATCTGCCATCCGGTTGAATGGTGGAACTCATTGCAGTTCGTTTAGATACTAATCATACATCACTCTATTTTGTCATCTAAATTGTCAGCACAATCTTTTGCTATAATTATTTTTAATTTTCTAACTTGCCTTAACGTTTAATCTTTTTATAGGATGATTTAGCTTTCTGCCAAGTTTTCTGTTTGTAGATGTCTTTATCACCTACCTGTATTTATGCATACATTAAATACTGTTCCCTAGATACACATAGTTCAGAAATATAAACACACTTAAGTGTTATATGACCTTTCGTTTTACTTTCTGTTTCTCTCTAAAATTATGTTAAAATGGTATTAAATACCCTTCCCTAGATACACATAGTTCAGATATATAAACACACATAAGTTTTATATGGCCTTCTGTTTTACTTTCAGTTTCTCACTAAAATTATGTTTAAATGAAATTAAATGATCTCGATTTTTATAGAATTTTTTAACAGTTGGGCATGTTTCACGAAATATCATAAAGCAAAGATATTTTCCAAGTTGTTTCGTAAAAGACTATTTCTGCTTTAAAGCAACATTTCCAAAACCTACTTGTGAAATGACATATCTGATTTTGAATATGTGGCATCCAACATACTTTCTAATGGATATTATAAGTTCCTCTTGTATCTCTAATAACTCACTGGAATATCTGAGAAATTCTACATTACCTTCAAAACTGCCTTCCCAAACATTTATGATATTGTATTTGTTCACAAGAACAACATTTTTGAAACCATTTCTTACAGTTTTATTGACAATACAACACACGAGTTTAGAATATTGAATAAAATTTAATTTAACTTTTAATTTGTATGAATGACCTTCTAGCATGCATTATAAGATGTTATACACCAGACGGTTGCAGAAAAGGAAAGAAAAATCATAAAATATGTGGCAACTTGAGTGGTGGTGATAACTAAACAAGTGGCACGAACGATTGCACAAAAACATTGATTCAAAACTTTAAAAGTTCTATTTCATATGATAAGTTAAGACTGTAAAACATAGAAGCCATTTGCATGTTTTAATTCAGAGAAAAACTCTCCTGAGAAGAATAAAATCGATTATTTCAAAATATTGGTACCGAGCCAATAAGCAGGGAGGACGTTTTCTCTGCATTTCGTAGAATAAGCATTATATTTGCAAATTTTATTTTGAAAATTTAGAAACGCACAAATATCATCTGAAAGCTGATATATCCATATGCTGAGAAAGTTGGCACCGACACATCTTACGACAATGCAGTTCTTATTGCATTGGGAAAATGCAAATTTCTACTAAGATATATTACGAAACATGCGGTGTACAATTTTAGGCAGCAAAAGGGAACTGCAATTGTCGTCTTACCTTTAGGAATCCTTTCCAAAATCCTCAAGACAACACTTTGGCTAAAGTAAACAACTTTCCTTGCACACGTAAAATAGAAGTGGCTAGAAGAACTTGGTGATTTCGTAAAGGTGAAATTTTGAGGACTGATTAAGTACGGAGAAATGAGAGATGGACGTTGCTAAATGAGGAAAGCATCATGCCGGTATGTTTGCCGCCATTTTGATATAGTTTAATCGCTAAGCGCTGATCATAGAAAGCCTCGTTTCGTTCCCCAGCTGGCTAAGCTGCGAAGTCTGGCGCTGCGAATGAAGGAAGAGTGTGCTATCGATCGATTTCTACCGCTGCTTCTGCTGCTGTTGTCTTCCTGCCAGGATACAATGTCGAGGCTCCTTCCATACGTCACTGCAGGCGCGATACACACATACACGTGCTACCTTAATCACAAAGTTTAGTCACGCCATTTTTGCTCTCTCCACAAAATCTTTGTCTTCCATAATTGTTTACATACATGAAAAGATTGGTGAAGTAGTGGTAAAGATAAATTACCCCAAGCAGCGACTCCATCACATTTATTGTTCAGGTTACTTTATATTTACGTTCTTCTTCCAAATACCTGGATTTTCCTGATTTTTGCATAGCAGAAATCACACAAAAAAGCTGACTGAGTCAGGATATTATCAAAAATTGGATATTTTGGAATTGCATGCTTTCTGCAGACAACAAATCTCGAAAACCTGATTCAGGATATTTTCAAAAATGATACATACCTGGAATTTCATAATTGTTGTACACCACAAATTAAAGAAAATACTAACTGATTCAGGATGTTCTCAGAAATTCTACTTGTACATACCTGGAATTTCTTGGTTTTTGCATAGCATAAATTTCAAAAACACTGACTGATTCAGGATATTCTCCAAAACTGAACATACCTGAAATTCAGAATTTTTGTACATAACAAATTTAAAAAAATCTAACCGATTCAAGATATTCTCAAAATTTGTACATACCTAGATTTTCGTAATTTCAGCACGTCAGAAATAACAAAAACTGGCTGATTCAGGATATTCTCAAAAATTGTACATATTTAGAATTTAATGATTTTTGCAGAGTACAAATCCCAAAAATCTGATTGACTAAAGATATTCTCAAAAAGTATACATATCTGTAATTTCCTGATTTTTGCACAGTTCAGATCACAAAAAGTTAATTGATTCAGGATGTTCTCAAAAATTGTAAATACGGTACACAAAATTTCTTGATTTTTGCACACCACAAATTTCAAAAACAAAACCTAACAGATTCAGGACGTTCTCCGAAATTGTACATATCTAGAATTTCCTGATTTCTGCACAGTACAAATACCAAAGAACTAATTGATTCGGGATATTCTCAAAAACTACACTACCGGACAATTGCTAAGGACGGATGACAATAGCAACGATAGCAACCATAAAATGGAAGGCAGGAAAATGTGGAAATTAGCATAAGTGCGGGATACAGTAAGACGTGTTGTGCGTATGCAAATTTTGGATTGCCGAACTTGTTCGTGACGTCATAGCGCTGATAAGAGATATAAAGGATTTGACGCGTATTGACCGTTGTTGTTCAAACGCAAAGTTGAAAGGGAAAGAATCAATTGACGAACTTGCAATTTTCAGTATGTCTTCCCGTCATCACCTAGATGATTTTACGCGTGGCCGTATTATTGGCAAGATTGAAGAAGGGCGAAAAATAACAGATGTTGCCAGGGAGTTCGACGTCAGCCACAGTGTTGTTTCAAGGCTTTGGAAATCATTTCAAACAAATGGAGAGCGTAGCAAACGTCACGGGGAGGTCGTGTTCGCAGTACGACACCTGCGGAAGATCGGTACATAGTGCTATCAACAAAAAAACGCCAGCGCAGCACAGCTAGTGAGGTAGCAAATCAGTTTATGGCTGCTACTGGCAAGCGGATCTCCCGAAAAACTGTCGCCAGACGTTTGCATGAAGGAGAACTATACGCCCGCCGTCCTGTTGTGTGCATCCCATTGTCCAGACGTCACCGTACCGCCCGTTTGCAATGGTGCCATCAACATCGCAATTTGACTGATAACGACTGGTCTGCTGTCCTCTTCTCAGATGAGAGTAGATACAGTCTGTCGTCTGATTGTCGACGACAACTGATCTGGCGCGATAGTGGTACTGCATATTGTCCAGCAAACATACAGAAAAGGGACCGATATCCGACATGTAGTGTCATGGTATGGGCTGGCATCATGATCAATGGCCGTACGTCCCTCTGTGCGCTTCCAGCTGGGACTATGACTGGCCAACGATACATTAATGATGTTCTGCTACCTCATGTTTGCATGTTCCGTGGTGCTGTCGGTGATAGATTCATTTTCATGGACGACAACGCAACATGTCATCGAACAGTCGTTGTCCAGGAGTGTCTTAAGAGCGAGGATATTCAACGCCTCGTATGGCCAGCACGTTCTCCAGATCTGAATCCCATTGAAAATGTGTGGGATGCTTTGTGGAGGAGTCTTGCTGGTCGCCAATGCCCTCCAATAAACAAGGACACCCTCATCCGTGCACTGACAGAGGAATGGGATAAATTACCCCAACAGCTGCTTGATAATGTTGTGCAAAGCATGACACGACGTGTGGAATCTTGCATCGCCCTCCATGGTGGCCATATCCCGTATTGACATCTTACGCCCGAACGCCTGCGGACGGTAATTGCATTTTTTTCACGTTTACGTATTCTGCGCAAAATGGCCTGTTTGTCCCTTGAACACGTTCCGAAACCTTCTGGATTTCAGACACAATAAATTGTCTTTCTTGTAATGTCCTGGCATTCTGGCATTATTTTATTTCACTTGGCATCCAAACACATTTACTTTTTTATGCGCTATATAGCCGTTTATGATCCGTCTTTAGCAATTGTCCAGCAGTGTATATAATATACCTAGAATTTTGTGATTTTTGTACCCCCTGATTCCCCCGAAAAACTAACTGATTCAGGATATTATCAAAATTTACATGTATGCACAGTACAAATCACAAAAAGCTAATTGTTTCAGGATATTCTCCAAAACTGTGCATAACTGGAATTTCATAATTTTTGCACATCACAAATTAAAAAACAACTAACCGATTCAGAATATTCTAAAAAATTGTACATATCTGGAATTTCCTAATTTTTGCACACCAGAAGTAACAAAAGCTGACTGATTCAGGATATTCTCAAAAGTTGTAATACCTGGAACTTCCTGATTTTTGCACACCCCACAAATCTCAAAAACAATGAATGATTCGAGATATTCTAAAAAAATGTACATATCAGGAATTTTATAATTTTAGTGCTCCGCAAACCCCAAAAAGCTAATCGATTCAGGACATTCTCAAACATTATATATGCCTGGAATTTCATGATTTTTGTACCCCATTAATCCCGGAAAACTAATTTGTTCAGGAGACTATCAAAAGCTACATACATCTGGAATTTCATTATTTTTGCGCAGGACAAATCTAACTGATTCAGAGTATTCTCAAAAAGTATACGCAGTAGAGTCACATTATTGTGACCACCTCCTATTTTTGACGTCAACAAAAATGCAAGTGTCGTGAGCTGGCTTTCAGGGTATATCAGGTATGCTGAAGGCAATCTGAAAACATATCACTTGTTGCTGTCATGGGTAAAAGGAGCGATTTATCAGATTTGCAAAAAGAGATGATTATGGACAAGAGTGGCAGTATTTCTGAAACAGCGACGTGGAAACTGCGGAGCACCACGTACCATTGATGTGAGAAGTGAACGTTGGCTTCCAAGGTGCATGAGGGACGATCGACACGCAGAAACTCACTGGCCTAATGAACCAGGGAGCTACCGGAAGTGTGACTAAAACGACAGCTCAGCGAGCCCTGCTGCGTATGGGGCTCCGATGCAGACGGATGGCAACTGCACCTATGCTAACGAAAATGCATCGGCAGAAAATGTTTGCATTTGCACCGCAGTATCGGAATTGGACCTCCGCTGATTGGTAAAGGTTTGCCTTCTCCGATGAGTCACGTTTGTTTTCTGCTTCATCGAACGGATGGACTTTGGCGTATAAGGCGAGAAACATCGGAGAACAAACACTCTTCAACCATTGCTGGAAGAACACAAGCTAGTGGGGGCAGCGTTATGGCCTGGGGAATCTTTTCGTGCCATTCTCTGTGTCCAACTCATACCTGTGGAAGGCACTATGGACCGAATTCGTTATGAATCCATCCTTGCAGACCACGTACACCCATACGTGCTGATTGTCTTTCCAGGGGCGGATGTGATTTTCCAGAACGACAATGCTACGTCTCAGATAGCTAGAAATGCCCGAGAGTGGTTGGAAGAGCACGATGAAGCCTCTAAAGTACTTCTCTGGCACCCTAATTTCCTAGACTTAAACTCAATTAAGCATCTGTGGGACCACCTCTACGTGTTGTTCTTCCTATGGATCCTCCATCACGCACCCTCCAGCAGCTGTGAAATGCACCGCAGTCAGCATGGCTCCACATACTTGTGAACAGCTTCGAGCGCCTTATTGAGTCACTCCCAGCCCGTCTAGCTGCTGTCCGCGCTGCACACGGTGGTTACTCTGGATATTAGCTGATGGTCACAATAATGTGACTCGACCTTGTATATACCTGGAATTTCATAATTTTTATAGATAATCCATAATTTTTGTGCACCACAAATACCATAAAACTAATTGACCAGGGTTATTTTCAAAAACTACTCTATGTTGAAATAAGTTTCCGAACACCATTGCTTTTTATACAATACTACATTTATCGCAAAATCAATAAATAAGGAGTTGGCCCACCTCTGGCCACAAGTGCATTGTGTACTCTCCTTGGCAACTTTTCAATGAGATTCTTGTAAGAAGTACTTGCAGGTACATATTGTTCTGTTCCTCCGGGGAAGTAGTGGTCAGTGGAGACACAGAAATTGGACGTGTCGTTCGAGCCCGAACCCGGCGTTAAAGTTCATCCCAAAGGGCCTCTACAGGATTAAGGTCGGGGCTTTGATCTGGACACTCCAAATTCTGTACACCCATGCCAAAACGGTGCGTGCTTTATGGCACGGCGCGTTGTCTTGCTGAAATGAGAATGGCCCGTCTCTGTTAAAACTGTTAAAGTGTAGACATTGCGGCGTTGTCTAGAATGTACCGGTACTTCGGAGCTTGCGGTCTGAGTTCATTCCACGAGAAACATCCCCAGACTATGACACTACTCCCACCAAATTTAACAGTTGGGATGACACATCCTGTGAGATACCGTTCACCTGGCATACGCCACATTCAGCAACGACCATCGAATTTAAAAACGGTGTAGCGTGATTCGTCACTCCATAACACTCGTTTCTACTAGTTCATGGACGATAAACTTTGCACTAAGAAAGTCGCTTACTCGCATTCGTACGAGTTAGAAACGGCTTGTATGCAGCAGCTCGGCCATGGAAATTGAACTTGTGCAGTTCCTTATGAACTGCCTTAGTGCACGCACTCACCCCTGTTTAATCCTAAATTCTTTGGTGATTATTGGTGCAGAGCAATGGCGTATATTCGAAACTAGCTAGGCTAGCTGCGAAGCCCAGAGAATGCACAAATAAAAGTCAATTAAATATACACAAATAAAAGTCAATTAAATATACACAAATAAAAGTCAGTTAAATATAAACAAATGAAAGTGAATTAAATATACACAAATAAAAGTCAATTAAATATACACCAATAAAAGTCAATTAAATATACACAAATAAAAGTCAATTAAATATACACAAATAAAAGTCAATTAAATATAAACAAATAAAAGTCAATTAAATATACACAAATAAAAGTCAATTAGCAACGGTATTAAGATATGTCGATGCTTTCACTGCGAAAAACGCACGTGCGGATTCGCTTGTTTTGACTAAGATAATTCGGTCTGGCAAGTGAAGACCAACGGTTTAATGCAAGCTGTTCTTCCAGAGTCTTCGCTGTTCTGATTCGAAGACCTTCGATACTATCGCTTGCTAAAGTTTCCATGACAACATGTATGAGCGTATGAAGGGGAATGGACCATTGCTTTGTGCAACGGTTCACTCAGAAAAGAGAAGACTTCGACTATCTCAGTCACTCGCATCCTTCCGCCTGTTACAGCACGTGTTTCGCGAGAGCTGTTTCAGTTTGTGTGAAGTGTCAATGAATTAAAATCAGTGATATTATATCTTAAATTCGTGGCTTTGTTGAATTCGAAATGTTTTGATAAATTTTGTGAAAGCTTCCCTGAACATCTACTGTCAGAACTTAAAGAACCTTATGCTTCAAATTTTGATACAGCTTGACTAAAAAATGAACAACTGAAGGTGTTTTATTCCCTTGATGAATACAAAAACAAATCAGTAAGCGACATTACGTGTTACATAGAGTTGAATAAATTGGACATAGTGTTTAGTGAGGTGTGCAAATCAGCAGACCTAATATTAAAGTTTTTCCATTAACAACTGAAACTGCCGTAAGAAGTTTTTCTGCATTAAAAAGAATTAAGATATATCTTAGAGCGACACACGGACACGTACATTCGAGAAACTTGGCAGTTTCGTCAAAAGAGAAAAATATTCTTTTTAAATATGGAAAAGTACTCGGAAGAAACTTTTACGAAAACGTAAAACTCAAGTTCACACAAAAGGAAAGAAGAATGGAGTTCATGTACAAATAAAGTATTGAAATCCTAATCCTCATAATTATTTGGTATCATGTTAGCAATGGCATGTACCTAAAATTTAGAAAAAGTTACTTCTCTTACTTAACAACTGAAAAATAAATTTCGCGATTTGAAAAAAAAATAGTACTATGGGGAGGGGAAGGGTGGAGATAGCCCAGGTCTCAGACCCAAGATACGCCACTGGTGCAGAGGAATGACGGCACCCACGGACGACACGTTTCAGAGTTCTCTTGTGCATTTCCGTCAATTTACTTGGCCTTCCTGAACGTTTCTTGGCAATCGTAAGTCCCTCAGTTTTCCATTGACTAATAACGTCTTGAAGAGTTGACCGTGGGTGTTGCAGTTGTTCTGCAATCGCACACACAGGCAGGTTGAAAATACGGCGCCCTATAATACACTGAAGAACAATTGAATTAGAGACAGCTGGCGTTATGCAAATATGGCGCTGTGGGCGGAAACGACATGACGTATGCAGCGATCCGACAATATAAGGAGTGATGCGACGGGAATCAGTAAGAGTCGGACGCAGTATGGGTAAGACGAAGGATTTAAGCGCATTTGATCGTGGGCAAATTGTCGGGACCCGACGAATGGGTCACTCCATCTCGGAAGTCGTGCAGGCACTGGGATTTTTACGAGCCACTGTGTAACGGGTGCACCGTGAGTACATCGAATCCGGTAAAACCATCCCTGCAAGGGCCAACTGCCGTGGACAACAGCGTGTGGATGAGCGGGGTCATCGTCGGCTAGCTCGCATTGTAACAGCGGATAGACGGGCCACAGTGCAAAAAATCACTCGGCAATATAACGCTGGTGCACAAAAACGTGTAAGCAGCCACACCATCGAGAACCATCTCCTCGCTATGGGGTACAGAAGCCATCGTCCCACAAGGGTACCGCTGCTGACCGCACATCACAGGGTGCAAAGATGCGCATGGTAGCGGGAACATCGCCACTGGACGCTAGACATGTGGGAAAATGTTGCCTGGACTGATGAGTCGAGATTCACGTTGGTACATGCGGATGGCAGGATACGAGTACAGCGCAAACCACGTGAAGCGATGGATCCTTCTCGCCAGCAGGGTACTCTTCAAGCTGGTGGGGGTAGCATTTTCGTCTGGGGACTGGTTACGTGGACTGAAGTGGGACCTCTGGTACGTGTGACATCGTCCCTCACAGGTTAAAGTTACCGGGATATCCTGGACTACCATTTGCCCCCGTTTGTGCGTCTTCAACATCCCATTGGGCACCTCATCCTGCAAAAAGACAATGCGCCGTGCCATCGCTACCGAATTGTATCCGAATGGTTGGATGAACACTCCACCGACGTGACCTCGCTTCCTTGGCCAGGTAGGTCACCTGACCTCAATCCCATCGAGCACATCTGGGATGCCATCGAGAGAGATGTTCTAGGCTCTGACCCCCTCCATCAAATCTTCGTGAACTGTTTGAGTATGTTCAGGGGTCGTGGATCCGTATGGCTTCCCAACGCTTCCGGTGTCTAGTCGAGTCCACGCCGAGACGAATCGCCGCCGTCATCAGGACGAAAGGTGGTGCTATACGTTACTAGACAGGTGTCTCTAATTCAATTGCTCTTCAGTGTATTACCTCTTTGGAAGTCAGTAAGCTCAACACGCGTGGCTTATCAGTAAGCTCAACACGCGTATCAGATCAGGTGTAGAGGATTTTAGGAAGGGAGTGTCTGACCCTAGGTCTTAAGTTTTTACACCCCTCAGAAGTACATAGTAAGTTAGGAGATTTGGGCTAGAGTGCCCGAGGTGTGATGGCTTGACGACTGAGTGGTTCGAGCGTTCGCACCTGCCTGGGATCGAACCGGAGACTTTTCCGTAGCAGTCACGAACGTTGACCACTAAGCCATCCGCGGCCCAGATACAACGTCTGAGGAGTTTACGCGCAGTTTTAAAGGAAATCTGGTGCACGTGATTTATTGGAATGGTTCACTTTTGTTGCGTAAAGGGCTGTCCGAAGACTGTACCACATAGGCTATATTTATATAAGTGGAATTCCATTATTTTTGCTCACCATAAATCACAAAAAAGTAAATGATTCAGAATATTCACAAAAATCACACATATTCATGATTTTTACACAAAGCATATCTGAAATTAATTCCTTCAGGATTTTCGCAAAAAGCCATATTTCTATTCTTACGTGAGGATGTTTACACCTGGATTTTCATACTTTTTTGTAAATTACGTTTAATTTTTGTAATTACGTTTAGTGCAGTGGTCTAAGCTATGGCTTCTGATCCTTCGTCCGAGATGGGTCTGGGTTCGAATCCCAGGAGGCTTGGATGTTGTGTTTGTCTTACGGAACTGGCTCTCTCCCTTCCCTGGAACCAGTGACCCTAAATCAGGAACGGGTGACTGCTTGAGTTTTCAGGGTGGTCGTTAAAACTTCAATAAAAAAGAATTACGTTTATTTTTGGATTTCCATAATTTTTGTAAATTACGTTTATATCAAGATTTCCATAATTTTTTTACTGCAAAAATCTCAAAGAATTCATTCAAGATATTTCATCATGTTTATATTCGTCTTATAAATTACCATATCTTCATGATTTTAGCATATCGAAAATATAAAGCAACTAACCGGAGGCCTAACTAGGATGGGAACAGCTCAAAAGAGGGCGAAAAAATCAATGTTTGGAGTCTGAATAGAATTGGAACTGAAACTTCTACACAAGTTTTTGGCACAATTAAAATTACAATTTCCCCCTCAAAATGTACAGAAGTTGTTAGTTGCTCACGTTCAGTAATGAAGGCATTGTTGTATAGTTCGTCCAACTGAAGAATAACCATGGCACTCCTCTACAACAATGGAGTCCGTAATACTTCTTTAGTTGGACGGACTACCCCGATGAACCATTCCATTATGACCACCCCCAACTTAGAGAAATTAGAGCGCCTGGAAACCGAACGGTGGCGCAGATGAAGTTCGCAGAGCAGTATATATACAACCCGAGGACTGACTTTCGGTTAGTAGAGTGTTCGGAGTCAGAATGGGAAAAGCTGTCGATTTATCGGAGTTTGATAAAGGACAAATTGTGATAGTACGGCGCCTCGGAACTACGATCTCGGAAAACGGCGCGACTTGTGGGTTGTTCACGTGCCACTGTAGTGAGTACGTATAAAAAGTGTTGTACAGACGGCCAAACGACGAACCATCATCTAGCCGAGTGTGTCGTCCGCAGCTCCTTGATGACAGAGGGTAGCGGAGACTGCCGCGCATTGTTCACAGAGACCGCAGGGCCGCAGAGCTACAATTCACCCACAGCTACAAAAGTGGTGATCAGGGCAATGTGTCACAGCACACAGTTCATCGCAGCCTTCTGCGCATGGGCCTGCGTAGCGGAAGACCCAGCCGGGTGCCCCGGCTCAGTGCATGTCGTCTCCAACAACGCATGAAATGGGCCCAAGATCATCGAGATTGGACCGTGGATGATTGGAAGAAAATGGCCTGGTCTGACAAATCAAGACTCCTGGTACATCACGTAGAAGGCCGAGCGTGGATACGTCAATTACCAACGGAGGCTATGGCACCTGGATGCACTTTTGGGCGGAAACAAACCGGCGGCGGCTGTGTTATGCTGTGCGGCGATGTTTTCTTGGGACACTTTAGGCCCCATTATCCCAATAGCACAATTCCTGACAGCTATTAGGTATCTGAACATCGTTGCGGACCAATTTCACCCATTCGTGGCAACTGTCTTCCCTGCTGGTGATGGCCATTACCAACAGATAACGGCCCATGCCACACTGCCAGAATCGTCAAAGAGTGGATCGAGGAACATGCTGGTGACTTTCTGTTAATGCTCTGGCTTCCAAATTCACCTGACATGAACACAATCAAACATTTGTGGTTCGACTTGGAAAAGCGGGTTCGCGCTAAATCACCACCACCACGAAATATACGGAAACGGGAGGACTTTCTGTTGACATTATGGTACCAGATACCGCAGAATACCTATCGCCACCTCCTCGAATCGATGCCTCGCCGACTGGCTGCTGTTTTACGGGCTAAATGGGATCCTACAGCTTATTAGGTAGGAGGTCATAATGTAATGGCTGATCAATGTAGACGTGCGTTGCAAGACAAGGATGTCGTTCACATTTCTGAAGATTCTTTGGAGGCTATTCAGTCTTTATTGTGGCTTCATATCATGATTGTCAGCAACATTCGGTCCTCTTGATGTGATGCCGAAGTTCCGAACTCCGAGGCAGTTGCGAAAAGCTGTAAAAACAGTAATAGTTTGACTGTGCCTTTTTAAAGCTTAGTTTCGTTAGAACTTAGAAACGCATTTTCACGCCGAGTTTCGTTAGAAAGTCTTTGTAGCACTGTTATATTATTGAAATTGCATCTGCTTTTGCTGTCTTTAATTTAAAGCGATTTTTCTTGAAAACTCTTCTTTGCATCTTGTGCTCTCTTAGATTTTCAATGCTGTAGTTGTTCTTTCGGCGCACGCGCGCGCGCGTGTGGGTGTAAGAGAGAGAGAAAGCAGATTGGGGCGCAAAATTTTGCTGTTTGCCCCTGGCGCAGAAATGCTTAGTTACGTCTACTGATTAATTCAGGATATGTGACGTATGCTTCTATTTGTGTTTTTTTGGGGGGGGAGGGTGGAATAACGACGCCCCTAAGTAACTCAATAGGCTATAAGTAGTCGCATGTCCCTACTTTTGGAGCAACTGATTCGAGGGATGAGAAAACAAACGCACCATCCATGCCTTGCACGGATTCGAACCCAGTCCCATCTCTGCCGAGTGGTCAGAAGGCTTAGCGCTGGTCGCAAGCTTCTATTTAATTTTCCATTTCAGTTTCTGTTTTCTTAGGTAAATTTCGTTACTTTTTGGTTAAATATTTTCCAACTGAACGGCACATTACTTCCCCGAATAGCTCGTACAATTTGGCAACGCTGATAGTGAGTCAGAGCAAATTACACAGCCGACGTGAAATGTACAGTTGTGGAGATTTATGGAGATGTACTTAGGCTGAGATGTTACGAGGGGATTAAAGCCATCTTGATCTACACTATATTGACAAAAGTCTCCGGACACCTCTTTCAAAGCAAATGAACGGATCCGCTGCGTTGTTAAAATGCGCGGTACAGCTGCAAACGGTATGAAAACAAGCCTGCAGCTGACCGCGATAATATCGCACTGTGAGGTTGAGTGAACATTTCGCGACGGGAGAGAACTGACTTTGAGAAAGGAAAGATTGCTGGGTGTTATATTAGTGGGTTGTCCATAAGAGAAACCGAGAGGCGTTTAAACATACCCAAGTCAACTGTTTTGGATGTACTGAATAAGTGGAAGACACGTGGAGCAGCAAAACGTACAGCAGCAAAACGTACAGCAGCAAAAAGCAGCAAATCGTACCGGCAGACCAAAGAAAATCCCTGATAGAGGACGTCGAAGCCCCAGGAGAGTCGTTACAGCTAATCGACGCAGTACTGCACAAGATCTCAGTGTACAGGTGAATACAAATGCTAGAACTTCGGTATGTACACGTACCATTCGCAGAGAATTTCATTCAATGGGTTACCGTGGTCGTGCGGCTGCTCATAAGCCTTTCATTTCCACTCGGAATGCTACTCGTCGTTTAGCACGGTGTAAAGAACATTTATCGTGGACCGTAGATCAATGAAAACGGGTCCTATGGACTGATGAATCCAGATATGAGGGGATCAAAGCCCCCTGCTCATAAAAAATCTACAGTTTTCAATTTAGAACTACCAAATGTGGTATACTATCTCATGGTACTCTAACTTAGACGGTAGACGGTTTTTGGAACGGGTCGGGGCCCGGGTGGTCAGAGCCCCCACATACAAAATTTTCGTGAAATTTACAGTTTTTAGTTGAGAACCACCAAATTTAGTATTATGAAACTCTAACTTCGACAGCAGACTATTTTTGGAACCGGTCGGAGCACGGGGTCAGACCCCCCCCCCTACAAAATTTTCGCAAAATCTACAGTTTTCTATTTAGAACCACCAAATTTGGTATACTCTCTCACAAAACTCTAACTTAGACTGTAGACGGTTTTTGGAAGCGGTTGGAGCCAGGCGGTCAGAGCCCCCCCCCCCATACAAAATTTTCGTAAAATCTACAGTTTTCAATTTAGAACCACCAAATTTGGTATACTATCTCATGGTACTCTAACGTAGACGGTAGACGGTTTTGGGAACGGGTCGGGGCCCGGAGGGGTCAGAGCACCCCTACATACAAAATTTTGGTAAAATCTACAGTTTTCAATTCAAAACCACCAAATTTGGTATCCTGAAACTCTAACTTAAACGGTAGACGTTTTTTGGAAGGGGTTGGCGCCCGGGGGGACAGTGCCCCCTTCATAAAAAATCGTAAAATCTACAGTTTTCAATTTAGAACCACCAGATTTGGTATACCATCTCATGGTTCTCTAACTTAGACGGTAGACGGTTTTTGGATGGGGTTGGAGCCCGGGGGTCAGAGCCCCCCCCCATAAAATGTTTCGTAAAATCTTCAGTTTTCAGTTTAGAAACACCAAATTTTGATATTATCTCATGGTACTCTAACTTAGGCGGTAGACGGTTTTTGGAACGTGTCGGGGCTCTGGGGTCAGAGCTTTCACCCCAAACAAAATTGTCATAAAATGTACAGTTTTCAATTTAGAACCACCAAATTTGGTATACTCTCTCACGAAACTCTAACTTAGACTGTAGACGATTTTTGGATGGGGTTGGAGCCCGGGGTCAAAGCCCCCCCCCAAAAAGTTTTGTAAAATCTACGGTTTTCAATTTAGAACCACCAAATTTAATATACTGTCTAATGGTACTCTAACTTAAACTGTAGATGGTTTTTGGATGGGGTCGGGGCCCGGAATCAAGGGGCCCTCATACAAAATTTTCGTAAATTCAACTGCTTTCAATTAAGAACTACCAAATTTGGTATACTATCTCATGGTGCTCTAACTTAGACGGTACACGGTTTTTGGAACGAGTCGTGGCACGGGGTTAAGTGGCCCCATACACAATTTTGGTAAAATTTCAGTTTTAAATTTAGTTCAACCAAATTTGGTACACTATCTCACGAAACCCTAACTTACACTGTAGACGGTTTTTGGAAGAGGGCGGAACCCGGGGGCAGAGCCTCCCCCCCATACAAAATGTTCGTAAACCCTACAGTTTTTAATTGAGAACCACCAAATTCGGTATACTAATTCATAATTCTCTAATTTAGACGGTAGACTATTTTTGGAAGAGGTCGGGGCCCGGGGTCAAAGGGCCCTCACACAAAATTTTCCTAAAATCTACCATTTTAAATTTAGAAACACCAAATTTGGTATTCTATCTCATGGTACTCTAACTTAGACGGTAGACGTTTTTGGAAGGGGTCGGGGTCCGGGGTCTATGGGGCGCCATAGAAAATTCTCCTAAAATCCACAATTTTCAATTTACAACCACCAAATTTGGTGTACTATCTGATGGTACTCTAACTTAGACGGTAGACTTTTTTGGAAGGGGTCAGGGCCAAGTGGCCCTCATACAAAATTTTCGTAAAATCTACAGTTTCCATTTTAGAACGACCAAATTTGGTATACTACCTCATTGCATTCTAACTTAGACCGGAGACGGAAATGGTCGGTGCCCGGTGTGAAGGGGTCCCATTCAACATTTTCGTAAAAATTACATTTTTTTACCCGTAAGAACTGCAGCCCAATACAGCACTCCAATACTCCACCTGCGGTCTAAGTTAGAGGCCGTAGATAACAATAAAGTGCAAAAATATCCGGTTAATGGTGTATTAAAAACACAAATTAATAAACGTTAGCTCTCACCACCAACGGGTGCCTTATCGGGCAGAAATACAATGTAATGTAAATAATGTAAATTCTTTTCTGTTTCGTATAATTAACTTAACTAAATAAAAAAATTAAAATAAGTTTACTGGAAATTTACGGAAATACCTTTTTCATTCCTTAACTTTCACCCGCTGAACTTGGTGATTCTACAAATAGTAATATTTACCCGTGAAATACCGGGTACCCCTGCTAGTAGGAAGTAAAGATAATGTTACACTTTTAGTCAGGTACAAAACAATAGTAATAAAGCCCTAGGCCTGGGTCTTTTTAGAAATTTTCAGTCCGCCGTGCTAATTTTCATAAAGTTTGCATAGAAGTCCAAGATTTTAGCAATGCGCTGAGGTTGAAACTATTAAGCAGAACCTAGGCCTATGGCTTTTTGATAGTTTTCAGTCCTCCGAGCTGATATTTATATAGTTTTCAT
This sequence comes from Macrothele yani, assembly GCA_039090855.1. NCBI lineage: Eukaryota > Metazoa > Arthropoda > Arachnida > Araneae > Macrothelidae > Macrothele > Macrothele yani. Next base: position 11,432,060 of record CM077020.1, on the reverse strand, counting down.
AGAAAATCAAATTAATTCTGTTGAAATGTTACTTGAGCACAAAGCATTAATAGATACGCCCGAGGCCTAGGCATATGCGTTTTTAGTAATTTTTTTAATGCTGTGATCATATGCGGTTTTCATGACAAATCAATTTAAGAGTGTTACGCTTATTAAAAATTCTTTAAAAGCCCTATGCGTAGCGGCCAATAATTAATATCTGGTGCCTAAGTGAAAGCGCAACATTATTAACTTGATTTGTTATACAAACCTTATAAATATGAGCACAGCGATTAAAAGTTACTAAAGAGTCCTTGTAAGTAATATTTTTTGACCGAGTGCAAGTGCAATTTACGAAATGTCGACAGGTCAAAATATCTAAAGTGACAATGAAATTTGGAATATTTCTTTTTTCTTTCTTTTTATTTCAGTTTTGACATGTGTATTAAATTCTAAAACATATATTTCTCCTATTGTTTTTATCTTCATTGTGCTTTTAACAGAATTTCATGCCATGTTTTGGGAATTTTATTTTGTGTGGTTACAGTTTTTTAATGTTTTGGGCATTTCATTTTGTGTGGTTACTTGTTATGTTTTGGGCATTTTACTTTGTATCGGTATTTTTGTTATGTTTTGGTTATTTTCTTTTCTGTGGTGGTTGTAATGTCGACAGGATGAAAAGGGGAAACTGTGGACAGTCTACTTACTTGCAATTTTTTTTTCAAATACAGCACATGATTTTGTATTGATTTATACCACTTACTCATTAAGCGACTACAGGTTTCTTTAAATATGAACTTTTTCTCAGAGCCTTCTGTTTCCTCTACCTAGCTTTTTCGGCTCCGCAATTTTGTTTCTTGGTTTTAGAATATTTTCCTTATTATTACTCTATTTTCTCATGTAAATTCTTTATGTAAGGTATGTCTAATCTATCGAAAGATTTTGCATTTATACGTGAAGCCCTGTTTCTGAAGTAAAAAAATATTTCCAACTGAAACAACGCAGTTCAGATATTTTCCCGCTGTTAACTCAAAGAATGAAAATAAAAACAACAAATCTGGGCAATGGTTGAGGCATGAGACAGTACTTACTAGTAACCAGACATAGTTTTGAGGAAGAATGAGCTTAGGAATTTCTAACTAAAAAGGAATAACCGCACTGTATCCCTCCCCATCCCCTAGTGCCGGCCTTTGGACGTATTGAAAGAGAAGTCCTAAGGACACATCTATATTGTAATTGCCTGAGAATCCGTGACAATCTTCTAGTGTCGTAGTAGAAAAACACACTTCCTACTTCGCCTAAATTGCTTGGATGTAATGCCAACCAACAAAGTTTTGCTCTGGCATTGGATTTCTGTTGCTTGTGATGGAATACTTTTCCCCTGTGGTCCACCGCTTTCAGTATAGTCTTCATGACACACGGGAATACGCCCCAACGTAAAACACCAGTTTCACGGCAATTAACTACAGCGAAAGAGAGGTGCGGTACAGGAAAGAAGCCGAACGAAACGGATCTGAACTTAGAAAGCCGGGGGAAGGTGTTGCCTGAAAAACTGTATTTGGCTTACAGACCATTTGGCACATAGGGACGTAGGTCTTTTTTAAAATACGTTACGGGGTAAACAAATGGTCTTTTCAGTATAACAATTTCTTTCATACACATGGTGCAGCACAGAAAAAAATTTGGATTTATTTTTGAGGATTAGCATGACGCCTACCGGCCCAGAATACAGCGGCCTAGTCCGCGCCTGCTGCCGCCCCCGGAACCTGGTGCCCGGGTGCTTCGCATCCGTTGATCCCCCGCTTGGAGCGTCCCTGCTATAAAATACATGTACCTCTGCGTTTTGGAAGAACAAAAGATAAGATGCCGATCCCTAAACTTAACCTCTTCTTGTGACCACAGGTACGAAAATCTTGAACTTTGCCTAAAACCTAACTGGAACAGGCCTCACGTGATCGTCTGTATTCTGAGTGTTTTATTGAATGGTTGCTCATCAGTTCGTAGTTGACTGGCGAACAGAGAACTTGCTTGTTGAAACCTTTGTTGTGCGTTGTCAAGTGATAATAGTGGAAATATATCATTCTAAATATTTTGGAAAGAGAAAGTGCATTGTTTTCCGAAGGCACCATGCAGATGAAGTATGCAACATAGTTAACTCACAAAAAGGAAATGATTTGCTGAAATGGAAAGGGTATTTATTTTGCCATAACAGAGTGCGGGGTGATTTACGGTATGGGCACTGTATTGAAAGAAATTATGGAAACTATACTGGCTTTGCTACTACTATTCTTATTGGAGATGAACACACGATGCGCAATGAGAAACCACATAATCATGCTCCAAGACCAGAGAAAAGTGATGTTGCTGTTGCAAGAGCGCAAGTAAAAGAACGAGCAAGAAATACAGACGAAGCTCCTGCACAAATTATTCAAACCGTGACAACGTCAATGGCTACAGTAAATGCAGCTTACATGCCAAATATGGATGCACTAAGGCAAGTTGTAAAACGAATATGAAGAGAAGACATGCCTGCGGAGCCCACGACTTCAGAAGGGATCGATGCCCCAATAGATTTACAAGAAAAAGACGGTGCAAAATTTCTTAACAGAGATAGCGCATTTGGAGATCAAAGAATTATTTTGTTTTTAACAGAAAATAATTTACGAAAGCTTAAAGAAGCACCCCTCTGGATTATGGATGGAACATTTGAAACTTGTCCAACAATTTTTAGGCAATTATATACCATTCATGATATGGTTGGAACGAATCCAGAGATGCAAAGATTTGTCCCACTGGTATATGGGTTACTTTTCAGCAAGAATGAAGAATATTATACTATTATACAAGATTTTTGCAGGATTTACAAGACTATGCATCAGACTATGATATTCAGCTTGCACCACAATATAAGTATAATGGTAGATTTTAAAATAGCTACCATTATAATGCGGTTAAAAAGGAATTTGGAAGCAGCACACACAAATGTTGTTGGTTTCATCTCGGAAAAAATGTGCGAAAGAATATCCATCCTCTGGCATAGCCTCGGAATATGGGGAAAACAGTGAGCTTGTTTTCAAAGTCAGACAAGCTTGTTTTTAAAGCAAACACTCGCATTTTTTTCTTCTGGCGAAATTCCAGCTGCTTTTGAAGAAGTGAAATCAATTTTACTAGAATATGTAGATTCTGTAGTTCAGTGGTTTGGGGAAAATTATGTTCTTGGAAAATTTCGTGGAAGCAGAAGAAACAATCCGAGCAGAAGCCCTCCGCTTTTCGCACCAACAATTTGGTCAGTAAGTGAAAACAATTTACTTGGCTTTCCCAGAACACAAAACAAGCTTGAAGGATGGGACAGACGCTGGAATACAATTCTGGGAGAGAAAAAGCTGTGACTGTACAAAATAATCAGTGAAATTGCAAAAGAGCAGAGAACAACTATGGCTAAAATCGAAAGAGTGATAGCACAGATTCCAACAAATCCACCCAGAAGAGAAACGCTGGCAAAATAAAAAGGAATTGGAACTTCTTTGGCGCACAGAGACAATGTTTAACGTGCTAGACTTTTTAAGAGGAATTTCTTATAATTCTACTATTTACTAAAATGTGCTGGTATTTTGCACTAATTGAATTATACCTTTTACTAACTTGTATTTTGAATTTTTCATTATGCCGAAGATACAAGAATGTAAAACACAACGCAAAATTAAATAAGACAAAATTTTCAAAATAGCATGTCAAAAACATAAAATGTCAAAAAGTAATCCAAAATGTGAAACAAATAAAAATTCAAAATGCAATCACAAGTCACTAGCATAACAAAAATGCGAAAAGCTATGTAACAAGTACAGCACAAAATAAAACAAATGCCAAAACATAAAAACAAATGCACGCCCTATGTAAAATGTACAAAATAAAATAAATGCCATATTGATAAGGATTGCATGACAAGTCAAGTGGCTTTTACTTAGGCTTCAAACAATAATTATTAGCCTCTATACCTTTTTTAAAATGTTTAATAAGTGCAACATCATTAACCTGACTGTCATCAAACATTATCATGGCATACAATTACTTAAAAGACTTGTTAATGGATGAATTGAGGAATCTCCAAGTTCAGCGGGTGAAAGGCAATGGCTGTTTATAGTTCTGTACTCGAGTAAAAGCGCAACACAATAAACTTGACTTTCTCTGAAAATTTTATGTATGTGAGCACGGTGGATTGAAAACTGATAAAAAGGCTTAAGGTCTGTTTATTAATTTTTGTGCCTCTGTCAAAACGCAGTACTATAACCTTGGCATGTTATCGAAACCTTATGAACACGTCGGACTAAAAATTCCTAAAAAAGGTTACGCAAATAAAATTAAAGTTTTGTGACAGAGTAAAACTGCAAAATTAATAACTTGACATGTTATGTTAACATTGTGAATATGAGCACGGCGGATTAAAGATTTCAAGTAATAGCCTTTGGGATTAATGTGTTGTAAATGAGTAAAAATGTAACATTATCTTTATTTTCTATATAAACCAAACTACGTGCTGAAATGGCCCAACTATATATATGTATACTTCAACGATATACCAAAGCGCTGACAAGGTGAAAACAAAAGTGCAATTTTGTACGGTCCCCTAACATTTTATGACCAGCCTACATGGAAGTGGACACGTTGATCTCAAAAACGTACTTTTCATACGGCTTCATAACAAATACACTGCTGGCCACCCAAAATGCAACACCAAGAAGGAAACATCCGATTGGCCTGAAATTCGCAGCATGCGTCGCCCGCGAGAGGACAAGCAAACGATTAGCATTGCAGGGCATATGCAAATCATGTGCGCCAGGCACGCCACCGAGAATCAGTATAAGAAGGGTGCACAGAAGGCGGAGTGTAAGTAGTGGAAGTGTATTGTGCTGCCGGACTTGTGCGTGGAAAGCTTCCTGATGCTTCGTCGTAGAATACGGCAGTCATTCCAGCACGTTTCGGAGTTCGACAGAGGACGAATAGTGGCTTATCGCGACAGCGGTTTATCATACCGAGATATCGGCGCCCGTGTGGGACGACATCCAGCCACAGTGAGGCGAGTATGGATTCGGTGGGTGCAAGAGGGACGGATGGACCAACGTGAGCGATTGTCGCAGCCGCGGCACACAACCGAACAAGAGGACCGGCATGTTGTGCGGCGGGCATTGACGGCTCGCACCGCCACATCACGAACGTTAGCGTAGGAATTAGGGTGTGTTGCGCAACAACCTGTGCAGCACGTACCGTTCAACGTCGTCCGCAGGAGCGGGGACTTGACGCACGGCGCCATTGCTCCCATTACCATTGACGTTACGCCACCGGCGAGTGCGGCGGCAATGGGCCGTTGATCGCCGCACCTGGACTACGGAATGGCACGACATTGTCTTCTCCGACGAATCCCGCTTCTGCCTGCAGCATCACGATGGTCGGATCCGCGTGTGGTGGCACCGCGGCGAGAGGCTGTATGACGCCTGCATTATGCACCCCCATACCAGTCCGTCACCTGGCGTTATGGTTTGGCGCGCAATTGGATATGACACCCGCACCCCTCTGGTAAGCATCGCCGGTACACTCAACAGCCACTGCTACATCTCCAACGTTTTGGAGCCTGTAGTCCTCCATTACCTGCAGGACCTTCCAGCGACCCCGTTTCAACAGGACAATGCGCGCCCGCACTTTTCACGCATCGTGCAACAATTCTTCACGGCCCACCAGGAGTCACTGCTGCCGGGGCCCGCCTGTTCTCCCGATATGTCACCCATCGAACCCGTCTGGTCGCTGATCGGCAACCGAGTGGCCCGGCAAGCACCACCCGCTGCTACGCCTCATGAACTGTGGCAACGTGTGGAAGCAGCCTGGACCGACATATCCCAAGCCCACATCCAAAGCCTCTTTCGTTCGATGCCGCTGTGTGTAGCGGCCGTTATTGCCAGCCATGGGGGCCACACGAACTATTGATGTTTGCGTGTTCCTCAAGTCGCACGGGCCTGTAAGCTCAATCGTTTCCTCTTTGTATCTGTTGTTATGTGTCCAGTAAATGTTACTTTGCTATCTCGTGTCCTTCTTGGTGTTGCATTTTGGGTGGCCAGCAGTGTAGCAATGGACACGTCGCAATTTTTTTTAATTTGGGGTTTAATGACCACCGTGATCAATTCAGTGGGCTATAAACTGTCGGCCGTTCCTAATTTTGGGCCACTGGCTCCTGGGAAGGAGGACAGCCAGTGCCAGAAGTCAATCACAACGTCCATGACTCACCGGGATTCGAACCAGGATCCTTCTCGACGAGTGGTCCGAAGCCAGCGCCTAGATCACTCCGCCACCGTAACGGCACGCGTTGAAATCTATGTTTCATACGGCCTCAAACGCTCTTATGGACATACTAGATTGAACTGGACGCAAATAAATCATTAATATAATTTGTACTAGCAGGGATACCAGTTATTTGCCAGGTACATATTACTATTTGTGGAAACACCAAGTTCAGTGGGTGAAAGTTAATGAAAGAAAAAGTTATTCCTGTAATTTTCCAGCAAACTTATTTTAAATTTTTTGATTTAGTTAATTTAATTTTACGAAACAAAAAAGAAAGAAAAAGGAATGGGAATACTTACCTTCCAGGAGACATCTATAGAACTGCGGTACATCTGGCGTGTGCTTCTGAGAATTCCGCGACACAGAAATGCAATGTACCTATGTGATGTCGCATGCATACGACTTGACATTGGCATTGATCATCTTTTTCTTACCGTTTTGAATTTTGAATATCTGGAATTCTCTATTTGCATTACAGTATATTTCTGCCTGATAAGCCGCCCGTTGGTAGTGAAAGCTAAACTATATTGTTTTGTGTTTTTATTACACCATGAACCGCATATTTTTGCACTTTATTGTTATCTACGGTCTTTAACTTAGACCGTAGGTTGGTTAGTTGGTTGGTTGGTTAGTAGGTGGTTTATGGCACAAGGGCCTCAAAGGGCCAAAGAGCGCCTTAGAACGTAGATAGGATAGGGTATTGGAGTGCTGAACTGTGTTGCAGATCTTAAAAGTAAAAAATAGAACTTTTTACGAAAATGTTGTATGGAGCCCGCTTGATCCCGGGCCCCGACCCATTTCAAAAACCGTCTACCGTATAAGTTAGATAACTGTGAGATAGTACACCAAATTTGGATGTTCTAAAATGAAAACTGTAGATTTTACGAAAATTTTGTATGGGGGTCACTTGGCACCGACCCCTTCCAAAACCATCTACAGTCTAAGTTAGAGTTTCATGAGATAGTACAACAAATTTGGTGGTTCTAAATGAAAAACTGTAGATTTCATGAAAATTTTGTGTAGGGGCGCCTTGACCTCAGACCCCGACCCTTTCCGAAAACCGTCTTCAGTCCAACTTAGAGAACCGTGAGATAGTATACCAAATTTGGTGGTTCTAAATTAAAAACTGTGGGTTTACAGAAATTGTGTTCCGTGAGTTTTGTTTGAATAACAAGTATTTCGGCTACTAGGATAACTGAGTTTGTGCTTATTGATTGATTGATTGATTGATTGATTGATTGATTGATTGGAGGTTTAACGACCACCGTGAGCAACTCAATGGGCTATAAGCAGTCGCCCATCCCTAATTTAGGGCCACTGGCTCCAGGGAAGGGAGAGAGCCAGTGCGGTAAAACACAACAACATTACATTATCTTACTAACAAAGCTACCCGAAAAACTGAATCATTAATTAACAACGCTAATTTAAAACATAAGTAAGCAGAAATCCATATCTATTAAAGTCCAAGAACATTTCAAAAAATACTGCAAGAAAAAAGGAAACCAACATCAAGGAATACATCTGAAACATCTCTACACATCAAAGACACTATCGTCAACCACATTATGTTTCTTTCTTTCTTTTTTTTTTTTTTTTTTTGTTGGAGGTTTAACGACCACCGTGAGCAGCTCAATGGGCTATAAGCAGTCGCCCGTCCCTAATTTAGGGTCACTGGTTCAGGGAAGGGAGAGAGCCAGTGCCGTAAGACAAACACAACATCCATGCCTCACCGGGATTCGAACCCGGACCCCTTACGGACGAATGCTCAGAGGCCAACGCCTTAGACCACTGCGCCACCGGGGCGGCCATTTTGTTTCTTTATGTAAGCTTTAACATCCTCTATACGTTTATAGTATGTTTCGTAATAAGTGTCTAAAAGTTCAGGAACAGGATTTTTCGTAATTATCCAATTCAACACGGCATCCAAACGATGTACAATAGCATTTAACTTATACATATTTAACTCGTAAAACTCCGGAGTGAGTGGACATATCTTTTTATTAGGCACAAAAAAATTTTTCAATTCGAAAAGATCCAAAGTTTCGTCATAATCTGGGCAAGATGCAATAAGTTCCATGACAAGACGATACCGTGATGGCTTATCTCTATCTTCGGCAAAATCAGGATCCAGGAGAAAAGAAAGATCTACACGAGGGATAAATTCCGGTTGAAGATAGTCTCTAGCTTTGCTCCGTTTTAACGGATCACCACTTGAATCAGTGCTGGGTCGTTTAAATGTCGAAGCTGTACATGAGTTCTCTGCGAGATTCTGTAATGCTACTGAACATTTCTGTAAGTTAGCAATGCCCAAAGTACCAATATTTGCTGTTGTCTGAATCCCAGGATCCAAAGAAGTCGGCATTTCAATCAATGTCTTCTCTCTCGGCTCGACTGGATCCACCACTCGGGTTTCACAAGTCTCAGCCACGGTAGGAACCAAGTCAGCGACATGTGTAATACCATGTTCTAAACCCGATCTATCTTCAGGTACAACAATTCTTTCCTCATGGGAATCAGAGAGACTATTCCTCAAGAGAGGTCTATGTACATACGTGCATTTAGCACGAATATGCCCTCTTTCATTGCAAGCATAACAAAAAAATTCCTGTATAAATATTAAACATGAACCCATGAGAATCCAGTACAATTTCAACCTCTTTAGGACAAGTTTGAAGAGCTGATTCATTCGGGAAGATAACTCGGAGGGTCCGCTTCAACCCACCAACATGACAATAATTTGAAGATTGCGGGGCTTCTATAACTCTATGAACTGGACCCACCACCCGGCTAAACTGAGAAAGAAGAACTATCAACGCAGAATCCGGTACCTCAAGTGGCACCGGAGACAAAGTTATCGTGATCGGTCGTTCACTTGCATAAGCAGGATGCAAAATTTGATTATTTATAGAAATCCCTTGCTTTAACACAAGTTTACAATCTGCACTATTTATAAATAACACTGATATACCTCGTTTACTACGACCGCTTCCTTTAATTGCCTCTCTCGGCACTCGTTCTTCCAAAGCTTTCAAATATACCGGTAACGAAGTCTGTGGTAACGCATGGAAAATAATAGTTTTCTCAGAAAGATCATGAAAATCTTGACATACCTTGGAATCCCTTTCGAAAGTGAGACGAAAGGGATTGCCCTGGCACTCAATCTCTGACGCACAACGCTGATCACTCGTATTAGCAGAATTCTCCTTATCAACCACAGACGCCCAACTGCAAGTTTCCGTCTCTATAGAAACACTCTTCTGCATTCCTATCGCAGAAGAAACTCCTTCAGCAGCAACGCACGAAGACACGCTCTGTTGATTTCCAGAACCGGTTTGACCTGTTGGATTCTTATCTCTTGAGAAACTCGGGTCAATCACCATGGCAACCCTCTCACAGGTCACCGGAGAAACACTCGGCGCACTTAACGATGACTTCTTATCAGTAGATCTCGCTCCACGTCGATCAACATCCTTTCGATGGTCACGTGTAACATGGCTGGCAGATATCGCCATTTGCAGAACTCGTCAACGGCAAGCACAACCACAAAATAAAACTCTTCGTATGAATAAACTATAGCATTTAACGCTCTCAAACTTCGCCAAAAGAAGCATGGAACATTCATACATACGTCACGCTATTGCAAACCATCCTACGAACGATATTTCAACATAAACACAAGCAAAACTTAGGAGCATGAAAACACGACACACGACGAAGGCCATACAGCTATGGAGAGAGAGTTTGTGCTTACCTCCACTATAAATGTTTGGTGATTCGTTTTGGACATCTCTCGAAGTTGTGAGTACCTTTTTTCGTTTCTTATCGTCGTGTTTACAATTCCTACCGAGCTGGTAGAAGCCCAGTTGGCCGCCCCGGTGGCGCAGTGGTCTAAGCGATGGCCTGTGATCATTCGTCCGAAAGGGGTCCGGGTTCGAATCCCGGTGAGGCATGGATGTTGTGTTTGTCTTACGACGCTGGCTCTCTCCCTTCCCTGGAACCAGTGACCCTAAATTAGGGACGGGCGACTGCTTATAGCCCATTGAGCTGCTCACGGTGGTCGTTAAACCTCCAATAAAAAAAAAGCCTAGTTATCTCGGCGCCATTAGACATGGTGTCATCCGGTGGTTTTGTCAACCCTGACATCACTTCTGGTAATCATGGCACTTTGCCCAGCGCTGGCGTTGTCACGTTGCCCTTCGGGGTGACGTCAGCCGTTGGCGGCGTATTGTTTTCCTCCCCTGACGTCCTATTACAGCTCTTGCCCCAGCTGCTTCTCATATAGTGACAGATGACGTCATGGACACTATGGATGACGGTGCTCCTCTGCCTTCAACCTCCACTTCTACTGCTCTTCGCTCCTATTCTTCACCGGTAACTTCCCAAAGGCTTCAGCCCAAGTCGAATTCCATGCGAGCGGAAGTCGCAGCTTTAAAACCTCATGTCCGTCGCTCTGGTAATGAGGTTGTGGTCGAAATTCCAGTGGATTCTCCAGCAGGTACTTCTTTCACCACGGCTACTGAATTGGGTGTGTGCTTTGAGACGCTGCCGGACACACCACTCAAAATGTACTCTACTGCCCTGAAACAAAAGTTCTCTCCGTCAGCGATACGTTATATGTCGCGCAGAGGGTCGAGTGTCATTGTTTATTTCTTTCATGCGGCAGATGCTACCTCTGTCTTACAGACTGGGCTGGTTGTTGGTGATCACCATATATTTCCTGAGCCTGTCACCCAAAGACCAGTAACGGTCTCGATGTACCCTGTACATCCTGAAATCACAGATGCTATGCTTTGTGCTTTCCTAATGCAATCCGGTCGTGTTGTGGGTAACATTACCACACACTCCGCTGCTCCAAAGGACGAGGATGATCGTTCGATTGAAAGTGCCCGACGAGTTGCACGAGTAGTATTTTCTTTGGATGATCATATCAAGACTTTTCCTACTCTCTTCACTGTAAAATGCGGAGACCAGATCCGACGCATCGACGTTTTAATCTCCTTTCATTGTCAGACTTGTAAGGCGTATGGCCATCAACGAAGTGAGTGCTTCCGCCGCCCTGCTGTACCTCAGTCTTCAGACCAAAAGTCATCCGTGACAGCCCTGTGTCGTCCAACCCTACCGCTCCTCAGGTGTCTCCAGAACGTCATCAACCCACTCTAATATCGGGCCCTTCTCCACGGGGTCCTGTCCCACAATTGTTGACAGTGGACTTTCCTCCTCTGGTGCCGACTGCTCCGCCCACGTTCCTTGCAGCTCCAGCTGACCTGACTGCTGACCTTCATCCTCCGTCGGATGAATACACTCCAAGCACAGTTACTGATATGGACTACCGTATTGCTAGTGACTCTCCTGGCAGTGACTTTGACCCTACCACTACCAGCAAGCCTGCTCGAAGGGAGTACTGGAGTGCTCCCGCAGGCTCCGCTCCCTCCTCGCACCGGTGCTGCGAGAGGTCGTTCTGTTGACTCTTCTTCCCGCTCCTACTCTCAACGACGTATTTCACCAGGAACAGGTCGACATCCTGCTGTGACTCCAGGTTCTAAGACTCCACCCTCAGTGCTTTCCCTAAATATTTTTCTCCGATAACTAGCTGAAGCAAAGGCGGATGTAGGTCCGCTTTCTCTTCATAAAATATATGAAGTATTATGCTCTCATAAACATCCTAGCTTCTTTAATCAGTTTGTTGCACGTCCCATGCTTGATCTTCCTACTGTTCTAACCCAAATTTCTAGTGTGACATCTGTGTTTCGAAATCTTGTGCTTTCCTTTCCCGATCTCAAATTTAGTGTTGACAGAATGAAGAAGCAAGCAAAGAAAATTACAGATTCCAGCGCACGTGCGTGTCGACCTGCGAAGGACCTACCGATTCAAGATGGTCACACTTAACTGCAGAGGGTTCTCTGCTTCTCCTAGAAACGCCCTTGTGTATGAGGACTTGGCGCCGCTACACGCAGATCTTCTCTTGATCCAAGAGACCAATTGCTCTGCTACTACTTTGTTCTCTCGTTGGCGGGCTCGGCCCTATGATTTTCACCATGCTTATCGAGTTGGACGGAATGGTGGCCTTGCACTTGGGATCCATCACCGCCAACTCCCTCTGATTTCGACGCCAGTGGTTCGTGCATTACATGTGGACAACCTCCAGGTCGTTGTCTTTTGCATTGAAAACGTGACCTCTCATGTTTTTAACATTTATGTTCCCTGTGATGAGCATCTGTTACCTGATCTTCTCTTCACACTCCGTACAGAGCTGTCATCCATCCCACCGTCTGAATATATTCTCATGGGCGGAGGTTTCAATTGTACGTTGTTGCCGGCCCTTGACCGCAATTCAGCCGTTGGCGAATACCGCAAGCACCGTGTATTACAGATTTCTCAGCTAGTAGATGATTTTCAATTGGTTGATGCGTTCCGGCATCACCACCCGTCGGAAATCTCTTTTACCTGGAGCTCTTCCATCCATGGCAGCGCTACGGCAGCACGGCTGGATAAATTTTATGTGTCGACTGCTCTTCTCCCGTCGATCGCAGCTGCTGCCCATCATCCTTCCGCCGCTTCAGACCACAGTATCGTCAGTCTGTCGGTGCGTGTTTCTCTTTCACCTTCAAGGACTCAATGAGTATGGACTTTTCCGGACTCGCTCCTGGATGATCAACAATTGTGTGTTACTGTGCGTGAGATCCTCCGAAGTCGTCAGCCCCTTCTTGATACTATGTCAGACGCAATGCAACTGTGGCTCACTGTTTAACATGACTTGATCCTTTTTGTACGACGCTACTCCAATGCCTCTCGGAATGAGAACGATATGAAAATTGCGAATCTACGTGCTCTATTGCCGATGCTCTGTCTTGATGATCCGCAATACCCCGGCTATCTGGCAGATCTCCACGCTTTGCTTCTTCCTCGAGCATCCGATGCAGCCTGCAGGATGCATTTCTTGCATCTCTCCCCTACAGCTGATTCTCACGATTACTTAACCGCCTTGGAATCTCAACATCGTTCTGCTACATCTTTGCGTCATCTTCGCCTCCAGGATGGCTCCATCACTTCGAACCCATCGAAGCTATGCACTTTCACCAGACAGTATTTCACCGCCAAGTACTGTGCGATAACGCAGTCTTCATCCTCATTAGTTTCTCCTCTTCTCTTCTCTCTTCCTTAGGTCCCTTCTACTTTATCTACTTTTTTACTCTCCCCTTTCTCTCTTCGCGAACTCCGTGAGGCGTTTGCTACTCTCAATCCTCATGCCGCTCCTGGACCTGACGGCCTTCTTCCGTCCTTTTATCATGCTTTCTTACCGTGCCTTCTGCATTTTCTGTCTGCGTGTTTCTCGTCTGCTTTTTCCTCTCCTGCGTTACCGCCCGACTTTACTTTGGCACTCATCATCCTCCTTCCTAAGAAGGGTGACCTCTTGGATCTTGGAAACTGGCGCCCTATCTCTATCATAAACACTGACTGTAAGTTCTATACAAAACTCTTATCCCGTCGCCTTAATTCTGTTCTCTCTTTCGTTATTTCTTCCGACCAGACATACACTGTGCCTGGTCGGACTATTTTCACTAACGTTTCTCTTCTCCTTCATCTTCACTTCCTCGCTCGCTCTTTTTCTGAACCTCTTGCCTTTCTCAATCTGGATCAAAAGTCCGCTTTTGATAACGTTTCTCACTTTTATCTCTCTGCTGTCCTTTCACGATTTGGCTTTCCTCCTGCCTTTTCTTTCGCTCTCTTGGCCCTTTATCAGGGCGCAAGTTTCCATGTTCGAGCGGCCACATTTCTAACCGCTCCAATTCCGTTTAAGCGAGGCATCCGGCAAGGATTGTTTTGAAGGTTTAACGACCACCGTGAGCAACTCAATGGGCTTATAAGCAGTCGCCCGTCCCTAATTTGGGGGCACTGGTTCAAGGGAGGGAGAGAGCCAGTATCGTAAGACAAACACAACATCCATGCCTCACTGGAATTCAAACCCGGACCCCTTTGGGACGAATGATCAGAGGCCATCGCTTAGACCACTGCACCACTGGGGCGGCCCAGCAAGGATGTCCGCTTTCCGGCCAGCTATTCACTCTCGCTTTCGAGCCTTTCCGGTTAGCAGCCCGAAGATCACTCCAGGATGTCCTACCGCCGACAGTGGCTAGTACTCGTCATCATCGGATAATTTTCACCGCCTATGATGGTGATCTGACCTTTTGCGTCCAGGATTAATCTCAATTTGATCGCCTGTATTCTGTATATCAACAGTATGTTGCAATATCTGGAGCTGCGCTGGATGCCACTAAAAGTACTGGCTTATGGTGCGGGGCATGAGCTGCCTGCACCGATGCTCCTTGGGGTGCGCAGTGGATAGCCACTACACAGAAGATGTTCGGTGAGTATGTCGGATTGCCCTTGGCTTCTGCATCCGCCACCTGGACTGCTCTTCTTCCCCGGATACAACGGGCTGCTGCCTACTGGAGTAAGGCCCGCCCTTTCACATCGTTCCGTCAACGAGCAGCCGTTGTTCGTCGACAACTTATCTCCCTATGCGAATACTCTTGGACGTCGACGGTTGTGCCCGTGTTACAAATGATGACCATCACTCGCCTCTCAACTTCCGTCATCTGGTCTTCACATCACTGGGTTAAACCTGCCACGCTTCATTTGCCAGCCTCATTAGGTGGCATCCAGCTGTCCTTTATAAAACACATCGCATTATTCATTTCGTTCGGCTTGCCACTTCAACTGTTCCGTCCCTTACCACTACCTTGAATGTTCTAGCTTTCTCCCGTGACCCATCGTTCACCTTCTTACTGTTTCTGAAGATGGATGCATACTCTCTTCTCCCGTCCCACCTCCCTCCTGTCCTGCGAGAGGGCCTTTCTCTCTTTCGTTCGCTTCCTCTTCTCCGTTCATTTCCTTCTTCAACTCTTGATCTCCTAGATGAACCTCTCTTCTTCTCTTCTCTTATTCACCCTCCTAACCTCCCTTACTTTTACTTTCCTCATTGGATCCGCTCTGGTGTGAGAACTATCCGTTCTCTCGTAACTTCTGATCTAACCTGGAGACCTCTTTCTTCCCTGTTTCTATCTCCAACCATTACTCTTGCTAACGAATATCTTCTCCTTCGCACAGCGCTTTGGAGCCTCTTCCACTCCTCGCTTCCCCGGATGGTCTCTTCTCGGTCCCCTCCGCCCCTCTTTCTCTACCGTTCTTTCACCTCGTTCGTAGCTCTCCGGTTCTAGTCACTTCTATCCCTCCCTCCTCTTTATTGGCTTATTCTTTCCCCTCCCGCACTTCCACTTTCTGTTCATTCTGCTTCTCCTTCTCTTCTCCCCGCCATCTGGACAGCCTCTACCTCTCCCCTTTCCTCCCCTCTTGAACTTAATGTCAATTGGCAATTTCTTCACCTTCGTCTCCCCGCCCCATCAGTACAATTTCGCATGACCCTTCTCACCTCTCCACAAGGCTCCTTTTGCCCTGAAGTCAGTGACGTCCAACATCAATACCTATTCTGCCCGTACCCCTGCCAGTCCTAAACACAGCATTTCGTCTTGCTGATCGAATTTGTGCTCGATCGTTACCATTTCTTGCATATGCTTGGCTACTCCAAACTAAGCATCCACCTACTCACTTGCCTCCTGTGTGCCGTTACATTTTTCTTCTTGTGAAATTCACTGTATATGCTTTCCATCTTCAACAACGCCTCCCTGCTTTTACTCCACCTCCTCAGGAGGCTAGTGCTATCATTTGGAGACGCTTCCTAGCATGAGTAACCACTCGTCTCCAAATAAAGCACGCCGCCCCGGTGGCGCAGTGGTCTAAGGCGCTGGCCTCTGATCATTCGTCCGTAAGGGGTCCGGGTTCGAATCCCGGTCAGGTATGGATGTTGTGTTTGTCTTACGGCACTGGCTCTCTCCCTTCCCTGGAACCAGCTACCCTAAATTAGGGACGGGCGACTGCTTTTAGCCCAATGAGTTGCGCTCACGGTGGTCGTTAAACCTCCAAAAAAAATGGAACACTCTCGTGCTGCCTCAACAAACACCGGTAGCGTTTTTCAATCCACCTGGGCCCAATCGGTTGGGTGGTTCCATATCCACAATTTGCAGCTACATCTCAACTTATAGGCTTTTTTGTTGTTGTTGTCGCCCACGTTCACTGTCACAAATCATGATATTACGTATTAATTTTGGTGGTATAAGGCTCCTAGATGGTGTCTCCTTTTCACCCACATGGTTCGATAATTGTTATTATTCTGTTTAATGTGCTAGTGGAGATAGCTCACCATGTTTTCCATGTTCTCTTTGATAATGTTGGGTTTTATGATGTTGTATATAATTCTTCCTTCTGCACAGTTTACCGCACACGCAATGTCCCCTTCATTTTGTTGAATGTATTTTGAAATATTTGTCCCTGTGTGTATAACTGAACGTAAGAAGATGCCCTTCCGAGTACATTTAGCGTTTCTCCCCCTTGTCACTGAATACTTCTGTACATATGATGTAAGTTTTGAATGTAGCATCACTGTTACATTTCTGTTTCATGAGAAGCTGCCCTTCTGCGTATGTTTAGCGGCTTTTTTCCTTGTCACTGTATTGTTTTGTACATATGATATGAAATTTGTGCATTGCATTACTGTTCGATTTCTGTTTTTTTTTTTTGTGTGAAGTTGCCCTCCTGGGTCCGTTTAGCGTATTTCTCTCTTGTCACTGCATAATTCTGTACATATGATAAGTATTTGTGCTTAATTGTTTCTACCATTACTGTCATATTTATAAATACTGTGGCACCTGTTAGTTCCTTTTCACCCATAGTCTTTTATGTGAATTAGTACCTTGTGCTTGTTTAATCTTGAGAATGGTAGTAATGTTTGATTGGAATTTGTGCATAGTATAGAATCATGTCTTTCCCTGTCTACAATACTGTAGGTATACATTTTCATTTGTATCGCTCGTCCTTTATTGTCTGCTTCTCCTGCGCCCTACGTTGCGAAATAATTTTATGATTTTAACAATATTTTGTTTTACGTTTCACTGGAACTTTCCAGTTGATGTATATACCACTGTATTTATTGGCAGCATTCCACTGTCATGTACACAGAAATGTTATTTTTACTGAAGAATAAAGACAATTTTGAAATGTATATTTTTTACGAAAATTTTGTATGCGGGGCTCTGACATCCCCCCCCCCCCCCCTAGGCTCCCACCCTTTACAAAAACCATCTACAGTCTAAGTCAGAGTTTCATGAGGTAGTATATCTAATTTGGTGGTTCTAAAGTAAAAACTGTAGATTTTCGGAAATTGTGCTCCGTGAGTTTTGTTTGAATAACAAGTATAAATACTTGTTTTTCAAACAATTTAGGCTACTAAGATTACTGAGTTTGTGCCTACCTCCACTTTAAAGGTTTGGTGATTCGTTTTGGACATCTCCCGAGGTGGTGAGTGACCTTTTTAGTTTCTTATCATCTTCTTTACAACTCCTACCCGCCGCCCCGGTGGCGCAGTGGTCTAAGGCGTTGGCCTCTGATCATTCGTCCGTAAGAGGTCCGGGTTCGAATCCCGGTCAGGCATGGATGTTGTGTTTGTCTTACGGCACTGGCTCTTTCCCTTCTCTGGAACCAGTGACCCTAAATTAGGGACGGGCGACTGCTTATAGCCCATTGAGTTGCTCACGGCGGTCGTTAAACCTCCAATCAAAAAAAAAAAATCCTACCGAGCTGGTAGAAGCTTCGTTATCCCGGCGCCATTAAACATGGCGTCGATCGGTGGTGTTGTCAGTCCTAACATCACTTCCGGTGATGACAGCACTTTTCGCGGCGGTGGCGTTCCCGCGTTGCCCTCCGGGACGACGTCAACCGTTGGCGGTGTATCGTTTTCTTCCCCTGACGTCACTATCACAGCTCTTTTTTTTTTTTTTTTTTTGATTGGAGGTTTAACGACCACCGTGAGCAACTCAATGGGCTATAAGCAGTCGCCCGACCCTAATTTAGGGTCACTGGTTCCAGGGAAGGGAGAGAGCCAGTGCCGTAAGACAAACACAACATCCATGCCTGACCGGGATTCGAACCCGGACCCCTTACGGACGAATGATCAGAGGCCAGCGCCTTAGACCACTGCGCCACCGGGGCGGCTTACAGCTCTTGCCCAGCTGCTTCTCACATAGTGCCAGGAACGTTTTTTTTTGATTGGAGGTTTAACGACCACCGTGAGCAACTCAGTGGGCTATAAGCAGTCGCCCGTCCCTAATTTAGGGTCACTGCTTCCAGGGAAGGGAGAGAGCCAGTGCCGTAAGACAAACACAACATCCATGCCCGACCAGGATTCGAACCCGGCCGCCCCGGTGGCGCAGTGGTCTAAGCGATGGCCTCTGATCATTCGTCCGAACGGGGTCCGGGTTCGAATCCCGGTGAGGCATGGATGTTGTGTTTGTCTTACGGCACTGGCTCTTTCCCTTCCCTGGAACCAGTGGCCCTAAATTAGGGACGGGCGACTGCTTATAGCCCATTGAGTTGCTCACGGTGGTCGTTAAACCTCCAATCAAAAAAAAACAACCTCCAATCAAAAAAAAAATCAAAATTCGAACCCGGACCCCTTACGGACGAATGATCAGAGGCCAGCGCCTTAGACCACTGCGCCACCGGGGCTGCCTGACAGGAACGTCATGGCACTATGGATGACTGTGCTCCTCTGCTTTCAATGGATGGCGGTGCTCCTCTGCCTTCAACCTCCAGTTCTACTGCTCCCCGCTCCTATTCTTCAGCGGTAACTTCCCAACGGCTTCAGCCTAAGACTAATTCATGCGAGCGGATGCCGCAGCGTTAAAACCTCATGCCCGTTGCTCTGGTAATAAGGTTGTGCTTGAAATTCCAGTGGATTCTCCAGCAGGTATTTCTTTCACCTCGGCTACAGAGTTGGGTGTGTGCTTTGAGGCGCTGCCAGACATACCACTCAAACTTTACTCTACTGCTCTGAAACAAAAGTTCTCTCCGTCAGCGATACGTCATATGTCGCACAGAGAGCCGAGTGCCATTGTTTACTTCTTTCATGTGACAGTTGCTACCTCTGTCTTACAGACTGAACTGGTTGTTGGTGATCACCAATTATTTCCTGAGCCTGTCGCCCAAAGACCAGTAACGGTCTCGTTGTACCCAGTGCATCCTGAAAGTCCCAGTGCTTTCCTAATGCAATCCGGTCGTGTTGTGGTTCACGTTACCACACACTCCGCTGCTCTGAAAGACGAGGATGATCGTTCTATTGAAAGTGCCCGACGAGTTGCACGAGTTGTATTCTCTTCGGATGAATATATCAATACCTTTCCTACTCTCTGAACTGTACAATGCGGAGACCAGATCCGACGCATCGACGTTTTAACCTCCTTTCATTGTCAGACTTGTATGGCGTATGGCCATCAACGAAGTGAGTGCTTCCGCCGCCCTGCTGTACCTCAGTCTTCATGACCAAAAGTCACTCGTGACAGCCCGGTGTTGTCCACCCCTACCGCTTCTCAGGTGTCTCCAGAACGTCATCAACCCGTTATTCCATCGGGCCTTCCTCCAGGGGTCCTGTCCCACAATTGTTGACAGTGGACTTCTCTCATCTGGTGCCGACTGCTCCACCTGACCTTACTGCTTACCTTCATCCTCCGTCGGATGAAGAAACTCCAAGTACAGTCACTGATATGGACAGCCCTATTGCTAGTGATTCTTCTGGCAGGGACTCTGACCCTACTACTACCAGCAAGCCTGCTCGTCGGGAGTACTGGAGTGCTCCGCAGGCTCCACTCCCTCCTCGCAACGGTGCTGCAAGAGGTCGTTCTGTTGACTCATCTTCCCGCTCCTACTCTCAACGACGTACTTCGCCACGAACAAGTCTACATCCAGATGTGACTCCAGGTACTAAGACTCCACCCACGGTGCTTTCCCTAGATTATTTCCTCCGGTACCTTGCTGAAGCGAAGGCGGATATACCGGTAGGTCCGCTTTCTCTTCATAAAATACACTGGCGGAAAGTGAAAAAAAGAACACCAAGAAGGAGACGTCTGATACCAACGAAATTTATACAGCATAATAACGGAATACAGAGGATAACGTGATCTGTGTTTGCTGGTAAACTGAAGAATAACATTTCCGTGCAACATGGTTAGTACGAGGTTGAACCGCTATTAACTGCGTCACACTGTGCAATTCTGGCATGGAGTCTGTCGTACGGATGTTGGATGTAAGTTTGGGGTATTGAGTTTTAAGCATCCTCAACCTGGACGTGTAAATCGGGGATGGTCGTGGCTGGCTGTGGAGACCGGATAAGTCGTTGTCCCATAAAATCCCACACGTGCTCAATGGGGGACAAATCTGGTAAATGTGTAGGCCATGGAAGTTGTCTCACATCCTGAAGTGCATGTTGCGTTGCACGTGCCGTGTGTGGGCGTGCGTTATCTTGCTGGAAAACACCAGTATGGACCGACCTTACAAATGACACAACAACGGGCTGAATGATGTTGTTGATATAGGAGGTGCTGTTTAACGTACCCGGTACAAACACTAGTTGTGTACGGGAGTGATAGCTGATCGCTCCCCACACCAGGAGACCAGGTATAGGCCCTGTGTGTCGCTGGCGGTTGCAAGAAGGGTGGAGATGCTCCCTTGTGCGTCTGTGAACACGCATACGGCCATCGGAGGCTCCCAAGCCGAATCTGCTTTTATCGCTGAACACGACAGATCGCCATTGCGTTTTCCAGTGCAGACGTTGGCGACACCACTGCAGCCGTTCCTGACGGTGGGCTGGAGTCAGAGGTACACATGCCAGAGGCACACGTGCACGTAGTCCTGCATCCAGTAGACGGTTGCGGATTGTTCGCACAGTCACCTCAGGTGCAACGGCTGTTCGGATTTGCGTCGCAGTGGAGGTTCGGCTTGACAACGCCGCTCTTCTTATGCGTCGATCGGTCCGCTCATCAGTCCGTCAGTGACTCCCGGTTCCACGTATTCTCGTGTGGGAATGTTCCTCGGACCATCTACGCCACCATCGTACCACCATCGATACTTCCCGTCCAATTCTCTCCGCAATAGGATGATACGACCACGCGGTATCGCGGAGTCCGAGTGGACGACCTTGCTCAAAGTCCGATAACTGCTGAAATCGTACACGTCTTCCATTTCCAGGAATTGCCGCTTCTTCAGGGTCTTCGCACGTGTCCGTACGCTGACGAAGTTGCCCTCCTTGGTCCGTTGAGCGTATTTCTCTCTTGTCACTGCATAATTCTGTACATATGATAAGTATTTGTGCTTAATTGTTTTTACCATTATTGTCATATTTCTAAATACTGTTGCACCTGTTAGTTCCTTCTCACCCAGGGTTTTTTATGTGAATTAGTACCTTGTGCATGTTGAATCTTGAGTATGGTAGTAATGCTTGATTGGAATTTGTGCATAATATAGAATCATATCATTCCCTGTCTTCAATACTGTAGGTATACATTTTCATTTGTATCGCTCGTGCTTTATTGTCTGCCTCTCCTTCGCCCTACGTGGTGAAATAATTTTATGATTTTAACAATATTTTGTTTTACGTTACACTGGAACTTTCCATTTGATGCATATACCACTGTATTTATTGGCAGAATTCCACTGTCATGTACATAGAAATGTTACTTTTACTTAATAATAAAGACAATTTTGAAATGTAGATTTTACGAAAATTTTGTAGGAGGGGGGAGGGGGTTCTGACACCTGGGCTTTGACCCTTTCCAAAAACCGTCTACAGTCTAAGTTAGTGTTTCATGAGATAGTATACCGAATTTGGCGGTTCTAAATTGAAAACGTAGATTTTACGAACATTTTGCAGAGGGGGGGAGGGGGAGCTCTGACCCCTCGGCTCCGAACCTTTCCAAAAACCATCTACAGTCTAAGTTAGAGTTTCATGAGATAGTACAGCAAATTTGGTTGTTCTAAATGAAAAAGTGTGGATTTCATGAAAATATTGTTTAGGAGCACCTTGACCCCAGGCCCCGACCATTTCCGAAAACCGTGTTCAGTTTAAGTTAGAGTTCCACGAGATAGTATACCAAATTTGGTGGTTCTAAATTAAAAACTGTAGATTTTACGCTAATTTTGGAGAGGGGGGTCTGACCCCTGGGCCTTTCCAAAAACCGTCTACAGAGTAAGTTGGAGTTTCATGAGATAGTATACCAAATTTGGTGGTTTTAAATTTCTAAATTGAAACTGTAGAATTTAACAAACATTTTGTATGGCGAAGCGGAGGGGGGATTCGACCCTTCCAAAAACCGTCTACAGTCTAAGTTAGAGTTTCATGAGATAGTACCAAATTTGGTGGCTCTAAATTGAAAACTATAGATTTTACGAAAAAAAATTGTGGGGGCTTCTTGACCCCGTGCCCCGAACCGTTCCAAAAACCGTCTACGGTCTAAGTTAAAGTGCCACGAGGACATTTTTCGGACCATGTTGACATTATGACCGTGGACATTTTGACTGTCGACATTAGTCGACACTTTGACTGTCGACATTATGACCGTGTCGACATCTTGAACTGTCGACATTATGACCCTGTCGACATTTTGACTGTCAACATTATGACCATGTCGACATTTTGAACTGTCGACATTATGGTGCCGACGTTTTGATTGTCCACATTTTTACCGTCGACATTATGACCGCCACCGGATATAAACACAATGGAATAAAAACTATTTAAAAGGCCTAGGCCTTGGCCAAGGTATTAATATTTTTTGCCTAAGTAAAAGCGCAATGATACTAACTTGACTTGGTGTGTAAACTTTTTGAATATGAGCACGATGGAATAAAAACTGTTAAAGAGGCCTAGACATAAGCCAAGGTATTAATATTTATTGCCTAATTAAAAGCGCAATGATACTAACTTGACTTGGTGTGTAAACCTTATGAATATGAAAACTATGGAATAAAAACTGTTAAAAAGGCCTAGGCCTAGGCCAAGGTATCAATATTTAATGCCTAGGCAAAATCGCAATAATACTAACTTGACTTGGTGTGTAAACTTTATGAATATGATCATGATAGAATAAAAACTGTTAAAAAAAACAAGCTTTGGCGTTAGGCATAGACAATTAATTAATTTTTAGTGCCAAAGAAAAAGCGTAATATTCATATCCTGTCTGAGTGCCCAAACCTTATAAATATGATCAGGGCGGACGACGTTCAAAATCGTACGTTTTCCTGCATTCGTTTTGTATGTAACCAAAATTTGTAAACGCGACGAATTGACGCTCGACGAATCGTCGTGGTAGACGAATTGACGCAGGCGACGAATTGACGCAGGCGACGAATTGACGTATACCCTTTTGTGGTATGGTCCCAGCCCATTGGTTATCGAACAAAACTGTTAACCATCACGTCTACCTCGATATTTTGGACAATTATGTCCTACCAACTCTGTGGCAATACTATGGAACTGAGTCTTGTTGGTACCAGCAGGATAATGCACCGAGCCATAATGCAAGGATTGTTATGGCGTGGTTTGACGATAATTCCGTATATCGTGTGTGGACTGGCCAGCACAGAGCCATGATCGTAATCCCATAGAGCACCTATGGGATGTATTAGAGCGCTGCATGAGAAGTTTAGAACCAAGGCCTACTACTAAGCAACAGTTAGCGGCAGCATTATATACTGAATGGAAGCGCATACCTATCGCTGTGTTCCAAAACCTTGCCGAAAGCATGTCTCGAAGGGTCAGTGCATGCGTTAAGGCCAAAGGCGGACCGACACCGTACAAATGTATGTCAATAAATGCTATGTTGTGTTTTTCTTCTAGGTGCCCGGTGACTTTTTTCAATATAGTGTATGTGAATCGACGAGTACAATTGCTGTTATACAGGGTTCACTAGGTAGTCACCTGAAAATCCAACTATTGTTTTCTTCCCACTTTACATAGAAACACGATGTTTGGTTTACAAGTGACCTTGATCCTTGAGAAATGCGCGGGAGTAATTTTTTTGATAAGGTAATGATTCATTGTGACGTCGCTGGACCAGATTGCCGGGCAACTAACTATATCCGGAGGCAATCTGCGAGTTTTACTGTGCCGTTGAACGTCGTTCAGGATGTTGTGTATACCGTTGCGCAACGGGTGATTATTGTGAAAATTTATTGAAAAACAAAGTCTGTAAAGGTAATACAGCGTGAATTCCTGGAGACGTTTGGCAGAAGACAAACACCAGACAAACGTCACATCGCCAGGTTAGCGAAGAAATTTGAAACCACGTGCAGTGTCTTGAACCAATACAGTAGCGGACGTCCTTCTTTAGCGGAAGAAAAAATCGTAGAAGTAAAGCACAGGCTTCTGGCATCATCGAAGAAGTCATTACGACGTTTATCCCAAGAAACTGGGTATTCTATTTCAAAGTGCTGCGAAGAAAGCGTTACTTCATCTGTACTGTGTGACAGCTGTGCAAGGGTTGCAAGAACCGGCTTTTGAAAAGCGTGTGTCTTATTGTCACTGCTTCCTGACATTTTTACTCGCAATTCCGAACATTTCGGATTTCACATGGTTCACTGACGAAGCATGGTTTCATTTGGTATGTCAATTCTCAAGACTCTCGCATCTGGGCTACGGATAATCCATATGAATTACATGAAACCCCATTACATCCTGCAAAAGTCTGTGTTCGGTGTGCTTTGTCTAGAATGAGAATAATTGGACCCATTTTCTTCAGCAGCGTAGTAAACTCGGCGTCATATGCGATTTTTTCAGACATTCTGTGGCCCAATTAACTGACACTGATCCGACAATGGGGTACTTTCGACAGGATGGAGCGACCTGCCCCACGTCCTGTATGAGCATAAGTAAAATTTCCTCTTTCTTTGGTGACCGAGTAATCTCCAAAGGGCCGCCCCGGTGGCGCAGTGGTCTAAGGCGCTGGTCTCTGAACATTCGTCCGTAAGGGGTCCGGGTTCGAATCCCGGTGAGGCATGGATGTTGTGTTTGTCTTAAGGCACTGGCTCTCTCCCTTCCCTGGAACCAGTGACCCTAAATTAGGGACGGGCGACTGCTTATAGCCCATTGAGTTGCTCACGGTGGTCGTTAAACCTCCAATAAAAAAAAATCTCCAAAAGACTGTGGCCACCTGGTTCACCCTATTTGACTCCTCTCGATTTTTTCTTATGGGGAATATTAAAGTGTTGTGCTTACAGCAATAAGCCTCGCACGTTAGAGGACTTAGAAGGCAACATCAGTGCAGCAATCCGGACTATTGATGAGGACATGTTGTGGAGGACCATCGATAATACGCAGCGTCGCGTTCGAGTGTGTTTGGATACCGCGAGAGGACATTTCCAGCATTTATTGTGAATGGTGCTACATTCCCATGAAGTAAGGTACGTTGTAAACCACATGTCATGTTTCTTAGAGTGTGTTGTAAAATAAGACAGATTCTTAGGGGGGACCACCTAGTGAAACACCCTGTATGATTGAGATCTGTATTGATACCAGCGGAGTATTTTATAGGTCCGATCAAAAAGTTCCTAGATTAGGCCGATATAGAACAAAGTACTTACGTTACTTAAGTCTGGCTATAATCGCCCTCAAAGTAGTCTCCTTGGGCAGCGATATATCGCTGCCAGCGTTTTTGCCGCTGTTGAAACGCTCCCTGAAAGTCCTGTTTGCGAATCGTGTCAAGCACCGTCTGCGATTCGTGATGGATCTCGTCCACTGTGTCAAAACGGCGAACCCTGAGCTTCAGCGTCATCTTCGGGAACAGAAAGAAGTCGCAGGCAGCCAAATCCGGCGAGTAAGGCAGGTAAGGAAGGATAGTCATGCTGTTGCGGCTGCAAAACTGGCGTGTTGCTGACGCACTGTAAGCTGCTGCATTGTCGTGATGGAGCAGGAACTCGCCCCTGTGCCACATTTTAGGTCGTTTGCGGAGAATTTCCTCCCTAAGACGCCGCAGAACATCGCTACATGACGCATTGACGATGGTAGCAATGTCTTAAATGGTTCTCCGACGATCCTCATGCACCAGTTCCCTAATTTTGTCCACATTTTCGGGGATTTGCTCGTGGACGGTCGCCTTGACTTCTCATCGTCTTCCAGTGCCGTTCTGCCGCTCTTGAAGAGCGAGTGCCACTCAAAACACTTCTCACAAATCATTACTTCATTGCCATAAGCCTGCCTTAAAATATAATGTGTCTCCGTTCCCGATTTGCCGAATTTGACGGAGACTTTGATGTTCGCTCGCTGCTTTAGTTTGCAGTGCATACCGAAATCGCAGCTGTGTTCTGCAAGTGGTCACAAAATATCGTGTAGAACAGCTCCCGATGTTCACAGAATGACGCCACTCTGCACAAGGGCAGATGAAGGTCACTGCCCTGGACCGCCGCTCACGCATCCGCGTACTGTCATCTGTTGTCACGCTACGTATCCAGTCTCGGAACTTTTTGATTGCACTACCTATGTCGGTGGATTATATTGATACCCCTTGAACTTCCACTGAGTGAAACAAAGAAGGAAAAAGTTATCGCTTTCGTTGCCTTTTGCTGATTCTCTCTAGTTGACTGTTAGGATTAGCTTAGTTATTCCAGAAGAGTGAACATGTGTTCAACGCGCGTGAAGTTATTTCAACGAAGTTATTTGTGTTTACTACAAACATTAGCCGGCTACTTAGTTCAGCACATAAACTACTGATTTAATGATTTTCACACAGCACAGATCTCAAGAAACCTACAAGTTCAGGATATTGTTACGCAACTTAATTAATTAATTCCTTTTTTATTGCCGAACGCAAAACCAAAGACTCGAGAAGTTATTGATTGATTGATTGGGTGTTTAACGACCACCGTGAGCAACTCGATGGGCTATAAGCAGTCGCCCTTCCCTAATTTAGGGCCCAGTTCCGAGAGCCAGTGCTGTAAGACAAACACAACTTCCATGGCTCCCCGGGATTCGAACCCGGACCCATCTCAGACAAATGGTCAGAAGTCTTTGCTTACTTCCCCCAGGGCGGCCTGTGAGAAATCATTTTAAGCGTTTTGCTAAACAATGTGTTATTAAAAACCAAGCTTGCATCTGTGACAAGAGTCAGTGTTGCAAACAATTTTCTTTTCTCATACCGTGAGAAACTTTGCAATCGGGGAAAGCTGTTTACGTTTTTCTAAGAAATACATCAGTACATTTTAGTAACGTGGAAGCTGACTGTTGGTCATGTGATGACATTGTGGTTGCAGCTAAAAATGAAAGCAACAGGTTGAAAAACAGTGATCTTGTGACATTGGGAAGAGGCACCCGCGACTTTGTGACGGGCGTGGTCATGAGCGGGTGCGGATCAAATGCATCTATGTGTTGAAGTACAGTTACGTAACTGAATTAAAGTTTCGCCATATGCAAAGGTAAGTAGATCATTCATGTTGGAAACAACTGAGATGGATGGATGGATTGGAGGTTTAACGACCACCGTGAGCAACTCAATGGGCTATAAGCAGTCGCCCGTCCCTAATTTAGGGTCACTGGTTCCAGGGAAGGGAGAGAGCCAGTGCCGTAAGACAAACACAACATCCATGCCTCACCGGGATTCGAACCCGGACCCCTTACGGACGAACGATCAGAGGCCAACGCCTTAGACCACTGCGCCACCGGGACGGCACAACTGAGATGATTACATTTTAATGGAAAGATTGCAGAACCCAATTATATCCTGCAGTACTAAGTAAACTGTTTTCTTCCCGAACTTAGTCTAGGGACAGGTAAACATACTGATTTGCGTAAGCATTGCTTCACTCGTTTATTAAATGTAATTGTGCTGTATCTTCTGCTCTCAAAATTCTATTGGATGGATGAGAATGAAATGTCCGGCAAAGGACCAGCACACGTAGACGGCGAGAACGAAAAAGTAAGACAACTTACCTATGGCAAAATAATCCCCCTCGGCATCGACATATAGTTGCTATCTATCCGGTAAAGCCATAATCCCGGAACGAAAAAAGTCTTGTGGCTGGGACCCGAAGAAGTCATCAACTGCACGTTGAACCTCGTTGTCTGTCGTGAACTGTTTCCCGGACAGGAAGTGATCCAGGTGACGAAACAGATAATAGCCTGTCGGAGGCAAGTCAGGGATATAGGCAGGGTGCGGCAGTGCTTCATAGCCCAAGGCAAAGTAAAGCCATGATCCCGGAACGAAAAAAGTCTTGTGGCTGGGACCCGAAGAAGTCATCAACCGCAAGTTGAACCTCGTTGTCTGTCGTGAACTGTTTCCCGGACAGGAAGTGATCCAGGTGACGAAACAGATGATAGTATGTCGGAGACAAGTCAGGTAAATAGGCAGGCTGAGGCAGTGCTACATAGCCCAAGGCAAAGTAAAGCCATGATCCCGGAACGAAAAAAGTCTTGTGGCTGGGACCCGAAGAAGTCATCAACCGCACGTTGAACCTCGTTGTCTGTCGTGAACTGTTTCCCGGACAGGAAGTGATCCAGGTGACGAAACAGATGATAGTCTGTCGGAGGCAAGTCAGGTAAATAGGCAGGCTGAGGCAGTGCTACATAGCCCAAGGCAAAGTAAAGCCATGATCCCGGAACGAAAAAAGTCTTGTGGCTGGGACCCGAAGAAGTCATCAACTGCACGTTGAACCTCGTTGTCTGTCGTGAACTGTTTCCCGGACAGGAAGTGATCCAGGTGACGAAACAGATGATAGTCTGTCGGAGGCAAGTCAGGTAAATAGGCAGGCTGAGGCAGTGCTACATAGCCCAAGGCAAAGTAAAGCCATGATCCCGGAACGAAAAAAGTCTTGTGGCTGGGACCCGAAGAAGTCATCAACTGCACGTTGAACCTCGTTGTCTGTCGTGAACTGTTTCCCGGACAGGAAGGGATCCAGGTGACGAAACAGATGATAGTCTGTCGGAGGCAAGTCAGGTAAATAGGCAGGCTGAGGCAGTGCTACATAGCCCAAGGCAAAGTAAAGCCATGATCTCGGAACGAAAACAGTCTTGTGGCTGGGACCCGAAGAA
Organism: Macrothele yani; assembly: GCA_039090855.1. Lineage (NCBI taxonomy): Eukaryota > Metazoa > Arthropoda > Arachnida > Araneae > Macrothelidae > Macrothele > Macrothele yani. Next base: position 11,402,791 of record CM077020.1, on the reverse strand, counting down.
GTCATCAACTGCACGTTGAACCTCGTGGTCTGTCGTGAACTGTTTCCCGGACAGGAAGTGATCCAGGTGACGAAACAGATGATAGTCTATCGGAGACAAGTCAGGTAAATAGGCAGGCTGAGGCAGTGCTACATAGCCCAAGGCAAAGTAAAGCCATGATCCCGGAAAGAAAAAGTCTTGTGGCTGGGACCGAAAAATTCATCAACTGCACGTTGAACCTCGTTGTCTGTCGTGAACTGTTTCCCGGACAGGTAGTGATCCAGGTGACGAAACAGATTATTGTCTGTCGGAGACAAGTCAGGTAAATAGGCAGCATGAGGCAGTGCTACATAGCCCAAGGCAAAGTAAAGCCTTGATCTCGGAACGAAAAAAGTCTTGTTCATCAACTGCACGTTGAACCTCGTTGTCTGTCGTGAACTGTTTCTCGGACAGGAAGTGATCCAGGTGACGAAACAGATGATAGTATGTCGGAGACAAGTCAGGTAAATAGGCAGGCTGAGGCAGTGCTACATAGCCCAAGGCAAAGTAAAGCCATGATCCCGGAACGAAAAAAGTCTTGTGGCTGGGACCCGAAGAAGTCATCAACTGCACGTTGAACCTCGTTGTCTGTCGTGAACTGTTTCCCGGACAGGAAGTGATCCAGGTGACGAAACAGATGATAGTCTGTCGGAGGCAAGTCAGGTAAATAAACAGGCTGAGGCAATGCTACATAGCTCAAGGCAAAGTAAAGCCATGGACCCGGAACGAAAAAAGTCTTGTGGCTGGGACCCGAAGAAGTCATCAACTGCACGTTGAACCTCGTTGTCTGTCGTGAACTGTTTCCCGGACAGGAAGTGATCCAGGTGACGAAACAGATGATAGTCTGTCGGAGACAAGTTAGGTAAATAGGCAGGCTGAGGCAGTGCTACATAGCCCAAGGCAAAGTAAAGCCATGATCCCGGAACGAAAAAAGTCTTGTGGCTGGGACCCGAAGAAGTCATCAACTGCACGTTGAACCTCGTTGTGCCGCCCCGGTGGCGCAGTGGTCTAAGGCGCTGGCCTCTGATCATTCGTCCGAACGGGGTCCGGGTTTGAATCCCGGTGAGGCATGGATGTTGTGTTTGTCTTACGGCACTGGTTCTCTCCCTTCCCTGGAACCAGTGACCCTAAATTAGGGACGGGCGACTGCTTATAGCCCATTGAGTTGCTCACGGTGGTCGTTAAAACTCCAATCCAAAAAAAAAAAAAAAAAAAAAAAGAACCTCGTTGTCTGTCGTGAACTGTTTCCCGGACAGGAAGTGATCCAGGTGACGAAACAGATAATAGCCTGTCGGAGGCAAGTCCGGGATATAGGCAGGGTGAGGCAGTGCTTCATAGCCCTAGGAACTTAGTGTCAGCGTCGTTCGTTGTGCGACATGAGGGCGGCCGTTGTCCTGGATTAGAAGAACACCATGTCTGTTGGCCAAAGCCAGTTGTTTATGCAGCAATTTCCGGTGCATCTGGTGTAATTCAGCACAACAACGTTCTCCAGTGATGGTTTGACCTCTTGCCAAGACACTCCGATGAATTATCCCGGCAGTGGACTCAGAGCCCGATTTACTACATGCGAGGCCCAGGGCACAAAACATTTCGCGGGCCACCCTCCTTATTCTCTATCGACGAAATAATAGTCGCTCTATGCAGAGTAGCAGAATGTAGACGTACATGCGTACGCTGATAGTTTCCAAATCATTAGCAGGTTTGCAGATTGTTTTTGCATGTAGAGTAAAAAAATAAAAATGTTAGGCCTATATACAGCAATTAAAACACTTGCTTAACGCTTTACTCAGATTAATATACTTAATTCTATTTTAACTGAAGAACTTAATTACTTTTCACATCTTCTTAGTTCTTTTGTTTTTAGACATTTCTGGCCTCTAGATTTTATCAAGGCCTGTTCTCAATGTATACGAACTGTATTAAAAGTTTTGTTTACACAGAATTTAAATTTTATTGCCAGGTTCCTCTTTCAGTTTCCAATTAAATAAAAATATTTCCTTATGCATTTTGTAAGTCCAGTATTTTTGAATGAACTTGTTGAAAATCATATTTATAATTTTTGAAGGTTCATTGATAGAACTGCTTTTCTGGATATAAAAACTTTCTTTAATTAATCTCTTGGCCGCCCCGGTGGCGCAGTGGTCTAAGGCGTTGGCCTCTGATCATTCGTCCGTAAGGGGTCCGGGTTCGAATCCCGGTCAGGCATGGATGTTGTGTTTGTCTTACGGCACTGGCTCTCTCCCTTCCCTGGAACCAGTGACCCTAAATTAGGGACGGGCGACTGCTTATAGCCCATTGAGTTGCTCACGGTGGTCGTTAAACCTCCAATCCAAAAAAAAAAAAATTAATCTCTTGTTTTTATGAGGTAGGTAGTCCAATATTTTAATATTTTGCCATAAAAGTCCATTTTACACACATTGCTGCACATTTAATTAGAATGTACTATTTTGTCCTCATTGGAATCTGTAATGTTCTAATAATTATTTGTTTTATTAATTTTCCTTTAAATTATCTTATTCTATTATCATGGTATGCAGGTTGGCAGCGAGTCTTCTGTTTCAATAGCTGTGCACGCAGATGCATTTTATTTTTATACAACTCTGGCTGTGCGGGTACAACTAGTTGATCAGTAGTTTGTGGTGTTAATGACCCCCATAGACTCTAACTATAACAATATATTTATGACAAAATGGATGGACATCTTAATTTTAGTGAATGTTGTGGTCTTGCAATGTACTGATTCTTGCGTCTAGAACATGAGAACAATGCATCCAACAAAAAATGTGAACTAAAACAAGAAAAAAAATCCATGGTGACCTCCACTGGACATCCTCATAAATAGAGATGTGAAACTGCATAAAAAATTTAAAAAGTGCTATGGGCTTCACGGTTTCTGCCAAGATCAAATCAGCGCATCATGATCAATATACCAGAAAACTGCAAAACATAAAATTTTGTGTTGATGAGGAAGAGTCTGAGTTACACACAAAAAAAATAATAATAATAATAACAAAACAAAAAACATAATAATCTGAAAAGCTGAGGGGAACACCTAGTCCGGTTCAATTTTTGGTAAATGTGTTGTACTTCGGCATCCTAAATTATTTGGTCAGAAAAGTTGTAAAATTAAAAAAAAAGCATATTAAAGATGTTTACCGAAACACTTACCTCCAAGTAGGATGAGTAAACACACGCTGCGGCGACAACCTGAAGCTTTGCTCCATTGAGAGGAAGGTTTGCTGCGGCTGGGAATTCATGGGCAGAAGAGTACAACAGGAATCAGGTACGCTCTTGTCAGGAAAGAGTAGCAGAATATACTGCTACGCTAAAGAATAAAGTTTGTAATTTCTGTCTCACTTTTTAAAAAAACATGCAGAGACTGTCTTCGTTCTTTGGTATGTAATTCCGTGATACGAAATAGTAAGTATGCAAGTGCCTTTCTTGTTTCTAGAAAAGCGTTAGAGTAGGTGTCGCATTCTCTCTAACGGAAGTTAGATGGCAAGTCTCAAAGTGAAAGTTTGATTACTAAAAAGAAAAGCTTTCGCGGAGAAATGAGTTCATACATTCAGCATCAAAGAATCCCATGTGAAAAAAACAAGAAACTGTCCGATTGCGATGTCAAGAACTGACACCGAAATTAACTATTTTCTGTAGCGTAGCACTACACTCTTTCCTGACAACAGCGTACCCGGATCCTGTTGTACTATTCCGCCCGTGAATGTCCTGGCTGCAGCGGTCCTTCCTTTCAACGGAGCACAGCTTCATGTCAACGCCTCAGCGTTGTTTAAGGCCTCCCGCAGTGTCTGCTGACTCGTCATACTTGGAGTTCAAGTTTTTCGGTAAACATCTTTAATATTCATTCTAACGATGAAATTTTTTCACCATTTCCCCTTAAATTGCATATTTTAGAATCTGTACGTCACACTTTTTAGAAATTTTACAACTTTTCCGAATAAATAATTTACCACGCTAAACTACACATTTCCCCAATTTTTACCAAAATCTAATGAGCACATAATGCCATGAATGTATAAATTGTCCAATGTCAAACAAAACTGACAATACGATGACAAAGTGCTGTGTTTGGGCACCAGATCTTTTTATTTGTAATAACTCGTTTACTATTCTTTATTTTTAGGAATGAATAAAAACAATTGAAAATTTACCTCCTATATCAGGACGAAACAGTTGGGTTGAATATTTTTCTTCTACATTTCCTAGATGCAAAGTCATGTATCAGAGAATCATAATTTAAAGACTGTGTCACATCACTCTCCAAAGACAGCAGAGCTAATGATGCCAGTTTCGTTTGTCTCATGGTTGATCGTAAGGGATTTTTCAGTCTTTTCAGCAAAGAAAATGATCTCTCACTTGTACAATTTGAAATCGGTAATGTCATAAACATTCTAAGTGCAGTCTCAGTGTTCGGAAATGTGGCTTCTAAATTGTTTACCTTAAAAGTTTGCAACATCTGGGGAATGGTTGCATGCTCCCCAATCATTAAGGAGAATTGCAAAAACTCAGCTGCAAACTGGTCGTCAAGGTCATTGTTATAGTATTCCTGCAATGCTTTTGCACCTTCAAAATTTCAGATCTTGATTTTTTTGTAAAAAATTCAAATTTTCTCATTATATTTTCATAAGCACTTTTTCTGCTTGAAAGCTGAGTGACTAAAGCATCACAAAGCACATAATAAACTTGAGTTCTAAATATATCCCTTGCACTGAGTTCTATATGTTCAATGTTACATTCATCTAGGTGTTTATTCTGGGGCACCTTCTTTCTTCGGGAATCATGACCATGGTATTGCACATTTTCAGACACTAATGTTTGAGCTTCCTCTTCATAGACTTCAAAATTTTCCCTCACGAACTGAATGAATTCAATTAACGACTGGAAAATTTTAGGTACTTCAGAAATATTTCCTTTTGGATTCTGGCAAGTTTGATTTGCACAGTTTAATCTCTGAAGTATTGTGTCCCAAACTACTGTGCTGATCGATATTTCCATTGTTCTCATTTTCTTCAGCAGTGATTTTGCTTCATCTCTTGTCTGTGGAGAATCATCAACATTTTCTGACAGAAATACTAAAACTTTCTCTATTTCACGATAATTTTTCCTCACTGATCGTGTAGCTGCAGCATCTGCACACCATCTGGTAACTGACCGACTCTTCAGTGTGAGTGATGAATTTCCATGTGTTTCCTGGACTTTCTCCTGAAGCATCTTCCAACGGTGAGTTGATGCAGAAAAAAAGTATAGAGTTTTTGCAAAAATGTGAAAAAAGAGAGAACTTTACCACAACTATCTATGCTATTCACACCAACTAAATTTAAAGTGTGAGCAGAACATGGCACATATTCCGCTAGTTGATTGATTTCCCTAATGCGTGTTTGAACACCAGAATACTTCCCAGACATGTTGCTGGCATTGTCATAGCTTTGGCCTCTGACATTCATAATATCCAAGCCAGCCTCTTGTAGAAAAGATATCATGGTATTTGTAATGTTTTCTGCAGTATGTCCATGGAATGGAATAAATGTCAAAAACCGTTCTTTTGCTTCACAATCTTTGTTGACATACCTTATGATAAAAGCCAGTTGATCTATGTGTGTAATGTCTGGAGTAGAGTCGACTATGACAGAAAAATATTTTGACATTTTTATTTCATCAGTGATGGCATTAAAAACACGTACAGCCATTAATTCAACAAATTCATCCACACATGTTGAAGATAAGTAACTGGTGTTACCACTTCCTGGATTCCCACATTTTTCCAAGTGTTGAGCTAAGAATGGATCAAATTCTGCAATTAATTCTAAGCAGCCCAGGAAATTTCCATTCTGAACTGATCCAGTTGTTTCATCATCACCATACATTGGCAACCCACGAACTGAGAGATACTTAACTGTTGCAACAACTCTATGCAAAACATCTTGCCAATACTTGGATTCATTCCGATACTGCACAACTATCTCACAGTCAATGCGTGCAGAAGCATTCATGCGTGATGAATAGTCACATACTGCTTGCCTGTGTATGTGTGAATTTTCATGCTCTGTAAGACGTTCACTTGCATGCTTCCAGTCAGAAAAACCTGTGGATCCTAATGCTGTAGTGCTCCTAGCATACAATTTGCATATCCAGCAGAATAGTAAACAAGTTGATGGGGATAAAAGAAGCCAGTCGCGTTTTACCTTCTCATTATTTTTTTTATTCTGAAAAAATTACCTTCTGTTAGAAAACATTTTTTACCACATATATCCTTCCCTGTGAATGCCAGCAACTTCAAATCTTGGACTGGTGGATCGCTCAAAAAGCATTCGCGCATTTCTTCTGTAATTTCTCCCCATAAGGCAGGATCCACTGCATTCATTGTGGAACTTGTGCTCTCTTCATTAGATGAATTCAAAAGATTTCCCAAATTAGGAGCACCTGTGATGTTAGATGATTCTGAAGTCAGATTACGCTCAAGAGACTCACCAGTACTAAAATTAGATGAATTTGTAGAACGTTTGGGACCAAGTGAAATATCCAATTTTTTAATGGCAAAACGTTCAATGCTACCATGCTGCAGGTCATCATCCTTCAGTTTCAATTGTTTGGCTTTCCGTTTAGCGCTGCCTGATAAGTATGTACGTTTTGACATAATTTAACTGTTAAATAATTCAACTTAAATATATTGTTACAACTAACTAAATTTGATTATATATAAATTTAACAAATATTCAACATTCCATCAGACTACAAGAAACGCAACGCAAAATACAACCAAACCTTCGTGGTTACAGTTACGACAACGACAAGCCATGTGCAGGAAGTTGAAGGATCAGTTGAGTTTAGGTGCGTTCGGAAACGCAAGAAAAGGCACGTGACTCAATGGAAGCGATCCTTCTTCTCACTGGCTACCTGAAGGCTATTAAACCACTGAAACTCATTAATGGCCACGTGTTTACGTGAAATTCGAACCTCAAACTCACTGTGTGTAAGTACCACATCTATAAACACATGACTCATGAGCATGCAAAAGTAAAAATAATAAATTTTGAATATACACACACAAAATTCCCATTAACTAAGTACACATTTAATTCAAATTTGGGGGCCCCCAAAAATCGGGGGCCCTGGGCACGTGCCCCGTGTGCCCTCCCGTAAATCGGGGCCTGCCCTCAAGCATTATTTGTTCACTGCTAGGCACACAGGCTGAACTTAGTTTTTAGCAGAGCAGCGTCAGTGTTGAAGGAATCACGTATTTTTCGTGCAAATTTAAATGCAATTTATGCATTCTTTTCCAAATCGACAAAGCGTGTTCATTTACTAGAATCTGTTGGTGGACCCAGATCACCTCGTGTATCTCAGACCAGGTTTAAATCTCGTTCAGTGTCTACCATAGGTGACCACAGGTGCCTGCTAATTGAAGTATTTGAAAGAATTGAAGATGATTCCAACTATGATGATGAGACAATTCACGAAGCAGCAGGACTAAAACGGTGGCTCCAAGATTTTAATTTCGTTTTTCTTCTCTTCTCACATAAAAAAATATTTGATTTAACTGAGGTTACTTTCTCTGTACTGCAATCAAATAGTTCCGATGTTACTTTTTGTAACAAACGAATTACTGGCTTATGTGAAAAATTGTTGTACTTTCGAGATCAGAGACAGTTTGATGATCTCTATCATAACGTGTGCAGTGAGGTTGGTTCTCCAAATAAAAGATTTAAAGGAAGCAATGATATTCCAGCCACCGTGCAATACAGAAGACTGTATTATGAGGTAATAGACAATGTTACAACTCAGTTAAAATGCCGTTTTTCTGACATTGAGAAATTAAAATTTCTTCAGCTGGTCGATGTACTCTGCTTTGAAGCTCATTCTAGAATTTTTCCTGAACACTGTTTTAAAGCTCTGCTTCAAACTTATGAAAAATACTTTGACAGCACCAAGCTGCATAGTGAGCTGCAGGTTCTGTATTCAGACAGAGATCTGTGGAACAATGCCAAAAGTACAACAGAACTTCTATCTGCCACATACAGTACAATAATAATCTAGCACAGGCACTGCCAGACTATTTAGACTTCTTTCCCTCGTAGTAATAATTCCTGCAACATCGGCCTCTGTGGAACGCAGTTTCTCGTGCCCGAAGAGGATGAAAAACTACAAGAGAAACTCCATTGGGCAAGAAAGGTTGTCAAGTTTATCAGTTCTGTCCATCGAGAAGGTGCTTGTGAAGAGGATGGAAGCAGAACAGACATGGTATGACCATATAATAAATCACTTCACCAAACAGAAAGAACGAAAGATAGATCTCATATACAAGACAATATAAGCGTAAGGTAAGCTTTCTCTCTCGCTGTATAGGTAAACGCTGTGTTCAGAAGTCTTCAAGACTTTTTACTTTTGGCGTCAGTGAAAGCAGAGGCGTACATACAATAGAATTTCATTGGAGATGAAAAAGATGTATAGTTCAGTTTTGCTTTTTATTTTCTGTTGATCTCTTTAATAAAAATCTATTTCGATGCAATATATTTCATATTCAAACTGGCTTAACAGTTCCCAAATAGTCCAAGAGGGCAATTCAGGCTGAAAAAATATATTTAGGCGAAGGGCCGGAACCTTATATAAACAGGTTTTGTGTTGGTAAGTCATGTAAAACGTGCGTTTCCGGTAAAAATTTATAAATCTTTTTACGAGTCACGTTACTAATTTTATACTTCGCACATGAGAAAGTAAAAAAAAATATATTGTAAAAAAAATGGCATTAAATTGAATAAATTTATCATGAAAGAAATACGGGATTACACCATTAATACAAATGTTGAAGATGACAATCCGAATTTTGGTGTAAATGTGACAAGGATGGTAAGTCAGATAATATCCGAAAACTTTAAAATTTCATCGTCCTGGATCGGGACTCGAATCCGCGTCTCCCAGATAGCGCCCGGGTATGTTAACCACTACACCACCCAGAACGACCAAGTTTTAAGTTTCCGATTAATTTGAATATAACCATCACAGGATTCGCTAGTCGAAGCAACCGGCATTCATGTTTAGCGCATCTGGAGGTTAAGAATCCTATTCCGTCATTGCCCGGAATAGCAGAAAAATCAAGAAAGAAATACGGGATTACGCCATATAATACGAATTTTGAAGATTACAATCCGATTTTTGGCGCAAATGTGACAAGGATGGTAAGTCAGATAATATCCAAAAACTTGAAAATTTTCATTGTCCTGGAGCGGGACACCCGCGTCTCCCAGATAGTGCCCGGGTATGCTAACCACTACACCACCCAGGACGATGAAAATTTTCAAGTTTTCGGATATTATCTGACTTACCATCCCTGTCACATTTACGCCAAAAATCGGATTGTCATCTTCAAAATTTGAATAAATTTATTTGAATCCAATCTGAAAAGTGGTTTGCCTCCCCAGCAATTTTGGTCACGGGCCGCCACTGGCTTGTAGGTCTCGGAGAACGTAGTGTGCAAGTTATTTTCTGTAACGAACTGTACTAGACTAATGGCACCATTCATATTTCTGAAATCTGGTCATCTGTAAATTACTTCTAGTTCAGTTTTCAGGCGATCCTTCTGTAACATGGGATAACATCTGTTGTTTGCCCAACAAGCTGATTTTGAAACTTTTTCTTGTACTCCTGAAAATTTTCAGCTTGGAGGAGAGAAACAGCAGAATAGTGAGTTCTAAAAGAAAATCTATCTTTACTTGATTCGTGATAACATCACATATCTCTTTAGCTTCCACAGTTTTATTTATGTGAATATTTTCTCTCTTCATTTTCTTTGATGTTTCCTCTGTTTCTGATATCTTCATGGTCACTGTGTCCATTCTTTTCCTTTCTTTTCCTATTGACTGCTGGTAAGTGTTTACATGCTTTCGAATGAGCGCTGCATCAGTTAGTGTTTTCTGTAGCTGGTTGTACAACATATGTGGCATAATATTGTGAAAAAACTGTAAGCCAAAACAGAAATACCGAGTTTTCCTACATACGCCAAATAGCCCCTGCTTGATTTATTGCTACAGCTTGTTTCAATGATGACTATTTTTTCCATGCATTCAGTTTACTGTTCCATGTATTCATACGCTGTATTGATTATTCGACTCTTGAAATTCCACCTGGTGACTGAACCATGAGCACGGTGTATGATAGTCAGGTGATCCGACTCCGGGAAAAAAATCGTCCGTTAATGTCACTTGTCACTAGATGGCACAAGGAGCGTGTGGGCCGATGATTTGATACAACCTATGATTTCTTATGGGAGGAAGCGGCAGAAACATTCGTATTATACGAATGCTATTTTGCTTGGAATTAAAAAAACAATAACCTGGAACGTTTCGGAAACATGCACTTTTCTGCCTATCACATGGAACTCGTCAAAAAAGCGTTGTATATATATATATTTGGCCACAGAGTGAGTACTCTAACGTGAAGATTTCTGAGCAGACGATGCTGAGTTTTTTACTGAGGCAATGGAGAATAAACTCTTTATTATAAAAAAAATTGTACTTCTTATAAAATGAGATGGTGCTGTACATTCAGAGGAGCAATTTTAACATGGAATATCAGTTTTTGCGTAAGTCATTAGAGCATCGTTAACGGAAACTGCTGGTTTTGAAAACTTAATGAAATTTTCGCAAAAAATAATTTTGATTAATCTTTAGCTCGAGAAATCATTTACTATTGATGTTTTCATTTAGTAATAAATAATATATCTTACACATTTGTTTTATTTTTTACCTAATCACACTAATGAATAAGTATCTAATGAATAGTATATAAGTATCTATCATACTATTGAATATCCATCTGTGCTGGCGATAACGGCAGATAAAGTGCATCGTGGCAAAATGGCTGCTTTTTCTCGGCGGAGATTTTCCCGACCTGCGTGCGTGATATCCATCTGTACGATGAACATATTTGATATCAAGGGATAAAATTTGTGATCCTACATTTAAACAACGATTAATGTTCTTAATGTAAAATTTTTCCACATTGTAAGCTGTGGAAAAGTGCATCACATCCTAATGCTTGCCGCCATTTTTCCAACTCTGTTGGTGTTACATATTAAGCCTTAATAAACTCCATTCGAGGACATAAACTTTTATTTCATAACAACAATCATTCGTCCGCCACATAACAACTCCGCCATTACCATACATACCTCCTTGCCACAACGCCCAACGTCCCTAGTAATTATTTATTATGTTACAGTTGGGTCAATAAAGTTTGATACAAGTTCTTTATATGCTGCATAACCTGTCCGATAACCTATAGTTCGGAACAAAACACTTTTGCCCATACCTAAAACAGAACTGAACAGATTCTAGTCCGACATTTAGCCACACTATAAATTTATCTCCCGTTACGTAAAAACAGAGTTAACATGCTTTATCTTCTGTATAGAAACTTCAAATTTTCTGGAACTCCAAACAATATAATTACACAAAGTAATAAATAAAAAATACTCAAGATAAATACCAATTTTGCACTGATGTAATCATAAACACCATGTAATCCTATAATGGTTAGCGTGAACGATCGGCCCACAACTCCTGAACGCCCCTGGCAAGCAGTGATATCAACAGCCCGTTTTTCAAACTGTTGACAGCACGGAGAGTCGTATAACCTGACTTATCATACACCGTGACCATGAGGTATCCTTTCTCTAACAGTTTCATCTAGAATAGCAATCCTCTGTTGAGAGTTACTGAAAAAGTTAGTAATGTCACTTAGGTTGGAAAAAATACTCGAACTTGCTGACCCTGACTGGCTGCTTGGCCGACAATCAAATTGAGCTGATGTGCGTATTAATGCACAAAATGTGCATTCTTATAGGTACGTTAAATAATAGCCTGAACACTTGCGTTGTGACCACTCATCACGTTTGTACCGTCGTAGCTCTGAGATATCAATTTCTCGGCTTTGTCTACAACTTTTTCTAAACTACCTTGAATACATCCAGCGAGAGATTCTGCATCATGTACAGGGGAATTACTGGATTCCCAGAATCTCTCAACTGGTTGCCCGTTACCTAAAATGTATCGAAAACAACAACCAATTGGGAAGCAGATGAAACATCAGTAGTTTCATCTGCTATCACTGCTACAAAACTTGCTTTTGAAATTTCATTTTTTATGTGGTTCTGGTAAACAGTGAGCATACAGTCTACTAAATCGTTTTGAATTTCTTTTGATGTTCCATTAAAAACAGTGGCATTAGTGAGATGGTCTTTTAGAGATACATCAAGTTCTGCTGAGAAGTTTATAAGACCTCTGAAAACGCCTGGATTGAATGAATCATCGCATTCATCATGTCCTCGAAGTGCGAGCTCAAATGCGCCGCAAAACAGAATACAGTCAATAATTTTGGAAAGAACATAACGATTTTTGGTTACTTGCTCATTGTGTTTTTCAACATTCGAACGAAATGCACTGTAAAGCTATTGGCGAATATCAACCTTTCCCAGCAAACTAAACTTTAATGTGAAGTTTAAATATGATTGGGAGCAGTGGTTTATTTTTTGAGTTAGATGTGAAAAATCAGCAACTCCGTAACTCACCCAACTTGAATCACCACTTTGTTTTTCAAACAGGAGACAGTGAAAACAAAAGTGCCTGTTAGTTAATTCACATCCACAGATCCGTAGATATTTCTCATATAAGTCGGGTTTGAATTTCCATTTGAAATCTCTAGTTTTACATTTTGTTATCTGCATCAGCTTAAGCCAAGGTGTTGGCCTGAGCATTTTAATTTCAACTTTTCTTACCAGCGGCAACGTTGAAAAATGTAATTGCTTTAGCTCAGAAACACTGATTTTACTAAGTGCCATCTTAACAGTTTACACATATTCTTACACACAATAAAACTAACCTATAAAAACTATTAAACAGAATAATAACTGATAAACAACTACACTAACCACTTTTTGCCGCAAACCAAGGGAGAATCCGGACGAATAACAAACTGCCAATCCATCTGCGTGAGTTCCCGCACACTGAAGACTGTGCGAATTGAAAGATTATGATCGGCACTCATTCCTCACACACCTCCTCTTCTCACCGAATAAACCGGTTTTCAAGTAGTTTCTTCTATTGCACGTGCGATCGACGTAAGGCCGGCCGATCTGTGCTGCTAACTTTCGAATTTTATACCATTACAGTCGCATCTTGCCAGGATATTTAGAGAGGGAGGGGGAGCTCGTCCCGAAATTGTCAAAACCTGGAAAGGTGTATACTGTTTAATTTTATTTAACTTTTTATAGTTTAATTTCTTTCTTTCGTTTTCTCTTTTTCTGTTTTGGGAGTTCAAGTGCTCATGTGCACCAATAGAGGAGCCGCCACTGACCATCTCATTCCTTCACTGCCTATCCTCGGCTGTGTCCTCCATTTTGATTGTTTACAAGATAATTTGAAAAAATGTTTATACTGTATAATCATAACTCTTCTTAGCAAAAAACAAATAAAAAATCACATAGGTCTGCAGTCAGAGAAAAAAATTAAGGTAAGAAAAGTATTTCTATTTGCTCACCCAACTTGAATCACCTTCAGTTAGAGGGAGTGATGTATTAACTGTTCGTTTGCTTCATAAGAACATACAGTTTTCATGGAGGCACAGAAGTGCTTGATTAGAAAATTAGATGAAATAAATTGCTGTTTTGTTCTTTCAAATTATATGTAAGGGTAGTTTTTAGAATTAGTTTATTAAGTATGAAAGTAGCAATGCACAGTAGCGTCGGTACTGTTTTTTGACAGCGGGGGCAAGATGTCGCAGAACAAAATATTTTATCATAGCATAAAACTTATTGTACTACTGTAAAAGAAGACATCCTGACTTCATTACGAAAATTTGCTGACATTTTTTTTCGATTAAACACTCATCTATATATATATAAAAAAACATTAATATCCATACAGTTTCTAAATGTAAGCCACGGTGTATGATAAGTCAGGTAATACAACTCTCCGTACTGCTAACAGTTTGAAAACAGACTGTTAATGTCACAGGTCACCAGGGGGCGTTGAAGAGTTGTGGGCCGATAGTTCATGCTAACCGTCGTAGGATTACATGGTAGTTAACATTTCATCAGTGCTAAATTGGTGTTTATCTTAGGTATTTTTAATTTATTACTTTGTGCAATTATATTGTATGAAGTTTCTGCACAGGAGGTAGAGTACGTCAACCTTTTTTTTTTTACTTAAGCGGGAGATAAATTTATAGTGCATTTGTTCTATATTTAAGTTTCTGATATGGGGAGAGTGTGTTTTGTGCCGAACTGTCGGACAGGTCATGCTACATGTAAAGAACGTGTATCAACCTTTAAAGCCCCAACAGATGAAAAGCTGTTGGAAAAATGGCGGCAAGCTATCCCACGTAAGGATCGAGAACTGCAAAGCAGTGATTATGTTTGCCAAAAACACTTCTTGCCTTCAGACATTATTACTCGTAAGACGGGGACTTCGAATGGGAAAATTTTGTATGATGTGCCAGTAAGAATTAGGTTGTCACCCAAGGCAGTTCCATCCATTTTTCCAGGCTGTCCAGCGTATTTGTCAAAATCAATCAAAAGCCCACGAAAGGCCACATCACACCGAGAGCAAGGAATGTCGATAAGCGCAATTGTAGAGGAAGTTCCAATGCTGGAGACTAATTCTGCTGTATCAGCTGCTGAAAATATTAAATTTGAAAATCTCATTGAGGAATTGAAAATGTTTTCCCTAATTCATGGGAGAATCGGTGTTAGCAAGAAAATGTAAAGATACGTGGTAGAAAAATGGATACCAGTTCAGTTCTGCTTTAATTCCTCCCAGCACCAGGGTTCATCTTATTGAAATTATATCGAAGTAGTGGGCGAAATAATATGATTCAAATATCATGATTCAAACGAATTCTTAATGTACGAAAATTTCCCCCAATTGCAGATGTGTAAAAAAAAAAAGAAATATCTGTAATGTTTTAAAAAAATTGAAGATGGACTAGGGGGCGACTATACTTTTTGCACACCCCTAAAAAAATACAAAGAAATAGATTTTTTTTGTCACAAGGCAGTTTCTTATAAATTTTGCTTTGCTATCTGGGAAAAAAAAAAAAGAAAGGCCCGGGGCTGCAGACCCTCTAACCCCCTTTCCTTTTAAAAAGGCTCTGATCGTACTACAATATATGCACGCAGGTCTGAGAAAGCTCCGCCGGGAAAAATCGACCATTTCACCGCGATGCACTTTCTCTGCCGCCATCGCCAGCACAGGTGAAGACCCTTATTCGTTAGTATGATTAGGTACAAAAATAGCACTCATGCGAAAGACATCTTGAATATTAGTAAATGAAAACGTCACTAGTGAAGGATTTTTCGAGGGGAAGCGTAATAAAAATTACTTTTTTGCGAAAAATTCGGTGTTTCAAAACGAATAGTTTCCGTTAAAGATGCTCCAATGAGTGCAGCAAAAACAAAACTTATAATAGAAAAATTAACATTCCATGTGAATAATTGCTCTTCCAAATATACAGTACTATCTCATTTTACAAGAAATACACGTTTTTCTTATGATAAAAGGTTTATTCCCTATTGCCTTAGAAAAAAAACTCAGCATCGTCTGCTCAGAAATCTACACGTTCGAGTACTCATTTCGGGGCTAAAAATATATATACACTGCTGGACAATTGCTAAGGACGGATCATAAACGGCTATATAGCGCATAAACAAGTAAGTGTGGTTGGATGCCAAGTGAAATAAAATAATGTCAGAATGCCAGGACATTACAAGAAAGACAATTTATTGTGCTCTGAAATCCAGAAGGCTTTGGAACGTGTTCAAGGGACAAACGGGCCATTTGGTGCAGAAGACGTAAACGTGAAAAAATGCAATTACCGTCCGCAGGCGTTCCGGCGTAAGATGTCAATACGGGATATGGCCACCATGGAGGGCGATGCAAGATTCCACACGTCGTGTCATGCTTTGCACAGCTTTATCAAGCAACTGTTGGGGTAATTTATCCCATTCCTCTGTCAGTGCACGGATGGGGGTGTCCTTGTTTATTGGAGGGCATTGGCGACCAGCAAGACTCCTCCCCAAAGCGTCCCACACATTTTCAATGGGATTCAGATCTGGAGAACGTGCTGGCCATACGAGGCGTTGAATATCCTCGCTCTCAAGACACTCCTGGACAGCGACTGTTCGATGACATGTTGCGTTGTCGTCCATGAAAATGAATCTATCACCGACAGCACCACGGAACATGCGAAGATGAGGTAGCAGAACATCATTAATGTATCTTTGGCCTGTCATAGTCCCAGTTGGAAGCACATGGAGGGACGTACGGCCATTGATCATAATGCCAGCCCATACCATGACACTACATGTCGGATATCGGTCCCTTTCCTGTATGTTTGCTGGACAATATGCAGTACCACTATCACGCCAGATCAGTTGTCGTCGACAATCAGACGATAGACTGTATCTACTCTCATCTGAGAAGAGAACAGCAGACCAGTCGTTATCAGTCCAATTGCGATGTTGATGGTGCCATTGCAAACGGGCGGTACGGTGACGTCTGGACAATGGGATGCACACAACAGGACGGCGGGCGTATAGTCCTCTTTCATGCAAACGTCTGGCGACAGTTTTTCGGGAGATCCGCTTGCCAGTAGCAGCCATAAACTGATTTGCTACCTCACTAGCTGTGCTGCGCCGGTGTCTTTTTGTTGATAGCACTATGTAACGATCTTCTGCAGGTGTCGTACTGCGAACACGACCTCCCCCGTGACGTTTGCTACACTCTCCATTTGTTTGAAATGATTTCCAAAGCCTTGAAACAACACTGTGGCTGACGTCGAATTCCCGGGCAACATCTGTTATTTTTCGCCCGTCTTCAATCTTGCCAATAATACGGCCACGGGTAAAATCATCTAGGTGATGTCGGGAAGACATACTGAAAATTGCAAGTTCGTCAATTGATTCTTTCATTTTCAACTTTGCGTTTGAACAAAAACGGTCAATACGAGTCAAATCTTTCATACCTCTTATCAGCGCTATGACGTCACGAACAAGTTCGGCAATCCAAAATTTGCATACGCACAACACGTCTTACTGTATCCTGCACTTATGCTAATTTCCACATTTTCCTGCCTTTCATTTTATGGTTGCTATCGTTGCTATTGTCATCCGTCCTTAGCAATTGTCCGGCAGTGTATATAAATGGCTTATTTGATATATTTCCACGTGATAAGGACAAAAGTACATGTCTGCGAAGCGTTCCAGATCGTTTTTTTTTTTTTTTTTTGAATTCCAAGCAAAATAGCATTCGTAAAAAACGCCTGTTTCTGTCGCTTCCTCCCATAAGAAAGCATAGGTTGTTTGAAATCATCGGCCCACACGTTCCTTGCGCCATCTAGTGACAAGTGACATTAACGGACGATTTTTTTCCCGGGAGTTGTATCACCTGACTATCATACACTGTGATGTAAGCTAAAAAAACCCCCACATAAATGACGTTAAACTGTAGATTTTGATACTTTCGAATTGATACAAATTCCGCAGGAATTGTAGCCCTAGATGCTGTAATTAAACATTGAAGGAACTTGTATTGCATTTGGCACCATACTTCCATTTATTTTTACTCATGTTGTTAGAGGAAGACTGATTTTTTACACCTAATGAGGCACAAAATGATGGTGTTCAAACAGGAACCAGCCCTCTGGACTGTTTAATGGTTCTAATATTTCTTGGCCTCTCAAGAGTGGCATTAAAAAATATTCAGATTTCTAGATAGTTTATGATAAAAAAAATGAAGAGCAATACTTAATTTTTATCAAAACGAACTTCAAAAAAAAAAAACCCAGATATTTGAGATTTCGAATACAAACATGTGTAATTTGAAAAAGAAAAAAAACTGAGAGGGCAAATGTGATGTTTTGCCCCCACATTCATTTGCGTGCTCATGCAAGGCCATCTTTATACCTTACCAGGCCTGCCACAAGGATTTATGACGTCACAATCGTGGTGCTATTGTTTTGCTCTCCGTTATTGCTTTGCTCTCCGTAGCAATACAAAAAGTGAGTGTTGATTTCGTATTTTTAGGGATGCGTTATGGATCCCGTCATCGGGTACTTCTGGGAACTACGTACTTCGGAATGCAATTTTTTCAGCAAGGTAAGTAGTACTCTTAATACTTTTGTGTGTATAGTATTTGTTCAAGTATCACCTGAAAAATTAAATTTGCATCGCGATTGGGAGACAGCATGTGGATGAAACGGGTTGCTAACATGTCATCATTCATGTTTCGAAAATAGAAGTCGCAATCAGACTGAAATATTACTGTATTTATTACTATACGTGCATAAAAAAGTATTAATTTTACAGAAAACGAAAAGCGTGCTGTTTAATTATACATGATCGTGATGTACGTGGTTAATACAGCAGAAATAGAGACGTTGACTATCACTTGTGTGCAAGGTCTTTAGATATATCTCATGGTATAAGGTAGGGGGATGTAAGGTCAGGTGATGAGTAACATCACAGCCTCTCCTTGACAAATGTCAACCCCGCCTTCTCGTGGTGCATCCTGTTCCCACTAAAGGGGCTCTGACGACCGCCCATAGCGGTATAACTATACCATCGGGATTAGAGGAAATTCTATCCCACACTCACCAACCCGCTTGGCCAGCGTGGTGAGTTATGGCCAAACCCCTCCAAAATGACTCTACAACTTAAATCTTGGCCCTCAGTCTCCGGTAGCTGGAATGTACCTGGCCAAGGCAGCGGCCAGTGCTACATGAAGGCAGAGGGTGCTAAGAATCCCCGGAGGACCGGACTAGGCTGCCATCTGATGCTGACCTTGGCAACGTATAACGGACGCTCCCTATCTTCTGATTCAAGGCTTCTTGAATTGGAAGAGGAACTACAAAGGATCAAGTGGGACATCGTGGGGCTAAGTGAGGTAAGGAGAAAAGGAGAAGATCTCATCGAACTGAAAAGTGGACATCTCTTCTACTATCGTGGGACAGATACTGGCAGAACTAGTGGTGTTGGATTTATAATAAACAAGAAACTGAAGGATAAAGTGGTAGAAGTTGAAAGTTCCTCTGACAGAGCTGCACGACTCGTTATCCAACTATCGAGAAGATACCAGGCTCAGATTATTCAAACTTATGCACCCACCACAAGTCATCCTGAAGAAGAAATTGAAGAATTTTATGAGGAAATTTGTCATCTAAATAATAAAGGTAAGCAGCACTTGAAAATAATTATGGGAGATTTCAATGCGAAAATAGGGCAACGGCAACAGAATGAAACTTCAGTAGGTAAATTCGGTCACGGCAACAGAAACCAGCGTGGAAATACTCTCGTTGAGTTTGCAGAGGCAGAAGGGTTTTTCATCTTGAACTCCTTCTTCAAGAAAAGCCACACAGGAAATGGACATGGAGACATCCAAATGGGACGACAAGTGAAATTGATTTTATTATGTGTAACAAAAAATTCATCATAGAAGACTGCAGTGTGCTAAACAAGTTCAACACAGGTAGTGACCATAGATTGGTGAGATGTAAGATGCACCTCAACACTAAACTTGAACGTGGCAAGCTCATAAGACAAACAAAATCTATTGACATAACCAACCTTAAAAACACACCATAATACCTTCAAGTTGGGACTGAAGAACAGGTTCTCTGCTTTAGAAGGCCTAACATCGGAAGAAGTGGACATCTCTGAAGTTAACAGAAAAGTAACCAAAGCTCTTATGGAAACAGCAACAAAATTAGCTGGGTCTAAGAACAAGTTGCATGTAAATAAATTATCAGGAAAAACGAAAATGTTGATGCAAAAAAGAAGAGAGATGAGGACAACTAAAGAAGATGTGACTTCCAAAGTGGAATATATAGAGCTATGCAAGACAGTACGAAAAAGTATCACTGAAGACGTAAGAAAATTCAACTGTGAACTAGTGAGGAAAGCAATTGAAAACAACCAAAGCCTAAAGATAGCAAAGGGACATCTCAGTAAGGGAAGAAAATAGATTTATGGCACTGAGAAAAGAAGATGGTTCTGTAACAAGAAATAGAGGCGAAATTTTGACAAGAGTGAAAGATTTCTACTCCAAATTATATGAAAGGGATGATACATGCACTCCAGACATCATGAAAGATACCAGTACCAGAGTTCCTCCAGTCCTTCCAGCAGAAGTTGCACATGCAATCAAGAACATGAAGCGGGGAAAAGCTCCAGGAGAAGATGGAATTACTGTAGACATCATACAAGAAGCAAGTGGAGAAATCGAAACAGTACTCGCCCAAATTTTCACTCGATGCCTTAATGAAGGAAAGATTCCTGAGGATTGGAACACCGCTACAATGATCCTGCTACATAAGAAAGGTGACATTGAGGATCTCGGAAACTACAGACCTATCAGCCTCCTATCAGTAGTTTATAAAATCTTCACTAAAATTCTTTCACACCGCTTGAAGGTAACACTGGACATGGCTCAACCGAGAGAACAAGCTGGATTCAGGAGTGGCTACAGCACAATAGATCATATCCATGTGCTGAGAGAACTAATTGAAAGAGCGAGGGAATATGAACTTCCATTGTGCATGGCTTTTATCGATTATCAAAAAGCCTTTGATTCGGTGAAACCATCAGCAGTTGCAATGGCTCTGAAATCCTGCGGTATTGAAGATGCATACATTAATATTATTAATAACATCTATGAAAATGCAAGTGCAAAGATTCGGCTGTTTGAAAATACAACACACATAAAAATTGGAAAAGGAGTGAGACAAGGTGACACCATATCTCCGAAGCTCTTTAATGCCACATTGGAAAATGTCTTTCAATCACTGAACTGGGAAAACAAACTGATAAAGATTAATGGAGATTATCTAACCCACCTTCGTTTTGCTGATGACATAGTCATTTTTGCAACTACCCCATCAGAGCTACAGAGTATGATCCAGGAACTTGCTGACAAGAGTAAAGAAGTGGGATTAAAAATGAACTTTCAGAAGACAAAAGTGATGTACAATGCTTTTACAAGAAATGAAGATTTATCGATTGATGGAGAAAAGCTGGAGATAACAGACACGTACGTTTATCTTGGACAGCAGATATCAAGTGAGGGTCACATTGATGAAGAAATTAATCGGCGTACAAAACTTGCCTGGAGAGCTTTTGGAAGAAACAGCATAATTTTCAAGAGCAATATGCCATTATGTCTTAAAAGAAAAGTGTTTGATCAATGCATCCTTCCAGTGCTTACGTATGGTGCAGAGACGTGGACCTTAACTAAAAGAGACATACAAAGGCTGCAGACTAAAAGAAAACATGGAGAGAACTCAAAGAAAACATGGAGAGGTGCATACTTGGTGTAACCAGGAGAGATAAGAAGAGGAACTCGTGGATCCGAAAAATGACAAGAGTGGAAGATATCATGATCAGAGTCAAATCCCTGAAATGGCAATGGGCTGGACATACCGCCAGAAGTACAGATCATCGATGGACAGCCGAAATTTTAGATTGGATTCCAAGGGACAGGAAAAGACCCCGAAGAAGACCACATGGGAGATGGGTGGATGAAATTCGAAAGTATGCAGGGGTGACATGGAGGAGACTGGCACAAGACAGACCGTTGTGGAGGAAACTTGGGGAGACCTTCGTCCAGCAGTGGATTGATAATGGTTGACAATGATGATGGCCGCCCCGGTGGCGCAGTGGTCTAAGGCGTTGGCCTCTGATCGTTCGTCCGTAAGGGGTCCGGGTTCGAATCCCGGTCAGGCATGGATGTTGTGTTTGTCTTACGGCACTGGCTCTCTCCCTTCCCTGGAACCGGTGACCCTAAATTAGGGACGGGCGACTGCTTATATAGCCCATTGAGTTGCTCACGGTGGTCGTTAAACCTCCAAAAGCCGCCCCGGTGGCGCAGTGGTCTAAGGCGTTGGCCTCTGATCATTCGTCCGAAGGGGTCCGGGTTCGAATCCCGGTGAGGCATGGATGTTGTGTTTGTCTTACGGCACTGGCTCTCTCCCTTCCCTGGAACCAGTGACCCTAAATTAGGGACGGGCGACTGCTTATAGCCCATTGAGTTGCTCACGGTGGTCGTTAAACCTCCAATCAAAAAAAAAAAAAAACCTCCAAAAAAAAAAAAAAAAATGATGATGATGATGATGATGATAAGGTAGGGATGGGCGATATTTATCAATATATCGAAATATCGATATTTTCGCCCGATATTTCAATATATATTATTGATATATCGAAACTTCGATATATCAGAAAATCAATATATCGGTTTTTGATATATCGGTGCGATATTCAATATTGTTGTTTGATATTCAATATAGCAGCGTATGGCCGATGTGATTTCACTTGTGGAATGAAATCTGTGTTCTTTCCTCTGGCATGTTGCTTGAGGACTATCAAACTGCGATCTCATTATCGAGATTCACATGATATTATGTCACCTTCCGATTTCTAGAACTCTACAAGGAAAAATGCCTGCTGTGTTGAAAATTTTAACTATTAGTTGACGGTAGGCACCTAGAAAAGAAATTTAAAGAACGGTCGATAGCAGATTGTTCTTTTGCCTATGAGTATTATGTTTGAAGTTAAGTAAACTGGCACTTTGACCAAAATTAAATACATACCAATGACACACAATTTGAAGTTGAAGATAAGCATTTATTTTTTTTTTTTTTTGATAAAGTACGTAGATCTTAACAGCTGGCTAAGGAAATGCAAAACAGCTTTTCGAGAGTTTTCTTGATGTCTTACAAGTTATGTAGTATAAAATTTGTTGTAATTCAGGCTATGTATATATCAGACGTAATTTTTTTATCATCATTTGACAATTATCTTGTTAATACATAGTGAAACTTCCTGAAGTAATTAAATAATCTGGTAAAAATATGAGCATAATTAACTTTCGTCTTGATCTGCTGATTTTCCCACACTTATAGCATGTTATTTCCTCTGACTATCCATTCGTTTTTATGTTATCTAGGAGAGACAGGCTTTCATACATTAATTAGTAAATATATACTTGATCAATTTGGATTATGATATTTTTTATGATTTTATTTTTATGATCGATTTTTAACAGAGGACTAATAATCGTTAGCATTTTTTTAAATATCTTTTTGGAAAAATAATTGCTTTCTATGAAAAGGCCATCACAAATTATTCGTACTCTAATTACTGTTTTTAATAAAAATGTCACTTGTGAGCATATTATAAGCACTTTAAATTTTTTTGCTTATCCCATGGGAACTATTTTAGCTTACACCATGGAAGTAATTATATCTGTATACTCCATTAACATTGTGTTCTGTCTTAAACGATAAAAAAAATAGCAAACCATTGTTCACACCTTCTGAAAAATATAAATGTATACAAAATGCTCTAAAAATTACAACAGCAAAGTTTATTTAAAGATTTTTTTCCATAACATTTCCTTGCAAGCTGATATAATGTTAACTTTGACATTTGCATGCCAATAAAAAAAGTTGTTCTTTCTATAATTCAGTTATTCCCATGTTAATTGATGGTTAAGATTCCAGTCTGCTGGGATTAATAAGTACGTTTGTTTTGTCATTTATGCCATACTGAAGCTTCAACTTACCTTTCCTCGAAATGTTGGAAATACATATTTCTCATAATCTCACATTTATGAAAAACTCATGAAAACATTCCTTTGCAACTGGGATTTTTGGAAACTTCTTGGCAGAAACCATATCCATGCTCGTCGAGCAATGCCCACACATGAAACAAGAAAATCACTTTTGGGTTTTGGAAAGTATATTCAGCATTTCTTCAGATTACAAGCACACTTCTGTTGCACGATTGATTTATTTATTTTTACATCAAAACTTTCTGGTATATATATATTTTTTATTTTAGAATCTGAAAAACAATATTTTACGTGTTTTTCATACCACTAAAAATACAGCTTGAGAGTTGCAATCTTGCATAAAGATAGTTTTAAGCTATAAAATGTAATAATAAATGACAAATAAATTTAACAGGAGGAAGCAGCTCTCGTTTTAAGAACCCTGGAACTAGAGTATAAATTTCGTGTTTTAGAAAGAAAAAATTGCTATGAAAATTCCTTGTGACATAAGTTATAGAATTCTATCATTTTCTGATAACTCTGTAAGGAATAGTTTATGTGTATTTATTTATACACACTTTGACACTGCATTCAATAAAGCAATACAGATTTGCAAATGGCGCCGCACAGAAGCTTTATTTAATTAGTGCTGGCTGAGATTTGTGCGAACAAGCCAACAGCTCGCTGTGGCTAACAGCCAATTAGTTCCAAGTTCCCAACAGCCAATACTTAGCACAACATCAGATCGGATCGGATTCAGTGATAACCCTGAGGCAGTATAAACCGGAATATCAGTCGTATTGAGATCAGAAGTATTGAAAAATATCGAAAAATCGATCCGATATATTGATCTTTCAATACCGATATTTTTGATTCAATATATCGCTCTCAGAAATATCAAAAGATATCGGTATCGATACTTTTGCAAATATCGCCCATCCCTAGTATAAGGTTGGGCTCGCTACGATGTCCGCCTCTCATTGGCTGCTGAAATGACGTCGGCGTGGACGCTCGGGGCTCAGCAGCCAACATGGCAGCTTTGAGCGTCTTGTGGCGTTAGGTTAAGGCATACGAAACGATCGTAATAATCACACTTATCATGATAATAACGAAATAAAAGTGCAAAAAACTGCTCCTACATAAATCAAAATCATGAAATCAAACCATTTACCTTCCGTGAAGCTCAACATTTCCCAATTTATTTGCATATATGTGAACTCATATTTTAATACTTACCGCCAAGCCACTATACAAAATAAACAACTACAAGAATTAAGGTTAAACACTGATACCTAATTTTGAAGATGCCAATCTCAAATTTACTTCATCAAAAAATGGCAACAAAGGCGGCGATACGTATCGCTGCCAAATCAATCAGTTTCGTACTGTGAAACAACACGAAAAATATTGTCTCTCTATATATTCACTCTTGAAACATTTATATATATATATATATATATATATATCATCATCATCATCATTGTCAACCATTATCAATCCACTGCTGGACGAAGGTCTCCCCAAGTTTCCTCCACAACGGTCTGTCTTGTGCCAGTCTCCTCCATGTCACTCCCGCATATTTACGAATTTCATCCACCCATCTCCCATGTGGTCTTTTTCTGGGTCTTTTCCTGTCCCTTGGAATCCAATCTAAAATTTCGGCTGTCCTTCTATGGTCTGTCCTTCAGGCAGTATGTCCAGCCCATTGCCATTTCAGGGATTTAACCCTGATCATGATGTCTTCCACTCTCGTCATTTTTCGGATCCACGAGTTTCTCTTCTTATCTCTCCTGTTTATACCAAGCATGCACCTCTCCATGTTTTCTTTGAGTTGTCTGCAGCCTTTGTATGTCTCTTTTAGTTAAGGTCCACGTCTCTGCACCATACGTAAGCACTGGAAGGATGCATTGATCAAACACTTTTCTTTTAAGACATAATGGCATATTGCTCTTGAAAATTATGCTGTTTCTTCCAAAAGCTCTCCAGGCAAGTTTTGTACGCCGATTAATTTCTTCATCAATGTGACCCTCACTTGATATCTGCTGTCCAAGATAAACATACGTATCTGTTATCTCCAGTTTTTCTCCATCAATCGATAAATCTTCATTTCTTGTAAAAGCATTGAACATCACTTTTGTCTTCTGAAAGTTCATTTTTAATCCCACTTCTTTACTCTTGTCAGCAAGTTCCTGGATCATACTCTGCAGCTCTGATGGGGTAGTTGCAAAAATGACTACGTCATCAGCAAAACGAAGGTGGGTTAGATAATCTCCATTAATCTTTATCCCTTTGTTTTCCCAGTTCAGTGATTGAAAGACATTTTCCAATGTGGCATTAAAGAGCTTCAGAGATATGGTGTCACCTTGTCTCACTCCCTTTCCAATTTTTATGTGTGTTGTATTTTCAAACAGCCGAATCTTTGCACTTGCATTTTCATAGATGTTATTAATAATATTAATGTATGCATCTTCAATACCGCAGGATTTCAGAGCCGTGGTAACTGCTGATGGTTTCACCGAATCAAAGGCTTTTTCATAATCGATAAAAGCCATGCACAATGGAAGTTCATATTCCCTCGCTCTTTCAATTAGTTCTCTCAGTACGTGGATATGATCTATTGTGCTGTAGCCACTCCTGAATCCAGCTTGTTCTCTCGGTTGAGCCATGTCCAGTGTTACCTTCAAGCGGTGTGAAAGAACTTTAGTGAAGATTTTATAAACTACTGATAGGAGGCTGATAGGTCTGTAGTTCCTGAGATCCTCAATGTCACCTTTTTTATGTAGCAGGATCATTGTAGCATTGTTCCAATCCTCAGGAATCTTCCCTTCATTAAGGCATCGAGTGAAAATTTGGGTGAGTACTGTTTCGATTTCTCCACTTGCTTCTTGTATGATGTCTATAGTAATTCCATCTTCTCCTGGAGCTTTCCCCCGCTTCATGTTCTTGATTGCATGAGCAACTTCTGCTGGGAGGACTGGAAGAACTCTGGTACCTTTCATGATGTCTGGAGTACATGTATCATCCCTTTCATATAATTTGGAGTAGAAATCTTTCACTCTTGTCAAAATTCCGCCTCTATTTCTTGTTATAGAACCATCTTCTTTTCTCAGAGCCATAATCTGTTTTCTTCCCTTACTGAGATGTCCCTTTGCTATCTTAAGGCTTTGGTTGTTTTCAATTGCTTTCCTCACTAGCTCACAGTTGAATTTCCTTACGTCTTCAGTGATACTTTTTCGTGTTGTCTTGCATAGCTCTATATATTCCACTTTGGAAGTCACATCTTCTTTAGTTGTCCTCATCTCTCTTCTTTTTTGCATCAACATTTTGGTTTTTCCTGATAATTTGTTCACATGCAACTTGTTCTTAGACCCAGCTAATTTTGTTGCTGTTTCCATTAGAGCTTTGGTTACTTTTCTGTTAACTTCCGAAATATCCACTTCTTCCGATGTTAGGCCTTCTAAAGCAGAGAATCTGTTCTTCAGTTCTAACTTGAAAGTATTATGGTGTTTTTTAAGGTTGGTTATGTCAATACATTTTGTTTGTCTTATGAGCTTGCCACGTTCCAGTTTAGTGTTGAGGTGCATCTTACATCTCACCAATCTATGGTCACTACCTGTGTTGAACTTGTTCAGCACACTGCAGTCTTCGATGACGAATTTTTTGTTACACATAATAAAATCAATTTCACTTGTCGTTCCAATTGGATGTCTCCATGTCCATTTCCTGTGTGGCTTTTTCTTGAAAAAGGAGTTCAAGATGAAAAATCCTTCTGCCTCTGCAAACTCAACGAGAGTATTTCCACGCTGGTTTCTGTTGCCGTGACCGAATTTACCTACTGAAGTTTCATTCTGTTGCCGTTGCCCTATTTTTGCATTGAAATCTCCCATAATTATCTTCAAGTGCTGCTTACCTTTATTATTTAGATGACGAATTTCCTCATAAAATTCTTCAATTTCTTCTTCAGGATGACTTGTGGTGGGTGCATAAGTTTGAATAATCTGAGCCTGGTATCTTCTCTATAGTTGGATAACAAGTCGTGCAGCTCTGTCAGAGGAACTTTCAACTTCTACCACTTTATCTTTCAGTTTCTTGTTTATTATAAATCCAACACCACTAGTTCTGCCAGTATCTGTCCCACGATAATAGAAGAGATGTCCACTTTTCAGTTCAATGAGATCTTCTCCTTTTCTCCTTACCTCACTTAGCCCGACGATGTCCCACTTGATCCTTTGTAGTTCCTCTTCCAATTCAAGAAGCCTTGAATCAGAAGATAGGGAGCGTCCGTTATAGGTAGCCAAGGTCAGCATCAAATGGCAGCCTAGTCCGGTCCTCCGGGGATTCGTAGCACCCTCTGCCTTCATGTCGCACTGGCCGCTGCCTTGGCCAGGTACATTCCAGCTGCCGGAGACTGAGGGCCAAGATTTAAGTTGTAGAGTCATTTTGGAGGTGTTTGGCCATAACTCACCACGCTGGCCAAACGGGTTGGTGAGTGTGGGATAGCATTTCCTCTGATCCCGATGGTATAGTTATACCGCTATTGGCGGTCGTCAGAGCCCCTTTAGTGGGAACAGGATGCACCACGAGAAGGCGGGGTTGACATTTGTCAAGGAGAGGCTGTGATGTTACTCATCACCTGACCTTACATCCCATATATATATATATATATATTCTATTAAGAAGAGACCTAAGCAAAAAAATACATATATATTTTTGACTCATACCAAGCACAACATAGAAAAGGTTATGTATCTACCGGTGTGAGTAAAAGGAGGAAAAGATAAAAAATAAAATAAAACAACTGAATGTGGAAGGTGTAGAGAATACTGAGCCTTGGCTTTATCAAGGACCAGCAAAAACTCTGCATTTTCTCACTTCCACAAAGACCTAGTTGGAAATGGGTTTCTGCAAGGCCATAGATGCAAGTAACATGCCCACCAAATATTGTTTTAAAAATATATATATGTCATGTCCTCCGCAGAGTTGTATGACCTAGCACTAGTTAACAATTTCGCTTGCATCCATAGCCCTCCTGGCCCGACCCATGCTCTTCATCTGTTACTATTAAACAGAGAGAAGAAGATTAAAGAGAACTCAAGCTGTGAGAGTGACATAATAATTAGAAATAATTTTTCCTTAGTTTTCAGTTTTGCTCTTCAGTAACTAATTTCAATTTATTATTTAGCAGCTCATGCGCAAATTCTAGTTGAAATGTATTATTATTTTTTATTTTTTATTACTATTTTTTTATTTGTGGTCTTTTTTTTTTTTTTTTTTCATTTTCTATTTATTTACAATTCACTCTAATTTTTATTTCTAATTTTTAATTTTAGTATGTTTAGGATGCAGCCTTTTGGAGTGTAGTTTATACTCGAGTTTGGTATTTTCTTGGACTGCTTATTTCCAAAAAGTTTTTCCTAGTTGGTTTGCTCAGAATTTGTATGTTTTGGCCCAAGTGGAGTTCTAAGGACGATGAAAGGATTGGAGGTCAGCTCAGATATTTTAAGTCCTCCCGCTCGGTTAGGCTAGCACCCTTTCCCATAGTGTATGAACTCGCTGGCAAAGGTAATCTAAAGTTATGAAATGACAAACGTTGTTTGACATGTAAATCTGCAGATCCTAACCTGTATTCTTCTGTTGCGGATAATTGCTCCAACAAGTTTTGCAAAGCCTACAATACCATCTATAAGCTCACCTGTACTGTCTGCAACCTTAGCTATATTGGCCAAAGTAAAAATCCTCTTCATCTTAGGATTAATGGTCACAGGTCACTAGTTAACAAGTTCTCTAATTCAGGAGTGAACCCCTCCACAAATGCTAACCAGTACTCTACCTTTGAATTAGAGCATTTCCATACTCATGGTTTTGACAAAGTGAAAATAGAGGTACTACATATTATCCCTGACCTCTATGCTCGGCTAGAAACTGAATCCCTTGAAATTTTGCAGCATCAGTCTCTTTATCCCTATGGTCTTAATTCCACTCTATCTGACAATAAGCATAATCAGCATAAATTTTCAATACGTGAACTCTTCTTTCTTGTTAATAATAAGAGCTGCACTAGAGGTAATAGAGGACAGAGGTTATTTCGCACATCAAGCAAAGTTGATTTTGCTAACTTGCTAATAACTCTGGATAGCTTTAAAACTGGCACTAATTTTGTTAAAAATACTTACAAAATACTCAAGTCCTTCAAGCACTCTGTCCTTATAAGTTTTTTCAAATTCTGGAAAGAAACTGCTGACCATGTGGATAAGCATGTTTTTGCTTTGGTTTTAGACATTCTTAAACATATTCTTAAAGATAAAATTTCTCTTAAAGAATTTTCCAGTAATTTTGTAACCATCAGGTTTCTAAATAAAGCCTATGATCATCTCAATGTAAGGAAGCTGTTCTACAATAATGCAATTTTTTTCCCATCCACAGGCACCAGTCTATTGTAAGTTTTAAATATGTTAAGACCTTAGGGTCAATAGTTAAAAACTACAAACTTAACTCTTCGAGTTACATTCCTGTAATTACTACATGTTCTTGTGACGAACATAAAGAAACAGTACACTATGATAAGAATTACAACCATATTATCACCGGAAACTTGAGTTTTGTTGAAAATGAAAAGCTTAGGAATTTATTAGAGTATGGTTCTAAATTTAGACCTTCCTTCACAATTTCCAAAGAAAGGATTCTTGAGAGCTTCACTCAAGATGTTGATAGGTACATCGTAAAAACCAGTTTAACGTACAATCAGCCTATTGAGGCCTTCGCAGAATGGAAATATAATGTAATCAATAGCTTCACTGGCGAGTTGGCAGGTCTGGACTTTTGTTTCGACAGAAATCTCTTTTTCTCTGGAGAAGCTAAAAGGTCACTCTCCAAACTACAAGACCTGTTTATTTTTACCACTACGGATAAAGCTAGCAATAATTTTGCAATTATCTGTAAGAAGTTCTATTTTGAATTGTTAACTATGGAACTCAATAATAGAGTAACGTACGAGCCCGTAAGTTATTCTACCAAGCAGTTAGAAAATCGGTTTAAGGCATTCTTCAAGAAACTTAAAATTCCACAAACTAGAAGATATGAGCCTGAATTTCCATTTCTTTTTGCAACGGTTAAGTTTCATAAAGATCCTGTGAGGTTCAGGTTCATAGCTAGTGGAGTAAGGAGTCATAAAAAGAAAATAGATCTTGCTTTTGAAGATGTCTTAAAGAAGGTTTTGAAACACATTAGAAACTGTACTAATTTGATGTACAGAGATTTTTGGATAATTAATAATAATGCAGAAGTAATTTCTACTATACTCAAAGTTTGTCCTTTAGATATTAATAGTTATGATTTTGAGAACCTATATACTAATCTGCCTCTATCAGATATAATCACTACCTTTAAAGAGCTGTATGCAGAATTTAAACTTAACCAATTTGTTAATGTAGGAACTTGGAACTCTTATCTCAATTGCTGCATAAAAAATAACCATATCTTATATAATAATACTCTCTATAAGCAAGTGAACGGTATTCCCATGGGAACATCAACATCCACGAATATCGCTAATCTATTCCTGTTTAAGGAATATAAATTCATTTAAGGAATATAAATTCATTAAAAATCACCCCACCTGCTCAGATAACTACCTTTACACATTTAGATATATTGATGATCTGCTGTGTATCAATAATTCAGAAGTTATAGAGAGTGATTTCGATAATATCTATCCTAGCTCTCTTAACTTATGTAAAACCAACCACAGTAATCAGGAACTTGAGTTCCTAGACTTAAGCATTAAGCTCAACAGAGGTAACCCATCTATTAGCCTCTTTGATAAAAGAGTTAATTTTCCTTTCAAAGTAATTAAATATCTACACTGGAATAATAACATATCAACCAAAGTAATTGAGAATGTACTAATTTCTCAGGTCCTAAGAATTTCAAGAATTTGCAGCAACAATTTGGACTTCAATTACCACATTAATATACTATTAGATAGTTTTCTAGAGAACGAAATTCCTTCTTCTTTCATCAAAAGAACTTTAAGAAAAATTATTCTAAATAATAGAGTAAGGTTGGCAGATCTGCTTTAATTTTCTACACAGTTAATAATATGATTCTGACCAATCAAAGCCGTAAGGAAGTTGGCTAGAGGATGCCTATTAACTACTAAAAGGAACCTTAGTGCTATGGATATGAAGGTCCTATTAAAACAAAAAATTAAATAATATAGACAAAATCACAAAAAAAGCTTAAAAATCTGTTTATAAAAGAAAATAAAAACAAATAAAAAAGAAAACTAGTTATTCATCACTAGGATAGCTATACTAAAAATAGTAAAACTAACATTAAAATTAATAAGATTCTGATTAATCTATAGAAGCTCACTAAGGTGATTTAATACATGCAAAGATTATTAAATACACCACTCGTGTATTTTATAATATTTTGTACGGGGTCCGGGTTCGAATCCCGGTCAGGCATGGATGTTGTGTTTGTCTTACGGCACTGGCTCTCTCCCTTCCCTGGAACCAGTGACCCTAAATTAGGGACGGGCGACTGCTTATAGCCCATTGAGTTGCTCACGGTGGTCGTTAAACCTCCAATCAAAAAAAAAAAAAAAAAAAAATTTTATAATATTTCTCATGTATTCTGGAGAGTTAATTCTGCTCTTTCTGATCATACAGATCCACAGTCTTAAGTATATATATATTTTTTTCTCTGGTTAAAATCTCCGCGAGTTGGTTTCTTTCAGTATGAGGAGGCCATCAGCCCCACCCACACTGCCCCCCAGCGACTAGGGAGTGGCAGAAGTGTTAGGACGCATGGGGAAGAAGTCAGCCATGTTTTACTCTTGTGAGGAGAAAGTTTAGTTGCACAAGTGGTAAGCTCTCTTCCTTGCCTTTGGGTTTTAGGTTTTATAAGTTCAATGTTTGTACTTCATGTACTTTTTTTCTCTGTTGATTTTTTGCTTTTCAGCTTTTAGGCACTGGCTTGTCTGTTAACTTTTTTGCGGGTTTTAACTCTTTCTTTTCTTGGTAACTTTGCGCGTCTTTTGGGGAACTTAGGCACAGCAAATGGCTAAGCATAGTTCCTTTTCTTTGCGCTGTATTTTCAAAGTAATTAAGTTCTTAATAACTACTTAATTATGCACTTAAAGCACTGCTGTAATACTTTGTACATATTGCAACTAACTGTTTAAGTCATATAACTTTCACAAAGTTTTCTTTAGTTAATTATTGTCTTTAACTTATTCTCGTTTTCGTGTTGTCAGAAGTTGTAGAGTAGGGGGTTTTAGAATCAAGTTTTCTTTCAAAAATCTGATTTTTTAAAAAATTAATATTTCCTTTTTTAATTGCAATGTAAAAATTTGGATTTCTTTTGCATTGTTTTTCAGGTTTAAATTCTCTCTTAGGCGAACTTGGCATTTCGTTATAGCCAAAAATTATTTCTAATTATTATGTCACTCTCACAGCTTGAGTTCTCTTTAATCTTCTTCTCTCTGTTTAATAGTAACAGATGAAGAGCAGGAGTCGGGCCAGGAGGGCTATGGATGCAAGCGAAATTGTTAACTAGTGCTAGGTCATACAACTCTGCGGAGGACATGACATATATATATTTTTTAAAACAATATTTGGTGGGCATGTTACTTGCATCTATGGCCTTGCAGAAACCCATTTCCAACTAGGTCTTTGTGGAAGTGAGAAAATGCAGAGTTTTTGCTGGTCCTTGATAAAGCCAAGGCTCAGTATTCTCGACACCTTCCACATTCAGTTGTTTTATTTTATTTTTTTATCTTTTCTCCTTTTAGTCACACCGGTAGATACATAACCTTTTCTATGTTGTGCTTGGTATGAGTCAAAAATATATATGTATTTTTTTGCTTAGGTCTCTTCTTAATAGAATGTGAATTCTGAATTTTCAAAACTGCTGCGTTGCGCGTTTTGATCTTCAGGTTATTTTGCAACTTTCGTTTTAAATTCTAAAGTTTTTCCTTAGTTTTCAGTTTTGCTCTTCAGTATATATATATATATATATATATATATATGCGCAAGAAAACCAAGAGTTAAGTGTTATACGTCTTCTTTTTTTTTTTTTCAAAATTGCTTTTTCCTGTAAAGTTAAATAAGCCTTATTATTTTGCTCTTAGCTTAAGAATGTGGTTTTCACTTTAAACCTTTTTTACCAGCATGTGTGCTAGCTGGTTGTTTTAGTAGTTTACAGGTTTAGTAGAATTTAATGTTCAAATATTTTATTAACTTACAAAATTTATATTTGGTGCACTTAAGCAGATGTAATATAACAGAAACCCACTTTCAGGTCTTTGTAGAAATGAGAGAGGGATCATTTCTGTTTGACCCTGAAAAAGGACTAAGTGATTATTCTCAACATGTTCTACATTACATGTCTCCTTTTATAATCTCACTTTTAGAGTTTACAGTTTTTTAGTTTTAGCCCTCATCAAGGGGAGAATATAGCTCGGTGATTGGGTTTTGATATTCTTCTTTTTCTAGGTTTTTATTTTTAAAATTGTTTGTACACAGCCACACGCATCATTTAAGAAGGTTGAATTTTTTTCTGGAAGTGAAGATATAGAAGCTATATCGAATATCTACTTAAAAAATGACATCTTGAAAAATACACACACACACACACCATATATACATACATATACACACACACCATATATACATATATATACACACACACCATATATACATACATATACACACGCATGCCATATATACATATATATACACACACACCATATATACATACATATACACACGCATGCCATATATACATACATATACACACACACCATATATACATATACACACACGCCATGTATACATACATACATATACACACACATCATGAAGGAATGGTGAAAATTTTTCATCTTTAAAAACTCTGTCTCTCCTATATATGTGTGTGGTAGATTTTTTTTATGTTAATGACTAGCAAATAAGTTGGTATACTCATTACCACTGATGCTGTGCTCGCCGCCCCGGTGGCACAGTGGTCTAAGGCGCTGGCCTCAGATTATTCGTCCGTAAGGGGTCCGGGTTCGAATCCCGGTGAGGCATGGATGTTGTGTTTGTCTTACGGTACTGGCTCTTTCCCTTCCCTGGAACCAGTGACCCTAAATTAGGGACGGGCGACTGCTTATAGCCCATTGAGTTGCTCACGGTGGTCGTTAAACCTCCAATCAAAAAAAAATGCTGTGCTAATTAAATTCTACAACTTTTCCTTTACCAGATTTGATCCTTAATACAATGTGCCCATGACAGATGTATTGAAATAAAACTTTTCTTTCTCAGATGAGTATATATAATAGCTATCAGAAAAATTGCAAATACTTGCATACATGCATAGAAACAATGAAAAATTGAAATAAAAAAAAACTTAGCTTTCTGATGGCAGAATTCCGTGGCATTATTCCTGCAGGTTGCTTACATTTTCTCCATGGCATAAAAAATCTGGTTTGGCCATGTGCATCCAGGAAATTTTCACTTTGATGAAGCCTGCCACTTACGTGCTTTTCTGCGTTGTGCTTCTTCTGCCTTCCTAACTTTTGCTTTTGCATTTAAATGTCTTAGCCGTATAAAGGTTCGGGTTCTAACATACAA
This sequence comes from Macrothele yani, assembly GCA_039090855.1. NCBI lineage: Eukaryota > Metazoa > Arthropoda > Arachnida > Araneae > Macrothelidae > Macrothele > Macrothele yani. Next base: position 11,367,546 of record CM077020.1, on the reverse strand, counting down.
CTTTATCACCTCTGTAGGAACATCTGGAAACTTCTGACCAATTTTCACACATAGTTTGTGTACAATCTTGTGTTCCTGGGATAAAGAGTCATGTCCATGCACTTCTGCAAACATCAACTCAAACTGGCTAACTTTCTCCAACCATGGATCTGATAGAACAAGCAGGCCACCTCGTGAAAGAGTCTCAATCCAGTCAACAGGTACTGATTCTGTAGTTGATGGTGGATTAAGTAGCTGGCCAGTTGGCGTACCCAGCGAACGGTCATATTTTCTTCCTCGGTAAGCTATGTAACCTGCAAGGTAACGAAAGCCTTCTACAGAGCAATCAGAGCCAGGAGTAGCAGGTGGTACCTGAATACCTGTAGAGTCATGTAGTGTAATATCCCGAATCTCAGTTTCACCTTCAATCATTGCCAGGGGTTCTGACATATCAGGTAAATCGGCACTAAACAATTGAGATGTCAAAAAGTAATCATCATCACCCCCACCTTGTGCAACAGGAGCAGCACTTAAAAATGGAATGTCACTTACATTGGCACCTAGAAGCAAGAGACGCAAATGGGATTTCACTTCTGTAGACAATGGATGATCATAGAAGTGGCCAAGCCCACGTATTTGTGAAAAAAAAAATTTCAAGGCAGTCTTGATTGAGTCGAGCAGTTAGGATGTATTTTATGTTCAGAGGCTTCAGATCAATGAAGAGTCCCAGTAATGAGCAAATGGTTGTGATGAATTCTTTCTGAAAGGGTAACAGATATGTTGCATTACCTACCTTCATTCCTCGGATGCATGCATGCAGCTGTCGTAGAATCCTTTCTTGGGTTTCACGATGAGTTCCAAATCCACATGCCAGAGACTTCTCATCTGTAGGCTTTCTTGAATTTAGCACATCAAACGAGTCGTTCAGAAGCTGAACAAATTTCGCGACGTGTTCTTCATGTGGCATAAGAAAGCGTATTCCTTGTTCAGTGTGGTTCGAAAAGAGCTGAGTTGCCAAATATACACGTTGGCGGTCACGGCCCTTCACACTAATGTGATGAAGTGACAACTTGGGGCATATCTTCATCTCACTGCAATCCAGAGTAAGGAGTTGTTCAATAGTAGCTTTTGTAATTTTCTTATTACCTGGAAGTGTTAGTCCATCATCAAGAAAATGATTTCTTAGCAGCTTGTAAAGGTGTGGAACATCTGCAAACAACCAAACTCGTTTATTTGGTATTTGAGGATTGGGGAAGCATGTGTTTGTGTGTGTTACTTGTAATTCCTTCCATACAGCACGATTTTTGCCACCGAGGTCAGCTACAGCAGCAACAACATTATACTGAATATCTTCCAGAGATGATATTATTTTGTTCAACAATGAGGCTGTCATCTGTATGTCAAAATCAAAATATATTACCTGCTTCCAGCTTGCAAACACTCCTCGTACCATGACTACTTGTACATTACTGTGTAGACCAACAATCCTATCTTCTTCTTGGTCATAGGAAATTCTGCTATCTATGTTCATTTCATCAAAAGAAATGACACATGTACACTCTAAAGTACTAAGTCTTTGTGCCTGTGCCTTCATTAGCTGAAGGACATCATTTAGAATGCCAGGGCCACATTAAATGAGCGAGCAGTCCACCGTCTCAGTGTTGAAATTCCTGGCAATGGAAACCCCATTTTATCTCTCAAGAAAATATAGCATTTTCTTGACATCGCACGAAGAGTAATGGCTTTACAGATGTCTTCCCTTTCCCATTTTACACATTTCTTACCTTTTATTAAACAACGGACCTGATTTGCAGTGAAGAGTTTTGCTAAAACTTTCCTTACTTCGGTTTCTAACTCTGTGTCACATTTTTTCAAGTATTCCTGAGAACGTCGTCGAGTTGTTACGAGCTGACTGTGAAGGTACTTGTTTCTTACTCTCATCTGAATGCACGCTGTGTTTAGCCTTTGGTTTTCTTCCTCCAATTTCTTTATTCTTTTCTCCATTGTTTTTATATCACTCAGCATGCACTGTGTTTCTTGATCAGTTCCCATCGGTTTCTCTACATTCCTCTTCTTTGGTGATAGATTATCAAGGGTTTCCAATGCACGTTTCTGAACTCCACGGTCATGACATCTAAGTGCAGTACGCGTTGTAGTCTGAGGTCCTGAAATGTCAGCACTGGCTCTCGAACTTACCTTATTAATACCAGTATTATTGCTTGTGGGAAGGTTTAGTGTAGGTACTGCATCAGGCTTCAACACTTTCCCGCTAGTTAACCCAAGTAACTCTGCCTTTAAGTCACGCTGGTAGTCATCCTGTGTGAAATGTTGAGAACACGCTCTTGCATTGGACACTTTGAAGGAATCCTGACACTTACATTTCTGAATCCACAATTTTTGTAGTAATAAATCCTTCAGAAATACATGGTACATAATATCAGTGTTCTTGGTTTTCCTATTGTACGTAGTACAACAGGCCACTGCACAACCCGGCATTATTGCGTTTCTTACGAAACACAGAGGCAATGAATTTCAGTAATAAATACGTGTAAATATCAAAATAAACAAAACATAAACATAGAACTATACGATACAAACTTCAAGCGGTTGAAAATCAACTGCGTTAATAGAGAAAACTCCAGCACACCAAATGTAAACAAACAGGGATGCAAGAAGTCGAAAGACTGAGAGTCCTGTGTCCACACCTACGTCATGCGTGGTTTCAAAATAACCGCGTCTGATACTGCGCAGCCCAAGCGGGACCCTCCTGACTTGTGTGCCTAATTTTTTGATGGATACGCAAGCAGTGGAGATTCTTCATTAGATTTTGCAGCAGCTTCACTCAAGTCATGAATGTGTAGCAATCATGTTTTTGTGCATGTATGTGTAGTAAAAACTCATGTACTCATGAATACACTCATTTCACAGCTATGCTGTGGGTATCACTAAAAGTGAAAAACGTGATGCCTGAGTCACTATGAGTAATTTTTTCTGGTAAAAGCAATCTATTTTCATAATAGTAAAAAATGTCCAACACATCCTCGTATCCAGTCATCGCAATGTTTGGTATTCTAAAATTATACGCTCTCTTATTTACAAAGCAGTAAGCATTTCAGGAACATTAGTTATTTTGATATGTCAGAAATAAGCTATAAGCCTAATACATTCACTTTTGGAATCATGTTTTTTTTTTTTTTTGCCTGATTTAGTTGCTTCTTGCTCAGTCCTCTCTAATACAGTATATGTATATATTTTTAGAATAAACATTTTACCATGCATTTTGACTGTCTTCTAAATAATCTGCTTTTTCTGATGCGTACAAGTGACTTCCATTCATTTCTTTACCTGGGTGGATTGCTGTACCTGGAGAGTAAAATTTTTTGGGTAAATTTTTCATTTTTTGGTTGCAATCAGTGTTATATTTTTGAAAAACTGTTTCAAGAACTACATTTTTCATGCATGATCTGCACATAATGTAGTCATTATCCGAGTGAAGACATGCATTTTTTTTTTTTTTTTTTTTTTTTTTTGATTGGAGGTTTAACGACCACCGTAAGCAACTCAATGGGCTATAAGCAGTCGCCCGTCCCTAATTTAGGGTCACTGGTTCCAGGGAAGGGAGAGAGCCAGTGCCGTAAGACAAACACAACATCCACGCCTCACCGGGATTCGAACCCGGACCCCGTTCGGACGAATGATCACAGAGGCCATCGCTTAGACCACTGCGCCACCGGGGCGGCCATGCATTTTCAGTTATTCAGTCCTGTATATGTTGGTACAAAAATAAATAAGTGTAAGCCTTGTAATCATAATGATAAGATTTTCTTCTTTTCTCCAAGAAAATCTATGTTCTTTGTATCCATTTTACTCTCCAATTTTTTCTGTTAAAATAAATGTTTCCTTATGAATTCCTCTGCCTTCTTTATGAGTCTAAATGATACCCACGCAATAAAAGGGAAACAATTAAATCAGGAAAATGCTGTAGTGCATGAAAGCAAATTACCATGTACATATCCTCCCCCCCCAAATACCATAAGTGACAGGTTATGTGCCATAATACTTAAAGGTGGCAAAAGTCAGTTGCATAAAATAAATATGATGTTGAAACATGGAAAGGAAAATAATGAAGCTTAAAATATGACAAATTAATTTTATAACTTGGCAGTTGTATAAGAAAGTAAAGTAATTGACAGGAAATAAAAATTATTGCTGTTAAAAAGAAATAGAAAATATTTTGTGCTTGAAGTATTTGTATCCATATTAATGCACTGACATATATGCTTTAAGTTTTCATTCCCTGTTCTTATTGATATTAATTCTTGTTACTCTTTTTACAAACATCATATCTCTAAAGTTCTTACTGCTATGGAGAAATCAGTAAGGCATAGGTAGATGCGATTGGTACAAAATGTTTACAGTTAAAATGCTAACAAGGTCAAAATGTCGACAGGGTCTAAATATGTGTATATATTTTTGCTGTTGTTAATTAGAATGCAGTTGTTGAAATTTGTTGCTTCTTAAACAAACAGATAAGAAATTTGCCCTCCCTCTTAACATCCATCGTATCTGAGGATCACTAGGATTACCTTTTGTGGCCCTTTAAATCATCATTGTTGGTCTCGGGCAGATGTCTTGATACTTGGTAGCAGCAAATTTGCATTTTTCTAAATATGTCAATGGAATTAAGGAGTGTCATTAAAACTTGGTGTCCTTGCACCTTATTTAATTCCTGAGCTATTGAATAACCCAGCACTTACCCTCTCAATGTGCAACACTGATACAGTATTAAATTTTGTGAAGAACTGTAAACAACAGGCTTTCTAAAGCATTGCTCCCTATATGTTTTAACCTCCCCTACATCATTCCCTAGTGTAGATACATGGCCCAATTCTACCGTTTTGGTTCCAAAATTACGAGTTGAACCAAAATATTAATTTTTATGAAAATCTTTTCATGAAGATGTGTAAAATTTTGTGAAGATTCGTTGAATGACAGTGGCATGCCGAAGCTAACAAATTATTTCGTACGTACGAAACTCATCTAAAAACCGAAGTAATCTAGAACTAAAACGAAAACCAAATATTCGAAGAAAAAAATGCGAGTAGGCATCGAAAGTAAATTGCCCAAAATATGACAAAATTACAAAACGCTATGTAAGATGTTATCAACACAAAAAACTGCCACAATATAGTAAATACTGCCAAAAGCACAATGAAGATGGGAAAAAATTCTGCTGTCAGAGTGTACATTTTTCAAAACTTAATAAAAATGTCAAAACTGAAATAAAATAAAAGTGAAAAAGGAAAAATTCCACATTTCACTGTTACTTTGAACATTTTCAGAGCCTGTTGACATTTTAACTCTACATTTGATCCTGTCAGCATTTCTTAACACATCTCATATTCATAAGGGTCACATAACAAGCTAAGATAATAATTTTGCACTTGAATTGGGTCACAAAATATTAATTACAAAGTCTTAGGCTAGAAGTTTTTAATCGCCGTGCACACATTTATGAGGTTTGCATGACGAGTTAAGTTTATAATGTTGTTCTTTCACTTAGTTTCCAAATTAGTCTCTAGGTCTTTAAAGAATTTTTCAATAAGTGTAACGCTCTTAACTTGACTTGTCACACAAACCTTATGATTGTGATCACTGCAGTATAGAAAATTACTAAACATTCTTATGCTTAGGCCTTGGGTATATCAATTAATGTTTTGTGCTTGAGTAAAAGTTCAACACAATTAATTTGATTTTCTATGAATATCAACTTGGCAGACTGAAAACTGTTAAAAAGGCTTTGGCCTAAGGCCTGTTTAATCGTTTCTACCTCGGTAAAGTGCATTGCTAAAACCTTGACTTGCTGTGCAAACCTTATGAAAATTAGCACAGCAGATTGAAAACTGCTAAAAAGGCCCAGGCATAAGGGCATTATCATTAATGTTTTGCACCTGCGTAAAAATGTGACATTATCTTTAGTTCCTATATAAACCATAAACCTTACTAATTGCTGAAATGGTCCAACGCACAGTGATCTGAAGTAAAAAAAAATTAAACAAAAGTGTAAGGACTATTGTGACTGTGAACATTTTTGGACTCTGTCAACATTTTGACTTTCGACATTATGACCCCCGCCGATAGGTAAAAGGTCATTGCTTGAGGAACGGGTGTGGCGTGTAATGCTGCTATCAAGCCTGTTGCCATTTTTTTAACAGGTTGTGATTGGTAAAGCCAAGGTATTTGTGGTAGCTAAAGAATTTGTTAATATATTCACTTTGGTTTAATTACTCAATTTTGTCACGTTTTAACTAGCGCATTTACTTTCATTTGTCTTGTGTAAGTAATGATAGTTATGATACATATGAATCCTCATTAAGTTGTGATAGTTCTTTTAATGAATTTTTTCCACAGCTTACCATGTGATTGGCTGGTAATTTGCGTCATTCTGCACTTCAGTGTAAATCTCTTGTATTCAATAGTTTGGTAAATTTTATGGCTTTTGTGTTTCTTATATGTCTGTACCAAATTTTATATCTGTACTCCTTGTTATGTATCCATGCACCTCCCCCTCCCCACACACATACGCAATTTCTGTTTCTTGTCTTCTCGTTAGATTACAGCACATTGCAATGCATGCCATGGAAAGCATTTTGCAGCAGCTAATGAACGATGTAGTCACCTGGACATTGACTATCTGAAATAAGTGTTTTGCAGTGGATTTATGTAAAAAAACATTCCACTGCAAACATTTGCTTTTCATGGTCTAAATGGCAAGAGTAAGCACATCTGAAGTTTAGGCTGCAAATACCGTAGGCAAGCTTCTTTTTCTTTTCTTCAGGAAGTTTTACATTTTAAAGTGTACATATTTCTTTTAGACCTTTGACTGTTTGTAATTGTTTTTGTTTTTTTCGGCGAAACATTACTTGCATTGTATATTAGTTAAAAGTTTTGGAAGAAATCTTGCTGTCAGAGTTAGATGATTGGCTGAGACATGGGTCAGTAAAAAATAGGGTTAGACTTCTGTGAATTCTTCCGTAGAATTTACTGACAGATTTGCTTGCGTTTTAGACCATGGCACAGCTGCTTTCCACCATTAACTGCACAGTTGTTTTCTGACTTTCTGAAAACTATTGTGCAGGGACATGATACCCTCTACTGTGCACCCCACTGTAAGTTTAAAATCGGCAGTGTAACTGAAACGTTTTTTTTAAGACATCATGAATAGCAATGAAGGAAAATATCTGCAGCAAAGACGTTGGTCAAAATGGCGAAGGACAAATCTTGCACAGCACACATGATATCCAAAACAAGGAACTTTGAAAAAAGGCACACATAGGTTCATGCAGCAAGCACTGTGCATATGTTTTCATTGGCTGGTTGACAAAAACAGAGACGGCACAACAGTCAGCGTTGTTCTCAACAACACAAAATGATCCCGCTGTCCCTCCCCATAACTTCCCTAATCTTTCATTATGACACCACTCTCTCCTCTATCCATTCCGTACAAACTCCTGAATTGAAAAAAAAAATGTCCTTTTCCAATTACATCTCCTCTCATAAACAATTACCCTGTAGCTTTTAATAAAAATCAAAGGGCCTCAAAAACATTTTTATTTTAAATCAGCGTATTATCCGCATTTGTATCCATAGAACCTAATTTTTAACAGAGAATCTGGATAATTTCTCAGAAATATTTCTTCCTTAATTTCTGTATTTACTAGTAAATATTGGAGAAGAAACAGCATAAATAAAATGCAGATAACATTAGCAATGATTCACAGCATCAAGCTTCTTTTTCTATAGAAAAAGAAGCTTGATGCTGTGAATCCATTTCACACCACAGCAGTGTGTGGAACAAAAAAAAACAAAAAAAGGCTACTACCTATGTAACATTAGATTCATTATTCTGGTTTGCACTCTGAACTTCTAAGGAAATATTCAACCATGATTCGCACAAATATTTCATTTGGTTATGCATTTTTTAGATGAAGTTATCCCTTGGCACACTAACACTGAGCCTTAGGAATTCAAATGTAAAGCACAGTGTAGGGATATAATTTCACACACTGAAACTGCTTGATGTGTGTGAATGGGTTGGCCAACATTCAGAAGACCTACAATTTCAAAATTGTTCATGTAAAATGGTGAAAATATTTAACAGAAGACAAACTATACATTCATCTTTTTTAAATAACATTAGGGAAATATTATGTATATTACCCATCAATCACTCAGCTGCTGTTATGGAAAATTTACAATAAATGTACAATAACAAAAGATAGATATGATTTGCAACATACTAAAAATTTTTCCCTTCACAATGAAACAACATAAGCAATTAAAATTCTAAATTACTCTGATTCAGAACTTATCCCTTGGTCAATGAACACAAAGGAAAATCTAGTTATATCTGCATAACATTAAAAAAATTCAATTATGCAGCACATTTTAAGCATGTCATAATTGATGGTATGCAAAAATTAAATGTATAATTTTTATCCTGTGAACACACCTCTGTACCTATAGTCATGTATGAAAAATATCCTTCTGTGTTTGGTAGCTGTCAAAATTACTTTTACATGTGTTACAAATAATACCAAGCTCATTCAAATTACTATTTCAATATGGAAAAATATCCACAACACTGTGTCAAAATGAAAAAATAAAAAATATGCCAAAAGTACAAATCTTAGTTTATTATCAAGGTGCTAAATGTGATTTGTTATGTGTATGCATAAGTGCTCAGAAAAAAACACTGATAAGAATTTGAAAAAGAAAATACACTTTCTGCATCTCATTTTATCTATTTAACGCTAATAATTACATTACTCAACCAAAAACCATTCAAAATAATAACAAACTTATACTAGTATTCTGTCAATTATTTATACAAAGCTGCATGTACGAAACATTATTATCTGGTATTTGATGTTTCAACTTCGTAGTATTTATGACTAGCGTAAACATCATGGTCAATTAACATGCAATTCACTATGGAATGTCAAATTACTATTTCTAGTTCATGGCAATCAAAAAATAACAGACAAAAAGAGTTGATGCTAAACATGTTTTGCACGGCACAACATCAAAACCTGTAAGCAATCACCATGAAGCTTTGAACAGCATTTTACAAAAAAAAAAATAATAATAATAATAATAATGAAATAAATAAAAGGCACAAAAATGCAATGAACTGTAACATTCTGTACAGTCTGTTGAGAAAATTTTGTATTAACTGGAGTACCTAAACTTATTACTTTTTAACAGATAATCCACAAATTATGAAAAAAGAAATTACATTTACTGCAAATACAAAATTTGAAGTTAAAAAAAATAAAAAAAGGAACTGGCCCCAGTTCTAATTTTCTAGACTTCTTCCAGCCTTGTTTTAGTGAATTTTAAGTACTGACAATTTTCGTTTTTTTAACTTGTTTTCTAAAAGTGCATTATTTTTAAGCTTACAATAATTGTTAATGAATATGTTGCTGAAAATGTTTGCACACTTAACAGACAAATTTTGAAGGGATACACCACATGAACAGTTTTCATCTAGGTTGTAACATTGATTTGCTAATTTCTGTAGAGCTAATACCTGCAAAATGTCTTTGTGATTATGTGATTGCAAGAACTGTTGTTCAAATGTTTCTGAAATAAGTGTCTGAAAATTTTTAAAAACTATAGTACTCAAAGTAACAAGGTAGTCAGTAGGCCACCGTAAGCCTCCTCGAGTGCTCTGAGCTAAATAGTGGTAAATATTTTTACCAGTGCATTGAATTTCCATTGGTTCTTCACGCATTAGATATTGCATACATGTCTGACAGCTCACTAATTTATTTAAGGAGTATGTGACATAACCACTTAAGTACACTAACACCATCATATTTTCTTCAGTTATATTAACTCTGCTGGACTGCTCCAAAACATCCTCTTCATATTCAAAGCTTGCAATTGCATTTGTGTTTTCAGTACAGTTTGTTTTCAGTGATTTTATTTCAAATTCTCCACACTTGGCAGAATGCAGTTTCAATAAACTTATGAGCTTTAATTTTTTTTTCACTCTCTAACACCTGTGTTACAGATACATTAAAATTGTCACCATTCATTTGGCGGTATTGTGCAAATCCTCTAAATTGTCAGTTTGAAACTTCCCCAAAAGAATGTACTTTGGATTATGCACAGTAAAAAGATATCAACATAAAAAAATTAAGGTTTTTGTCGTGTGAAGGAGAGCTACATATGTTTCTCTTGTTAATTTGCCATGTTGCTTCGAAGAAGAGCTACCAGAAACTTGAATATTATCCCACTTCTGAAGCCAACATATGAAATCAGCCAGGAACTTTATGTTTGCATCATTTTCAGTGCGAACAGGATCACAAAATGGATCACGTAAGTTTCTACCCTTATAAGGATGTTTCACATTCACAATTTTCCACCATTTTATAATGATATCAAGGAATGCTACAGTTCCTAAGCAAGAGCAGTTATGTTTGAATATATAATTTTTTAAAGCAATAACATTCGTTTCATGAAAGAGACCTGTGGCAAGAGAAACATTTTGCCTTTCCAAGGAAGAAGGGAATATCACTTTCCTAGTCAGTTTTGGAGCCATCTTCACAATCGTTCCAATTTCTGAAGAATAGAGTCTTTTCAAATGATTCACGCTTGCTGTCTCTTCACCAGAGGAACCATCAAATTTTGGAATATGGAAAGTTTGAAGTGAGTCAGTCTGGTTGAACCAGTTATTACGAATTGACTTTAATAAATGTACTGAATCAAATAATAAGAATATTTCTTGTTTAGAATCATGTGGATTTGTAATGTGAGACTTCAACAAACCACCACCCAGCTGCTCGAACATATTTCTGTTCACTCTATTGTTGTCAGAAACTATAGCAATTGTGGTATATCCTATATCAGTTACAACTTTTAAGACTTCCAGGGTCATATGATACAGCTCAGAGCAAGTCATATTTTTCACTGGATAAAAAGCCACAATATCCTTATTTTTACCAAATAGTGAAGTTAACAAAAAAGTTTGAATAGTCGTTGCCTCCCTGCTGGAGCTGTGTGATGCACCTTGGATCATGCCTTTCTTAAAGGTTAGTTTTGGTTTGATATATATCTCATCCAAAAGAATGCAAATAATTTGTTCATGTTGCTCAAGAACATTGAATTTTTCTTTGAGGTATTTTATATGTGAAGCTTGTACACCAACTTCTGTTCCATACCCCACTGAGAGTTGTCTTGTCTTAGGTAACCAGGAAAAGGCAAACAAAGAATGCTTAGACTGCGGAGTAAGCAGTACGCAGAAGCATTAGTAAAAAACAGGTAACATGCCCATGTCAATGTTTCTGAGCTATACTTAGGGTATCCCAAGGTTAAAATTTTCAATTGCTCAGAAAGGAACTTCAAAGCTAGCAATTTACTATCACCTTCTGTCAACTCCTCTGAACACTGGGCAATAACACGAGAGCAAATCTTTAGTCTTTCATTCACTGAATTTTTCTCCAAAGAGAAGGATGATAACTGACTGATCAGTGAGTCAAACTTGGACCATCTGTCTAATTTTAAGTCTTTACCTAGAACAGGCTGCATCTGCACAGTAGGCACACACAGGCCATCATGCCAGATCTCAACAGAAAGATCTAGGAGAACTTTAAATGAAACTGAAATTTTAGGATAATCTGATAAGTGTAACTTGCAAATACAACAGCATCATCTTCAAAGAAATGATGAAACCCAGAATTTTTTTTTTTTTTTTTTTTTTTTTTGGAACTGAAGATCTAAAAGATGGGAAATTTTTAATTACATGATCTTCCACCACTTCAAAAATGACGCTTCATCCCTTTCTACTTGTTCTTTGAAACGATCATTAGGACACCTGCGTTTTGGCAAAAGTTTTGAAGTGAAATACGATGGTTGGTTTGGAAATATGTGAGGTACAGCATTGGGAGCTAATTTGGGTACTTTTCGAGGAACTGACAACAACGAACCATCATCTCTTGAAACAGTATCCACTCTAATTACAAGTTCATCACTAAAATGACGAACACAAACAACACTGTTATGATTAGGTATGAATTCTTCTCTGTGGATAGCCTTAACCCACTTTTCTTGCAATTCAGGATCCTTAGGAAATTTGAATGTTGTTATTGTCTCTGTTTTTTCTGACTTATAATTCGCACGACAGCCTGGAACATAGCACATCCGTGGCATCTGTAAGAATATAACTTATTATTAAAGAACTAAAAATGCTATAATGGAAGTACATATACAGAGTGAGCCAAAAGTCCCGGTGCATTTGACATACTGTGATAAGAAATAATAAATCTATGAAGTATAGTTGCTGTGCATGTAATTGCAATATTGTGAATGGAGAATGTTGGGGTGGGGTAAGCTATCTCATCCTGCTGTCTGACCTTGAATGACGCAGCCAGTATTTCCGGCATCTGGCCATGACTGAATCAGTCAGTAGTGAGGCATCACAGTGGCCGGTTGAAAAAACCTGATCAGTGAGAGATGCTCCGAGAAGCGGTAGGCCGCGAGTGTTAACAGATGAAATGGTGGAGAATATTTCCATTTGCATCATTAAAAGTCCAAAAAATTGGTTAAAAAATTGTGGGGTTTACTGAAAAATTCTGTTTACAAGAACAATCCCAGTTCCCTGCCGGAACTACAGGAAGCCATCACCACAGTATTCAGCAACATTTCTCTATTGGACCTGTAACGTGTCTTTGAGAAAATTTTCAGACATGTGGATACATATCTACACACAGGAAGGGGCCATTTCCAGCATTTATTGTAGCAAGTATGTTTGTAGTTGTTGTATGTGTATTGTCTTGCCAGGTGCACAGTGACTTTTGGCTCACCCTGTATTTATATATATATATTTATAACATGTAGTCGATCCAGGTAACATTTAATGCTGTTGGGAGTAGCTTTGCAAAAATTATTGCAGCTGAAATGGTATCTTCACAAAAATAATTTTAACTGTAATGGTATCTTTGCACAAAATATTTTAAATAAAATTTTATTTCAACAAAAATATTTTTGGCATAAGAGGAATCTTGAATATTAATATTATCGTGGTTAACTATTGGGGGGATTCAGACTTTATTTTGCTGTGAAAGCAAAACACGGCAATTGGAATTTTTTATTTGTTTATTTACATACCCAGCCAGGCATCTGGATTTCTTATTTATATTCCCATACCAGAGGTCTATCCAGGCGGCATTTGATATCGTTGGGTGGTATGTTCACAAAAATACTTCAAACTGTGAGGGTATCATCACATTAAGTAAAATTTTATATTAAAAAAATATTTCAGTGTTAGAGGCATCTTGAATATTGTTGCATTTAACTAATGTGTGGATATTTTTTCAGGTCTGATCATATGCAAAGGCGCCCATAAGGGGGGCAGGAAGGGGGGACAGTATAGCCAAATTTTTGATAAATTTAAAACACTAAAATAGACTAAACCATTTTTTAAAGCATTTTTAAAAATAATTAGATATTAATGATTGACTGTAATTATCGAACTTCTTTATTTTTGTTGTATTTTAGTATCTTGTAAATTTACTAAAATGTTTGACAGCCTTGAAGAAGGTAAGGATTTTTTACCCCCCCTAAAAGTACTCATATGTAGAGTACTTTAGGAAGGAAGGGAGTGTCTAACCCTAGGTCTTAAACAAACCTTAGGAACAGGAAGCTAGAAGATTTGGGCTAGAGTGCCTGATAGGAAAGTGTCACGGAAGCGAGGTAGAAATGGGGAGGAAGACACCCTTATTTATTACCGGGAGGCTAGTACCCGGGGTCCGACAAGTTAACCTGCTCATCCGACGCACGGCGGATATTTAATGGGTCGAGAGTTCGCAGATAACTGGGATCGAACCTGAGATTCCTCCGTGGCAGGCACGAACGTTGACCACTAGGCTACACGCGGCCCGTGTTTTTCCCCCGTTAGTACTGTTTTTAGTAAAACTGTCTGACAAATGCCTATCAATCACTGCCTCATCATTACCGGCGGTGACTATGTTACGTGCAACTGAGGCGATGCTCGCTGAAAGGAACCACAAAAGCATTATGGAAGTATTTTTCCCCTCTGACAGCCTCACTGCGCGTGCATGAGGACAATGTCTGTGGAATAAATCTCGCTCCTGTGCCCTGAACTTTGACCCCATTTGGATGATATTCAACAGAACCGGTTCTGTATACCTTCGGAACAACCTAAAGTTTTGTCGCAATCGAAGCATTTTTACCATAAGGGTGGTGGAATGAATCCCGCTCCTATGTCCTGACCTGTGACTCCATTTTGCCCATTTTAAATAGGATTTGTCCCCAGATGGTCCCTTACCACATAATAAAATTTCATCGAAATCAAACTATTTTTACGCAAGTTATGACGCATAAAAGCAATAGAATGGATCCCGCTCCTATGTCCTGATCTTTGACCCCATTTCGCCCATTTTGAATAGAATTCCTCCCCAGGTGGTCCTTTACCACATACTAAAATTTAATTGAAATCAAACCATTTTTACGCAAGTTATGACGCATATGACGAATGGATCCCGCTCCTATGTCTTGACCTTTGACCCCATTTCGCACATTTTCAATAGGGTTCGTCCCCAGTTGGTCCCTTACTGCATACTAAAATTTCATCGAACTCGAACCATTTTTATGGCGCAGTGGTCTAAGGCGCTGGCCTCTGATCATTCGTCCGTAAGGGGTCCGGGTTCGAATCCCGGTGAGGCATGGATGTTGTGTTTGTCTTACGGCACTGGCTCTCTCCCTTCCCTGGAACCAGTGACCCTAAATTAGGGACGGGCGACTGCTTATAGCCCATTGAGTTGCTCACGGTGGTCGTTAAACCTCCAATCAAAAAAAAAAAAAAAAAAAAAGAACCATTTTTACGCAAGTTATGACGCATAAGGGTGGTGGAATGAATCCCGCTCCTATGTCGTGACCTTTGACTCCATTTCACCCATTTTCAATAGAATTCGTCCCCAGGTGGTCCCTTACCACATACTTAAATTTCATCGAAATCAAACCATTTTTACGCAAGTTATGACGCCCAAAGGCAATATAATGGATCCCGCTCCTATGTCCTGATCTTTAACCCCATTTCGCCCATTTTGAATAGAGTTCCTCCCCAGGTGGTCCCTTACCACATACTAAAAATTTCATTGAAATCGGACCATTTTTACGCAAGTTATGACGCATATGACGAATGAATCCCGCTCCTATGTCGTGACCTTTGACCACATTTTCAATAGGGTTCGTCCCAGTAGTCCCCTACCACATACTAAAATTTCATGGAAATTGAGCCATTTTTACGCGAGTTATCGTGTGAACGGACGGACAAAGCTGGATGCTACGCTTCTGCAACCTACGGTTGGAAAGCGTAAAAAAGGAAGTTTGTGTACAGTCCCTCAAATATATATCCGAACAAAAGATAAAAATTCTGGGTATCACGTGATACGTATTTTGACTCTGGAAGGTATTCGTCTGGAACACATTCTATTCAGACGAAGTTAAAATACCCATTGACCAAAAAATCCTATAAAGATGAATAGTCGAATTTAAAACAGCACCACAGTCTCTCCAATATATATCCGAACAAAAAATAAGGTGAAGACAACCCGTCTGAACTGGTTAGAATTCTTTTAATCACATAGGACCCCGTCTGATAGGGATCCCGTTATTTACACAATATTGAAAGATTTGTGGGCCGCCCCGGTGGCGCAGTGGTCTAAGGCGCTGGCCTGTGATCATTCGTCCGTAAGGGGTCCGGGTTCGAATCCCGGTGAGGCATGGATGTTGTGTTTGTCTTACGGCACTGGCTCTCTCCCTTCCCTGGAACCAGTGACCCTAAATTAGGGACGGGCGACTGCTTATAGCCTGTTGAGTTGCTCACGGTGGTCGTTAAACCTCCAATAAATAAATAAAAGATTTGTGGTGAAGGCAGCCTATCTGTTAGGGACTGTTTTTTTTATTTTTTTTTTATTTTTATTGGAGGTTTAACGACCACCGTGAGCAACTCAATGGGCTGTAAGCAGTCGCCCGTCCCTAATTTAGGGTCACTGGTTCCAGGGAAGGGAGAGAGCCAGTTCCGTAAGACAAACACAACATCCATGCCTGACTGGGATTCGAACCCGGACCCCTTACGGACGAATGATCAGAGGCCAACGCCTTAGACCACTGCGCCACCGGGGGCGGCTGTTAGGGACTGTACACAATATCTGTTAGGTGTTGTGGTGAAGGCAGCCCATCTGATAGGGGTTATACACAATATGTAACAGATTTTACGATGAAGGCAACCCGTCTGATAGAGGTTGTACACAATATATGTTAGATATTGTGGTGAAGGCAACCCGTCTGATAGGGGTTGTACACAATATATGTTAGATATTGTGGTGAAGGCAACCCGTCTGATAGGGGACCCGTCTGATAGGGGTTGTACACAATATCTAACAGATTTTATTTGTTTCTTCATTCCAATGGATATATTTTTCATTCCGGAAATGACGTCATTCTTTAAGACGCTCTGATTGGTTGTCGTGTTTAGAATGCTGTGATTTGATTGGTTGTTTACTAATGATTGGATTGGTTGTTCATAGTGGACGAGCTCAATTATTTTTCTGGGTAGTATTTGCCTATATTGATGAAGAAATTAATCGGCGTACAAAACTTGCCTGGAGAGCTTTTGGAAGAAACAGCATAATTTTCAAGAGCAATATGCCATTATGTCTTAAAAGAAAAGTGTTTGATCAATGCATCCTTCCAGTGCTTACGTATGGTGCAGAGACGTGGACCTTAACTAAAAGAGACATACAAAGGCTGCAGACAACTCAAAGAAGCATGGAGAGGTGCACACTTGGTGTAACCAGGAGAGATAAGAAGAGGAACTCGTGGATCCGAAAAATGACGAGAGTGGAAGACATCATGATCAGAGTTAAATCCCTGAAATGGCAATGGGCTGGACATACTGCCAGAAGGACAGATCATCGATGGACAGCCGAAATTTTAGATTGGATTCCAAGGGACAGGAAAAGACCCAGAAGAAGACCACATGGGAGATGGGTGGATGAAATTCGAAAGTATGCAGGGGTGACATGGAGGAGACTGGCACAAGACAGACCGTTGTGGAGGAAACTTGGGGAGACCTTCGTCCAGCAGTGGATTGATAATGGTTGACAATGATGATGTTGATTTGCCTATATAAGTAAGTTATTAGAAATTGGAAAAGATTGTGATAATTAGGAATAAGAGTTAGGAACAAAAATATGGGCCTCCGGAACGCTTTTGTATTTTCATATTATAATTGATAAAAGTTTTTATAATATATATTTCGTTCCATAGAGTTAAATTGTATAATAATTTCCTCTATTTTGTCATGAATTAATCTTTTTTCTCTTCAAATTGGTTCTCAAAACATTTAGATCTTTTAAAAAGACTGACGAAATAATATTTTATGAATATCGGTATGGCATCAGTCTGTGTATATCGTTATCGAATCTAGAAATACATTTCGTTGACAAAATCCTAGAGATAGAGATGAGCTTACCTGTTACTTGGTGTTCACGGCGCTAACTGTGACTGCTACTCAAAAGTAACAGTGATTTTTAACTGTGATTGGAATCACAGTTTAGGACCTGTTGTTTGTTTCGCTTCCGTGAATTCGTGCACCAGTAACGACTAACGAACGAGTAAAGTAACTGATAGCAGAATCACTTAATGGAACGGTGGGTTGGCCATAATACAGCGGATCCTGGGTTATATGTTTTTTACTTTTAAACATAAATCTGCGTTAACCCCGATATTTTGCTGTAGTTATAATGGCTTTTTCAGTTGGGTTATGCGTAATTCTTTTATGCGATTTATAGGTTAAATTTTGAATTCAGATTATCAAATATACAGTTCTTTTATACATAACATGGTGCTACAACTTTGAAAAAAATGAGACAGCATTTATTTTTCAGCCTTGAAATGGACGAAGCAACAAAAAAATTATCATCTAATGTTCACACACAATTCACAAATTTCTCCAAATTCAAAAAAATTAAAATAAAAAGAAAGTAGTGATATTTTACCCAGCATTAATGGTAAATCAACTAGTGAACAAAATTCTTTGAAAAGGGCCAAGTATTATAAGTAAATAATGTGTTCTAAGGGTGTTGAATATAAGAACACATTCGGATTTACTACCTAATATTTCAAAGGTAAGAGTTCTTTCATATATTGAAAATATGAAATCATGCAGAATTTCTTACCTTGTTTTATAATGTAAAAAAACAAAAAAAATTAAAGGTCAAAATAGACAGGCAAGAACAAAATAGAATGGACAGGTAGCGAACAAAGTATTCATTAGCATAATCTAAAATTGCGAGCCCTCTTCCCCTTTTTTTTTCTTTTTGGAAGCATTTAAAATTGTACAATAGTATTTCAGTCACATGTTTTTTAAGCCATTCCATAGTAAAATGTATAACTGAGATACTACTGTCTGCCACAGATTACAAAATTATGAACTTTATAATGTTCCGACAGAAGATATGGGCACAGCCCACGTAAAGTTCTCTGACAGAAATTTCAGTCGGTAGTCATAGTCATAATATCTATCAGATTTTGTAAAGTGGTTAATACCTGATGATTTTTGTAGGGAATGGAGAGGGGGGGGATCATATAAATTGTGGACAAATATAAGACTAAATTTAAGCAACTGATTACCTCCCTATTGGGGAAATTTCTGTGAAGGTATATCTATAGCTTGCATGTGTGTGTATTATTTGGAGGGAATTGCCACACTGGCACGACCCTAAATCGGCAGTTAATAATTAACATAAGAAATGTGTTACCGAATTGTGGACTAGACCTCCATACAGAAGAATGCAGAGTCTACAGGAAATAAAGTAACTAGCATTCTAATAGTATATACAGCAGAGTTAATGTCAAAAAGCCTCCCGGTGGCGCAGTGGTCTAAGCGATGGCCTTTGATCATTCGTCCGAGAGGGGTCCAGGTTCGAATCCCAGGGAGGCATGGATGTTGTGTTTGTCTTATGGCACTGGCTCTCTCCCTTCCCTGAAACCAGTGATCCTAAATTAGGGACGGGCGACTGCTTATAGCTCATTGGGTTGCTCACAGTGGTCGTTAAACTTCCAATGAAAAAAAAAAAAAAACCTAGGCTTCCTCAAAAACTACACTATAGTAGATGTTGCCATTCGTGAGCTAAATTCCAGCATAAGGTTGGACACCTACTAACCTAAGGGGTATTTAGCTCACGAATGACAACACCTACTATAGTGTAGTCTTGTGGACGGGTAGGGATGCTACCTGAAAATTCGACTGTAAGTAATATCCTTTTATTCCCAAGTAAATCCTACAATTTAGTGAAATTTGTAATACATCAAGTCTAGAAATAGCCATGACATCAAATTATTACCTGTTCATTAAGTTCAAGGGGGAACCCTGAGCTGAACTACTTTTTTGTAATTTTTGAATACAGAAAAAGAAACAAAATAAGAAACTGTGAGTACTGATATTATGATTGTAAACATCACAATAGAGTATTACAATATTTAAGCACGAAAAAAGACTTGTTTTTGGTATTGACTTTGAGATCAACGCTCATCTAAAAAAATGTGAAAACACAATTTACTGTAAAAACTATAATACTTATGAGTTTATTGATATAATTAAAAATGTAAACCAAGATCTACAGGATTATAGCAAGTATGGATGTCAAGGCCCTTTTACCAAGTACCACTGTACCGGAAGCAATTGAAAACATTATTAAAAAATTAAAACAGGACAAAAATCTTAATAACACACAATTTCAAGAATCAAAAGCAGTTTTGTTATACATTTATGAAAACAATATTTTCAAATTTGAAGAGAACATTGCAAACAAAAAAATAGAGGCCCAATGGGTTCCCCTCTGTCAAATCTATTTGCAGAAGTGACTATGAGCAATATTGAGGAACAAATAATCTGTACAATGGAAGAAACTCCTTTGGTTTACTGTAGATATGTGAATGACATTTTTATTTTGTCACGAATGAGTATTTATGAACTTGAATCATTAACTCAGCAATTTGGTAATATCTATCCAACGTTGACAATAGAACATGAGGAGGAGAATACTTTGATCTTCCTTGATGTTAAAGTTGTCAAGCAAAGAGACCAACTACAATACAGACTACATAGAAAACAGTCATTTATTCCTGTTCTGATTCCATATAATTCAACACATCCATACACACAGAAATACAATAGTATTAAAACTTTAATCAAAAGAGCAATGATTACACACTCCTCAAAAGAAGAATTCTTTACAGCCATTCCATGAAAAAGTGGACAAACAGGAAAAACAATTAAATTGTATCATATTATTATTTATGATACATCAAATTGAAGGTATGAGTTCTACATAGAATTTGAATTCACAACAAAAAATGCTATATAAATCATTGTCTCCTTGCATTTCAGTCTTAAACATCCAGAACAAAAAGTAGAATTTACATTTAGTAATTAGACAATTCTAATACCAGTTCTGGAAATGTTTTGACAACTGTTTTTCACTTGCAGTTGTATTTGCTAGATGTAGCAGAGTCCAAAACACTTTGTAATAACATATTTTACACTTAAAAATAATTGAAAATTAAAAAAAAAAATTTTTTTAGTCTGCTGACTGAAATGACCATAAAGATAGTTTATACTAACATACCCTTTGTGTAGAAATTTCAAACTTTGTGGAAGTTTGACTGTCAGCAGTCTGAATAAGTGTAGAAAAAGTCATGTAGAAAAAATTAATTCTTGGGCCTCAACTGAGGTGTGACGTGTGTGACATTATTGAAAGTCTCACTTAGGTGTCACACTTTGGTACTGAGGTGTTGCCTGACATTGCCACAACTCTGTTTAATGAAAAAGAAAAGACTTCACGCTGTATATCAGATAGCACAAAGAAAAAGAAAAGATTTTTATGCCATAATGATATATTGTAAGTAGACAGGTACCAGGAAATGTGTGAAATCAATAAAGGACTCACTATCAAGGAGGCACAATTTAATACAAAAAAGACACATGCTAATGACTATAAGTGATGCTTTCACACAGTTCAAAAATGAAAATTAGAACATTTTAATTAAAAAACTAAGTTTTACGACCTGTGTCCTGGATATGTGACATTAATTTTGTAAACACCACGGAATTATGTGCTTGCAAATATCATGCAAATTTACATTTTTTATACAATCCTTGGCCAGCAAAATTCCAATTCCCCAAAGTTTCCTTCAAATGAAATAGAACTGATGAGTGTTTTGTGCTGCAGCATTCAAAATGAGAACTGCATGATTGGATTTTGCACAGACTGTAAAAGTGATGTTTGCATGTGTGTTGAAGAGATACATATAGACACATTTGTAACATGGAAAGATATAGATGGTTTCAAAAAAGTGGTTGAGATTGATGGTTCTGTTTGAAGAACTGTGCTTCATAATCAGTTACATTATTATAAAATTCATTCTTTTGTAAGAACAGTTCAGTCACCAAATGAAGGTCTGCTCCAAATTGATTTTTTTGAAAATTACAGTACTATCTCCCAAGATGAAATCCAGAGTGGACACTGGAGGCACCAGCAAATAACTACTGTATATTTACCAGTTGTGCATGAAATATTAAGCATACTGTAGCTGTAATAAGTGATGAGCTCAACCATTACAAAAATGCTGTGTGGGCCTTCTTAAAAATTGCTATAGCTACATTAAAGGTCAAATTTCCAGAAATAGAAAAGTTAACAATTTTTTTCTGATGGAAGTGCAGCTCAATTTAAAAACCAATTCACTCAGTAAAATCTTTATTTGAAGCAGGACTTTGATGTCGCTGGAGAGTGGAACACTGAAACGCAAAGTAGAGACAGTGAAATCTAAGGTGATGATTGTCAATTCTGCAGGATTTTTTCTAATGTGTAAATAAATACATTATATGAGTTTATTCTTTTCAGAAAAAAAAAACAAAACTAACCGTTGATTCCGATGGGTTTTGTCTAGTCTCTTTTTATCTAACCATTTCTTCATTATCAAGCAATGACGATAAATTAAACTACGATTGGACGAAAATTCCCATTTTCATCTGACTTATTTCCACAAAGAGCAATATGCCTTGCCTGGCCAATGTTCTGGCAACATCAAATAAAATATTTAAAACTTTAGTATTAAATTCTTTATCATGTTCTTCTTGAAAATTACACTAGCCCTTTTATTTTTGTCTAAAAGAATATCGACGTGTTTATCTTTTTGTGAAAAAGGGCAACAATCCACTAGTGCAGCTTTGTGAGCTTTAAAAGAGAAATGCTGGGATAATTTTCCTAATTTATATTTACCCACACTCTTCATTTTGTGTCATTGCCTTACACCTGTTTCATTCCAAGTACAATCTAATTTCTCCCTGTCTGGACCTTCAGGGAAAAGAAAACAAACTCAAAGCAATAAGCAGTATCTTTAACAATGCTTTACTCTATATCAGGATATTGTTTATACCAGGAAGGAGAAAATCGTCTCGAATTATCTGAGGGCATCTGCTGCCTCAGGAAACCTGTCAAGGTGAGGGCGGATACCAAAATTGTAAAAAATAAAGAATTTTTCGTCCGATTGGGAGATTTTTGACATTTACAAGCTACAAATAGACATTATCTGAGGGCATGTGCCTACTCAGCAAACCTGTCGGGGTGGGGGGTGGGGGTTAATACCAAAAGTGTAAAATATGAAAAATTCCTCGTCTGATTGGGAGATTTTCAGCATTTACCAGCTACAACTCAGCAAACTATCTGAGGTGTACCTACTCAGGATACCTGTGTGTGTGGGGGGGGGGGGGTATATAAACAGCGTATAATATGGCGCATGCGCTCAGATAATGTGTCGTGTTGTAGCTGGTAAATGCTGAAAATCTCCCAATCAGACCATAAATTCTTCATATTTTACTATTTTGCACTTTTGGTTTTACCCCCCCCCCCCCCGGCAGGTTTCGAGAGTAGGCACATGCCCTCAGATTATGGGTGTAGCTTATAAATGCTGAAAATCTCCCGATCGGACGAGAATTTTTTTATATTTTACAATTTTGGTATTAACCCCCCCCCCCCCCCGCCCCGACAGGTTTCCAGAGTAGGCACATGCGCTCAGATAATGGGTCGAGTTGTAGCTTATAAATGCTGAAAATCTCCCGACCGGACCAGAATTTGTTTACATTTCATTTTACAATTTTGGTATAACCCCCCCCCCCCCCCCCGACAGGTTTGCTGAGTAGGCACATGCCCTCAGATAATGCGTCGAGTTGTAGCTTGTAAATGCTGAAAATCTCCCGGTCGGGCGAGAATTTTTTTTATATTTTCCACTTTTGGTATCCCCCCCCCCCCCCGACAGTTTTGTTGCCGAGTAGTCACATGCGCTCTGATAATTGTCAGACTTGTAGTTTGAAAACCCTAAAATATTTTGTTGAGATGCAGATCAAACATTTGTTGTAAAGAATTACATTAATTATCGCAATTAAGAAAAGACGAAATTACGGAAGCTTTATATGACTTAGATTACCAACCTCTGTTGCGGGGTCGTGGCCATGAGGCGGTCAAAAACGTAATTTTTATACGGCCCCTTAAAATGTTTGTGGCCAGTTCTCCTACACCCAGGCCGCGGGTGGCCTAGTCAGCAACTTTCGTGACTGCCAGGGAAAGGACCTCAGGTTCGGCAGGTACGAACGCTCGATCCACTAAATATCCGCCGTGCGTCGGATGGGCACGTTAAACCGTCGGATCCCGGGTACTGGCTCCCCGGTAATAAATAAGGGCGTCTTCCTCCCCCTTTCTACTTATCTTCTGTGTCACTTTTCTATCGGGCACTCTAGCCCAAATCTCCTAGCTTCCTACTTCTAAGGGTTGTTTAAGACCTGGGGTCAGACACTCCCTTCATAAAATCCTCTACTGAAGATCTGATCTGAGATCCTACACCCAACTTGAGTTAATACGGAATTGTTATGAATGTGACATCGATAGAACAAAAGCTGTTAAAAATGTCTAGGCCTCGGGCCTGTGAAATAAATTTAGTGCCAAAGTAAAAGCGCAATGCTACTAACTTTATTTGAATCATAAACGTTGCGAATATGACATTGAGTAAAAACTATTTAAAAAGCCTAGGCATAGGGTAACGAATGAATATTTCGTGCCTGAGTAAAAGCGGAATATTATTAACTTCACTTGATAAGTAATAGTTGTGAATACGACATTAATTGAATAAAAACTATTAAAAAGGCCACGGCCTAGGCCTAGGGAACGTGAGAAAGTTTTTAGTGAAAAATTAAAGGCGGGATATTATTAACTTGAGTTGATACCTAATTGTTATGAATGTGGCATCGATAGAACAAAAACTGTTAAAAAGGCATAGGTCCTGTGAAATAATGTTTAGTGCTTAAGTAAAAGAGCAATATTATTACCTTGAGTTGATACGTAAACTTTATGAATATAACATCGGTAGAAGAAAGACTACAAAAAGGTCCTACGAATGAGGCATAGTAATTTAGTGCCTAATTAAGTAAGAGAGAAATATTAATAACTTGAAATGTTATGTAAACATTTAGTACCTAAGTAAAAGTTCAGCGTTATAAAAAAATCCCTGTTTGTCGTCTTTTTCCGAACATAGTATGAGTTCTGATGTAATTGCTTTGTTTCGTTGAAACCTAGAAATGTGTTATGTAATCATGAATATGATGTAATCCATATTCATGATTATGTGCTATGCAATCCCAATCCAGGACGACGAAATTTTCAAGTTTTCGGATATTGTCCTTCTCTTATTTACACCAAAAAACGGATTTTCATCTTCAAAATTTGTGCTTTGTAATTTTTTTAAAATTCAATTGTAATTGTCGTTTGTCTTACTGGGAACGTTATCTCCATTCAATTCCCCTCACAGCGCCAAGAAACTGCAATTTTTGTACGGCCCCTAAAGATTTGTGCCCAAAAGTCCGTTATGTCCTAAACTTGTTTTAAACTTTTATAGGTAATTCTGCGCGGATTCTGATATTTTGCTGTAGTTTTTACGGCTTTTTCAGTTGAATTATGCGTAATTCTTTTATACGTTTTTCGCGGTTAGTTAAATTTTGGATTCAGATTATCTAAAACACACTGTTCTTTTGTACCTAACATGGTATGTTACAACTTTGAAAGAAACGAGGCAGCATTTTTTTTTCAGCCTTGAAATGGATGAAGCTACTAAAGATTTACTAAGTAACGTTCACAATTCACTATTTTCTCCGAATTCAAAAAATTTTAACCCCACTCACTGCGAGAACGATGAGCTCAGAAACAACGCTGTGAAAAAATCACAAATAGCAGGCAGCTGCCAAACGCAACAGCAGATAACGAGTAACAGCTACAGGAGCAGAATTCACTCGGTAACAGTTAAGACGGAGCTGTGAAAAATCACGAAGAGCATGATGGGTAGCAATGACAGAGTGAGGAACGCTTATTGGACGATCACTGTTACTCACGGTTTTCAGTAGCAGGCGCTACCTGTGACTTTTCGGTAACCGTGATCAAATCACAGGTAGTGAAATAATGCTCATCTCTACAAAATCCTACTGATCTGCTTGAATGAAATAACAAGCATATACAAAAATGGATATAACACACACACATACACTACACAATATATACACACATACACATATATATATACACACTTAAATAAACATAAAGGTAAGGTAAGTGGATCTTCTACAACAGTGTGTGTGTCATGCTCAAAATAATGGCATAATATGATGTAGTCATTTACAACTACCTATCCATCAGAGCTGCAGAGTATAATCCAGGATCCGTTACTCTTTTGTCCCCCCTAGTTTAATGATTGAAAGATATTTTCCAATGCGTGGTATTTCAAAGAATTTTGAAAGATAGTGTCATTGAATGTGACTGGTTTTACCGAATCAAATTAATAAAACCACCAAGTATAATGGAAGAGTTTTCTCAGGATTTGATCTATAATGTTATACTTTTTAAATTCAGCTATAATGTTATACCCTTAAATCCAGCTATAATGTTATACCCTTAAATCCAGTTTGTTCTCTCGGTTGAGTCAAATCATTATAGCATTTCTCCACTTGTCTACAGTAATTCCATCATTTTATCTTACTCCCCCTTTTTATTGGGTACCAAATCAAAGACCTTTTTTATTGGGTACCAAATCCAAGACCTTTTTCATAATCAATAAAAGCCATGTATAATAATAATGAAAGTTTCCTCGAAAACCTCGTCTTTTTTCTCAAGTCCCATGATTTTCTTAATAAATCTCGCTCCTGACTTTTCACCCCCATTTGAATTATATTTTCACCCCCCTTTCAACCAACTGTACAGATTCTAAACTATTATGAGTACTTAACCACTAATAGGAGACATCTGTGTATGGTAGCAAAATCATTATAGCAATTTCCCCTGTTGTATAATGGTAATTCTCCTCTTACAAGTACAATACATAAAAATATAAACCATAACATAGAAACTTTTGTAAATTATATATACTATGAAAAAAATACAAAAGCGTTCCGAAGGCCAAGCGAAGCGCAGGCCGTAGGATAAGTTTTTGTATTTTTCATAGAATATATAATTTACCAAAGCCTACATACAAAGGTCTATATTCCATGTTCTCCACAGATTCCTACCTTTATTTCTAAGTAGATAATATGGAAGATATGTAGGCTTTTGTAAATAATATGAAAATACAAAAGCTTATCCTATGGCCCTTCATAAACAAAAATAGTTGAAATTTGGCAAATTATGACGAAGATATTGCGTTTTTCCAAGAAACCATTTTTGTCAACAAATGATCCCACAAATTCTCAATGAGGTTAAAATCTGGAGATTCTGTGTGTGGGGCACCTAAGCAAAATAAACTCACTGACGAAACCAATCCTGTACAATATGAACAGTACGATACAGTGTACGACAAACAGTGCATGCAGACATCATTTGAGGAGGGGGATCCTTGATTAAGATGGTCTATAATTTGCTGCCCTTCTATTGTTACCAGTCTGGACACTCTCTGTTCCACCTGAGCAGTCGACGACCACACGTTGTACATAAAAACCCAGTTTGTTTTTTATCCAGTCTTTAAACACTTTAATTGCTCTGGAACATTTCACGAATGTGGCAGTTTCGGTGATACTCGCTCCATGGCTTTGAGCTCCTACAATCATCCCACGTTCCGTCAAATTGTATTTTTTATCCATCTCGTTACCCAAAAATCACTTCTTCTGCTGACACAAGCACTAAGTTTTCCCCTTTTTTATATTAGCCAAAAAATAGTAGGGTTAAATGGATACTGAATTAAGGTTGTTTGAAAGACAGACAAGGTGTCTGGTTAGTATTTAAAAACTCCCTCCTTTTTAAACAATCTTATTGTACCTTGGCAATTTAAAAATTATCTTTCCTAGTTGTCTAAGATGGAGAAGGACCTGTTTTTTCAACACACTACAAGACCTAATCTTTTTCTCAAGCAGAAATCCAATAATGAAGTCATTTTTTTATCTCACAAGACATTTGAAAAAAATAGGTTGACT
This sequence comes from Macrothele yani, assembly GCA_039090855.1. Lineage (NCBI taxonomy): Eukaryota > Metazoa > Arthropoda > Arachnida > Araneae > Macrothelidae > Macrothele > Macrothele yani. The sequence goes on along the minus strand of CM077020.1, from coordinate 11,339,975 downwards.
TAATTTCTATTATAGGTTATTCTTTTCCTTAAAAGTTAATTCAACAAAAGAAAGATTACACAATATTAAAACATTTATATTTTTATCACATCTTCCAAAATGTTTGTTATAAACTATGGTTGCTGAAATAGTAGATGAACATCCATAATATATATATATATATTTTTTGTGAAAATAAATAGAAGAGCTACATAATAACATGAGTTGCTGAAATAGTAGATGAACATCCATAATATATTTTTTGTGAGTGTGAAAATAAATAGAAGAGCTACATAATAACATGAGTTGCTGAAATAGTAGATGAACGTCCGTAATAGAGCTACGTGATAACATGAGTTGCTGAAACAGTAGTTGAACGTCCATAATCTAATTTTTTTGTGTGAAAATAACATAATAACACGAGTTGCTGAAACAGTAGATGAACGTCCATAATAGAGGTACGTGATAACATGAGTTGCTGAAACAGTAGATGAACGTCCACAATAGAGCTTAGCTTTACTCCAAGCATTCAGGTGACTGGGGTCTTTCCCTAGATGATAAGCATTCATGTGACTGGGGTTTTTCCCTAGATGATAAGCATTCATGTGACTGGGGTCTTTCCCTAGATGATAAGCATTCAGGTGACTGGGGGTCTTTCCCTAGATGATAAGCATTCAGGTGACTGGGGTCCATTTCTTTTTCCTTCACTTTAAAGAGAGACAGCTGAAAAAAAAATCTAATTAAACAGATAAATATTTATGGTTTGTATACAAAATATTCAAATGGACATTATCATAAAAAAATTATCTTTAATATATTATTAAAACTGTTTTTCTGATATTCATAGGTATCACAGAAATATCATTTACAATAATTTCAACACACAGTTTTTGGTCTTTATCCACAAGATGTTTTGGTATTTCATGTAGTGTTTTTGTCACATACAATATATAAGTCAATTTTAAATGAACTTTATCCCAAAACAAGCCCAAAAACTGTGTGTCGAGGCATCTGCGTAAACTTATTATAGGTGAAAATTAGACCAATGTCTATCACACACTAAATACAAGACCTCTTATACCTTTCCTTGACCAAATCAACAGTGCACTCCAATAATGAAGCTATTTTTGATCTCACAAGCCAATTTAGTTGAATAAGTAATACATCTATTCCATACCAACACACAAGACTTTTTGTACTTCATAATTTATTTTCCTCAAGCAGATTCACATCCCCCCCCAATCTTATTTTCCATTTTATAATACTATATTCCCATTTTTCATATCTCTTATTTAACATCATTTCTTTTTTATATTCTCTTTTGTTTAGAACGCATCCCATTTTTTATTCCCGTGGGTTTTCTCTTAAGACATCTCAATATTTAGTTTAAGTTATTTCATACCAACACACAAGATTTTATAGTCCCCTGCTCCAACAGATAATGATATGAACATCTGTAATAAAGTTTTTTCTCTTAAGACATCTCAGTATTTAGTTTAAGTAATTCGGTCACGGCAACAGAAACCAGCGTGGAAATACTCTCGTTGAGTTTGCAGAGGCAGAAGGGTTTTTCATCTTGAACTCCTTCTTCAAGAAAAAGCCACACAGGAAATGGACATGGAGACATCCAAATGGGACGACAAGTGAAATTGATTTTATTATGTGTAACAAAAAATTCGTCATAGAAGACTGCAGTGTGCTAAACAAGTTCAACACAGGTAGTGACCATAGATTGGTGAGATGTAAGATGCACCTCAACACTAAACTTGAACGTGGCAAGCTCATAAGACAAACAAAATCTATTGACATAACCAACCTTAAAAAACACCATAATACCTTCAAGTTGGAACTGAAGAACAGGTTCTCTGCTTTAGAAGGCCTAACATCGGAAGAAGTGGACATCTCTGAAGTTAACAGAAAAGTAACCAAAGCTCTTATGGAAACAGCAACAAAATTAGCTGGGTCTAAGAACAAGTTGCATGTAAATAAATTATCAGGAAAAACGAAAATGTTGATGCAAAAAGAAGAGAGATGAGGACAACTAAAGAAGATGTGACTTCCAAAGTGGAATATATAGAGCTATGCAAGACAGTAAGAAAAAGTATCACTGAAGACGTAAGAAAATTCAACTGTGAACTAGTGAGGAAAGCAATTGAAAACAACCAAAGCCTAAAGATAGCAAAGGGACATCTCAGTAAGGGAAGAAAACAGATTATGGCACTGAGAAAAGAAGATGGCTCTGTAACAAGAAATAGAGGCGAAATTTTGACAAGAGTGAAAGATTTCTACTCCGAATTATATGAAAGGGATGATACATGCACTCCAGACATCATGAAAGATACCAGTACCAGAGTTCCTCCAGTCCTTCCAGCAGAAGTTGCACATGCAATCAAGAACATGAAGCGGGGAAAAGCTCCAGGAGAAGATGGAATTACTGTAGACATCATACAAGAAGCAAGTGGAGAAATCGAAACAGTACTCGCCCAAATTTTCACTCGATGCCTTAATGAAGGAAAGATTCCTGAGGATTGGAACACCGCTACAATGATCCTGCTACATAAGAAAGGTGACATTGAGGATCTCGGAAACTACAGACCTATCAGCCTCCTATCAGTAGTTTATAAAATCTTCACTAAAGTTCTTTCACACCGCTTGAAGGTAACACTGGACATGGCTCAACCGAGAGAACAAGCTGGATTCAGGAGTGGCTACAGCACAATAGATCATATCCATGTACTGAGAGAACTAATTGAAAGAGCGAGGGAATATGAACTTCCATTGTGCATGGCTTTTATCGATTATGAAAAAGCCTTTGATTCGGTGAAACCATCAGCAGTTACAATGGCTCTGAAAACCTGCGGTATTGAAGATGCATACATTAATATCATTAATAACATCTATGAAAATGCAAGTGCAAAGATTAGGCTGTTTGAAAATACAACACACGTAAAAATTGGAAAGGGAGTGAGACAAGGTGACACCATATCTCCGAAGCTCTTTAATGCCACATTGGAGGGTGTTTTTCAGTCGCTGAGCTGGGAAAACAAGGGGATAAAGATTAATGGAGATTATCTAACCCACCTTCGTTTTGCTGATGACGTAGTCATTTTTGCAACTACCCCATCAGAGCTGCAGAGTATGATCCAGGAACTTGCTGACAAGAGTAAAGAAGTGGGATTAAAAATGAACTTTCAGAAGACAAAAGTGATGTTCAATGCTTTTACAAGAAATGAAGATTTATCGATTGATGGAGAAAAGCTGGAGATAACAGACACGTGCGTTTATCTTGGACAGCAGATATCAAGTGAGGGTCACATTGGAGAAGAAATTAATCGGCGTACAAAACTTGCCTGGAGAGCTTTTGGAAGAAACAGCATAATTTTCAAGAGCAATATGCCATTATGTCTTAAAAGAAAAGTGTTTGATCAATGCATCCTTCCAGTGCTTACGTATGGTGCAGAGACGTGGACCTTAACTAAAAGAGACATACAAAGGCTGCAGACAACTCAAAGAAGCATGGAGAGGTGCATACTTGGTGTAACCAGGAGAGATAAGAAGAGGAACTCGTGGATCCGAAAAATGACAAGAGTGGAAGACATCATGATCAGAGTTAAATCCCTGAAATGGCAATGGGCTGGACATACTGCCAGAAGGACAGATCATCGATGGACAGCCGAAATTTTAGATTGGATTCCAAGGGACAGGAAAAGACCCAGAAGAAGACCACATGGGAGATGGGTGGATGAAATTCGAAAGTATGCAGGGGTGACATGGAGGAGACTGGCACAAGACAGACTGTTGTGGAGGAAACTTGGGGAGACCTTCGTCCAGCAGTGGATTGATAATGGTTGACAATGATGATGATGATTTCATACCAACACACAAGATTTTATAGTCCCAACAGATAATGATATGAACATCTGTAATAAAGTTTTCTCTTAAGACATCTCAATATTTAGTTTAAGTTATTTCATACCAACACACAAGACTTTTGTACTTTATAGTCCTCCCCAAACAGATAATGATATGAGCAGCCAACACACAAGACTTTTGTACTTTATAGTCCCCCAACTCATACCAACACACAAGACTTTTGTACTTTATAGTCCCCCCAACTCACACCAACACACAAGACTTTTGTACTTTATAGTCCCCCCAACTCATAGCAACACACAAGACTTTTGTACTTTATATTCCCCCTAACTCATACCAACACACAAGACTTTTGTACTTTATAGTCCCCCAACTCATATCAACACACAAGACTTTTGTACTTTATAGCCCCCCTAACAGATAATGATATGAGCAGCTGTAATATGTTTAGGTCACACAAGTTTTTTTTTACTTCATAATATTTTTTTCCTCAAGCAGATTGTGATATTCTATCTGCGTGAGGAAGAAAGATTTGTCTTTCTCAGAGAGAAATTGAAAGTGAGATGGGTTTATTTAAAGTATATAAAGTTCTCTTAATCAGTCTTTCAATATAAAACAGCTGTAAAAGGTTTAGGACACACACCATAAAATGCATCTAACTCCCCATCAATCAATATAAATGGTGTATAAAACTTGACTGGAGAGCTTTTGGAAGGAATGGTACAATTTTTAAGAGTGTCATTATGTCTTCAAAGAAAAACAAACAAAAATATTTATCCTATATGGAGCAGAGGCATGGACCTTAATTAAAAAAGAAAAGACATATGAAGAAAACAGACAAGATGTATGTTTATTATGACCAGAAAAATATTATAAAGAATAACTTTATGGATAAGAGAAATGATAGTTATGAATGACCACAGTATGTTGTCAAAAGAATAGATGACCAATTCTGTTTGTTTGTTTTTAGACTAAGCGTGTGAAAGTGACATAGAGGAGACAAATTTAAGACAGACAGTTGTGAAAGAAACTTGAGAGAGGGGAGGGGGGAGACCTTCATCCAGCATTGAATTAATCATATTCTAATAATGAAGCGGTCTCACAAGACCAAAACAAATCTATTACTTACAAGTCTCCTTAAAATTATAGTTGCATCACTCTATTTATTATTTAAACAGCCACAATTTTTTTTGTTTAACATCATTAGTATAAACAATTTGAGAGGAATCATTTACTTTTCAATAAAGAACTACAATAACAAAAAATTAGTAAAAAGGACATAATTTCTTACTTTTTAATTTCTTTCTTTCGTATAAAATATATATGTCGTCCTTCCTTAATTTTATTTTCTTAGATGGCAGATATTCTTTTTCCTTTTTTAAATATTTTTTTCCACATTTCCGTAATATATGGTTTTTAAACGTCGTAATGTATACATTGCTTGGCCTTCCTGAAAAAATAATTCATTACATGTAATTTCTCACATTATCTACAACACATATTCATTCCATTACTTATATGATTAGAGCATAGCTTACCACAAATGAACCTCCCTCTTTTTTTTTTTTTTTTTCTAAAAATAATGCATTCCCCTCCCCAATAAACAAACAACAGTGAGGAGTTGTACCATCAGAGTAGGAAATAATTATTATTTTCACATACAGCTAGCTATTCAGGACTTTCTTGAGAATCGGTAACCCATTTTGATAGTAAGATACTACGTCTTCCTCAATTGAGCCCCCATTCCCCCCCCCCCATTATTATCTATGTGTAATCATGCTTAAAATATTTTAAGAAAGGGTTAAAAAAAAAAAGGAGATGGGCTTAAAGAAAAGTTATGTAGATTGAATTAGATAAACAAATCCACTTTCTTGTTCATGAGAGAAGATATTTCACTTCGACAAAAATTGACTATCATCCCGCCTCATCTAACGCCTTTCATCTATCATATTTCGTTTTTTTTTTAAGTTACAACTTTACAGATATTATACATAGCATATCAAATATAAACCATAAGATAGAAATTTTTATAAATTAGAATATGAAAATACAAAAGCGTTCCGGAAGCCAAGCGAAGCGCAGGCCGTAGGATAAGCTTTTGTATTTTCATATTCTAATTTATAAAAGTCTACCTACCAAGGTCTACATTCAACATTCCATTGAACTTTTTTATTTAAATTTAAAATGTGATTAAGATGATTTAGCTAAAATTTGGTTGATTTCATTTGTAATCACAGTAAAACAAACACTTTTATCATAAAAAAAACCCAAATAACTTTAAAATCAGGTTGTTTGTTAGATATAGCAATCTTGAATATTGATCATAAAATGATTTTTAATTTCATAATAGTTTAAATAAAAAAAAATTAGTTGAGTTTTGACAAATTTCATATAACGGCTGCATGGATTTCCGAGAAACCATTTTGATAACAAATAGTAAGATAATGATAATTATATTAACTTTTGGGAATGGTTATTGTATATTGACAATAACAATAGACTGTCAAGTGATTTTAAACTTCAATTCTATACTTAAATTAAAAATGTACCTTAAAATTGGTTTGTTTCCACTTGTAAAATATTACACATCAGGATAGGAAAAGAATACATAAAAAATCAAATTATCCTAAAAACAGGTGGTTTGTTAGGTTTAGCAATCTCTACTATTGATCATAAAGTCAGTTTTGATCTCACAAATAGTTTAAACAAAAAATACAAGGTGAATTTTGGCAAATTTCATATAATGGCAAGGAAGATTGGATTTTTCCGAGAAATCATTTTTTGATAAAATAGTAAGATACTGACTTCTTTTTTTTGGGGGGGGGACTAATTATTGTATATTGACACTAATAGTAAACTGTTAAGTAATTTAAAGCTTCAATTCTATGCTTAAATTAAAAATGTAACTGAAAATTTGGGGTTGACGACACTTGTAAAAGATCACACACCATGATAGGAGGGGGAAAAAATCAAATTATCCTAAAAACATGTGGTTTGTTAGGTTTAGCAATTTCTACTATTGATCATAAAGTCAGTTTTGATCTCACAAATAGTTTAAACAAAAAAAAAAAACAAAAACAAGGTGAATTTTGGCATATTTCATATAACGGCAAGGAAGATTAGATTTTCCGAGAAATCATTTTTTGATAAAATAGTGACTTCTTTTTTTTGGGGGGGACTAGTTATTGTATATTGACACTAATAGTAAACTGTTAAGTAATTTAAAGCTTCAATTCTATGCTTAAATTAAAAATGTAACTTTGGGGTTGACGACTGTACAGAAAAGATTTATTGGAATGCCCAACAATATAATGAAGACTATTAAGTGATTTTAAACATTATATTCTGTATTTAAATTAAACAAAATAGTTCAAATTGATTGATTTCACTTGTAAACATATTTTTAAAAACACAAGGAGGCTTTAGAAGCTCAATTACCCCCCCCCCTCCCTTTTTTTCCTTTTTTTTTTTTTTGCACAGGGAATAAAAGTTAGTGAATACCTGAATAGAATTTGATGAAGTGAATACAGGGAATGAGGATTATGTATAATATATTATTGTTAAAAGCATTTTTTGAAACCAGGCAATTAACAAAAAGCGGATAACAGTTGTAGAAATGAATACTTTAACTGGCAGAAAAATTGGTTATCTTAATGTACTTTTTAAAGGATAAAATATGAGAATAAGATTCTCAATAATAAAATAAAGTCTTGTCTCATAATCAACGTCTGACTTAATCAAAAATTTACTTACAGTTTATTTCCAAAACGATACCTTCAGGAAGATCAAAAATGCGTGCTATTTGATTCCTATCCTTTTTCAAATGTCAATTCTGATTCTGCTTTTATAGTCAAGATAATTTATTCATATTAGTTTATCTGATTGTAGGAAATTCCTTATCTATTCTACTTCCCAGAAACTTGCAAACCTCGTTGATTACGATCTTGTGTGTAGGCAGCTGCGATGCGAAAAATGTTATGGTGTAACTAGTTTTCCTCGTGTTTGTCCTTGGATCTGTAAATAAATTAAAACATTGTGAGATGTCGCATAATCATTCTTTCACGGAAAGATAAATACTTGACCGCATTCTAAGAATTATGTTTTTTTTTTTCTGTAAAATATAAATGTATAAATATGAAAGCTTTCAAACACTAACTGCTTCAGTTTGTCTGACATCACTTACGAATATTATGTGTAGAAATCCGAACCGACAATTTGCCAAGTTAACGTAAGTAAAACTTTTTCTGTCGTATTCTACTTTTCCAAATGTACTTCTTCCCTTAAATTTGTCATTAAGGAGAAAATAAAATATTAGATTTGATTCAATAATCCTTTAAGTTGTTAATCCTTTTATTGGAAACTGTGAACTTTAAAAATTTTCGCTCCTTTCCAAAATTAACGATTTGCGTGCTAAGTTAACTTCCTGCATACGGTATTTTTCTCCCCAACAGAATAAGGAAGGATGTCATTTAAATCGTCAAAACGTGAAGTTTCTTAAACCTAGAACGACACATTTTTGTATCTAAAGTAAAAGAGAAGCGTTTTTTTATTCGTAATTTCAGCCACCGTGACCTCGGGTGCTTCGGTGGGGCATTTGGTTTTGATGTTCATGAGTGAAGCAAGATGCCTCGTCCAGTCCGGACTGCAGGGAGAGCTGTCGTTTTTCAGAAAATAATTTTTAATTGTTTCGTTTACAATATCGTCATGATTTTTCGTGGAATTAAATAAATTTAACGTGAATTGGTTCGCAAGGAAGTCGGTCCTGTGGATACAATTCCATCGGGGAGGGGGGTCATCCTGTGGTGTTTTCTTTTTCTTTGCTAAAGCATGCGCTAAAGTTTTCGTGTTTTCCGCCTCGCGGTTTGAAGAGTGAGGGGAAGACCTGCTTTCCGAATTATTCGGGAATATCTTGTAAATGAATAATTCCGAGATGTTGAGGCAGAAGTAAGACAGCAGCAGGAAAACAGAGAAGACCCTAAAAATAAAGCATAAATGCACTAGAAAATATTATTAGTAGTATGCGCAGACCCAGTAGCAGTGAAGTCCTCAAAGCTTGAGATTTCCGAAGCGGTGAACAAAATACGTCCGATCACCTCACCTCGCAGGAAAAATGCAAACTGATTTTTTGGATAATGTAATTACCCCATTTAAATACTCCCCCCTCTCTCTCTCTCTCTCTTCTCTCTCAATTTTATCCCCCTTATAGAATACACTGTATGAATCTAGCTCTGATTAACTTTTCTTTTCTTTTATAGATGTCTGGACCAATTGATAAATCAACTGACAATGCTGCCATGAAAGGATCTCTTGACAAACCTGTTAGATCTTATAAATCTCTGAGTCTGATTCTGAATCAGACTCGGGTAGAGATTTGGAACAATTATCCACACAACAATCATCCACACAGCAAAAAAGAAAAAATAACCAGAATTCCCCCTCACCCAAAAAACAAACTAACACAAGAAATTTACTTAGTGAAATTTTAAGAAACAAAAACCCACATATAATATGATTTAGAAGTGACAAAATACAAGATATATTTTTAACCTATCATAAACAAAAACACAAAGTAATAATTAAAAGCTCAATGTTTCATGATTTATCATACATCCTTGATGGAAGACATTTAAACACAGCACCATTTTTAAATGAAGATTTTTTTATTATTGCCCTTTTGAAATCCGAATATACAAAATTAGGTAATCCAGAGATATCATTCCTTGACACTTACAATGACACATGGTCTTTTCATAATATTTTTTTAAATGCTTTTAAAGTAGACAATCAAACTTATATAAAAAAAATGTCCACTACATTATGCAAAAAAGTGAGGGGGAATTCTAGCTATTACAAAGTTAATAAATCAAATTAACAATTCATTCAGATCTTTTAGTACACATTTCACTGTATGTCTAGTTAAATCTTAAAGTAACTAGACATACAGTGAAATGTATCAAAATTATTACACTAACACAAACATTAAAACTTTCATCATAACAAATTCACATACATTTCTTTCCTCCTGCTACCGTCAGAGATGACCTTTTAAAGATGGAAATACAGATGAAAAGGACCCCCTGGCTGCTACTGTTAAAGATGGAAATACTGATGAAAAGGACCCCCTGGCTGCTACCGTCAAAGATGGAAATACAGATGAAAAGGACCCCCTGTCTGCTACCGTTAAAGATGACCTTTTAAAGATGGAAATACAGATGAAAAGGACCCCCTGACTGTTACCGTTAAAGATGACCTTTTAAAGATGGAAATACAGATGAAAAGGACCCCCCTGGCTGCTACCGTTAAAGATGGAAATACAGATGAAAAGGACCCCCCTGGCTGCTACCGTTAAAGATGGAAATACAAATGAAAAGGACCCCCTGGCTGCTACCTTTTAAAGATGGAAATACAGATTAAAAGGACCCCCTGGCTGCTACCATTAAAGATGGAAATACAGATGAAAAGGACCCCCCCTGGCTCCTACCGTTAAAGATGGAAATACAGATGAAAAGGAGGAACGTAAGTACATTTTTGATCTTCCTGAAGGTATCGTTTTGAAATAAACTGTAAGTAAATTTTTGATTAAGTCAGATGTTGATTATGAGACAAGACTTTATTTTATTATTGAGAATCTTATTCTCATATTTTATCCTTTAAAAATTACATTAAGATAACCAATTTTTCTGCCAGTTAAAGTATTCATTTCTACAACTGTTATCCGCTTTTTGTTAATTGCCTGGTTTCAAAAAATGCTTTTAGCAATAATATATTATACATAATCCTCATTCCCTGTATTCACTTCATCAAATTCTATTCAGGTATTCACTAACTTTTATTCCCTGTGCAAAAAAAAAAAAAAAAAAGGAAAAAAAGGGAGGGGGGGGTAATTGAGCTTCTAAAGCCTCCTTGTGTTTTTAAAAATATGTTTACAAGTGAAATCAATCAATTTGAAATATTTTGTTTAATTTAAATACAGAATATAATGTTTAAAATCACTTAATAGTCTTCATTATATTGTTGGGCATTCCAATAAATCTTTTCTGTACAGTCGTCAACCCCAAAGTTACATTTTTAATTTAAGCATAGAATTGAAGCTTTAAATTACTTAACAGTTTACTATTAGTGTCAATATACAATAACTAGTCCCCCCCCCCCAAAAAAAGAAGTCACTATTTTATCAAAAAATGATTTCTCGGAAAATCTAATCTTCCTTGCCGTTATATGAAATATGCCAAAATTCACCTTGTTTTTTTTTTTTTTTTTGTTTAAACTATTTGTGAGATCAAAACTGACTTTATGATCAATAGTAGAAATTGCTAAACCTAACAAACCACATGTTTTTAGGATAATTTGATTTTTCCCCCTCCTATCATGGTGTGTGATCTTTTACAAGTGTCGTCAACCCCAAATTTTCAGTTACATTTTTAATTTAAGCATAGAATTGAAGCTTTAAATTACTTAACAGTTTACTATTAGTGTCAATATACAATAATTAGTCCCCCCCCCCAAAAAAAAAAGAAGTCAGTATCTTATTATTTTATCAAAAAATGATTTCTCGGAAAATCTAATCTACCTTGCCGTTATATGAAATTTGCCAAAATTCACCTTGTTGTTTTTTTAAACTATTTGTGAGATCAAAACTGACTTTATGATCAATAGTAGAGATTGCTAAACCTAACAAACCACCTGTTTTTAGGATAATTTGATTTTTTATGTATTCTTTTCCTATCCTGATGTGTAATATTTTACAAGTGGAAACAAACCAATTTTAAGGTACATTTTTAATTTAAGTATAGAATTGAAGTTTAAAATCACTTGACAGTCTATTGTTATTGTCAATATAGAATAACCATTCCCAAAAGTTAGTATAATTATCATTATCTTACTATTTGTTATCAAAATGGTTTCTCGGAAATCCATGCAGCCGTTATATGAAATTTGTCAAAACTCAACTAATTTTTTTTTATTTAAACTATTATGAAATTAAAAATCATTTTATGATCAATATTCAAGATTGCTATATCTAACAAACAACCTGATTTTAAAGTTATTTGGGTTTTTTTTATGAAAAAAGTGTTTGTTTTACTGTGATTACAAATGAAATCAACCAATTTTTAGCTAAATCATCTTAATCACATTTTAAATTTAAATAAAAAAGTTCAATGGAATGTTGAATGTAGACCTTGGTATGTAGACTTTTATAAATTAGAATATGAAAATACAAAAGCTTATCCTACGGCCTGCACTTCGCTTGGCCTCCGGAACGCTTTTGTATTTTCATATTCTAATTTATAAAAATTTCTATCTTATGGTTTATATTTGATATGTTATGTATAATATCTGTAAAGTTGTAACTTCAAAAAAAAAAACGAAATATGATAGATGAAAGGCGTTAGATGAGGGGGAATGATAGTCAATTTTTGTCGAAGTGAAATGTCTTCTCTCATGAACAAGAAAGTGGATTTGTTTATCTAATTCAATCTACATAACTTTTCTTTAAGCCCATCTCCTTTTTTTTAACCCTTTCTTAAAATATTTTAAGCATGATTACACATAGATAATAATGGGGGGGAATGGGGGCTCAATTGAGGAAGACGTAGTATCTTACTATCAAAATGGGTTACCGATTCTCAAGAAAGTCCTGAACAGCTAGCTGTATGTGAAAATAATAATTATTTCCTACTCTGATGGTACAACTCTTCACTGTTGTTTGTTTATTGGGGAGGGGAATGCATTATTTTTAGAAAACAAAAAAAAAGAGGGAGGTTGATTTGTGGTAAGGTATGCTCTAATCATATAAGTAATGGAATGAATATGTGTTGTAGATAATGTGAGAAATTACATGTAATGAATTATTTTTTGAGGAAGGCCAAGCAATGTATACATTACGACGTTTAAAAACCATATATTACGGAAATATGGAAAAAAAATATTTAAAAAAGGAAAAAGAACATCTGCCATCTAAGAAAATAAAATTAAGGAAGGACGACATATATATTTTATACGAAAGAAAGAAATTAAAAAGTAAAAAATTATGTCCTTTTTACTAATTTTTTGTTATTGTAGTTCTTTATTGAAAAGTAAATGATTCCTCTCAAATTGTTTATACTAATGGTGTTAAACAAAAAAATTGTGGCTGTTTAAATAATAAATAGAGTGATGCAACTATAATTTTGAGGAGACTTGTAAGTAATAGATTTGTTTTGGTCTTGTGAGACCGCTTCATTATTAGAATATGATTAATTCAATGCTGGATGAAGGTCTCCCCCCCCTCCCCTCTCTCAAGTTTCTTTCACAACTGTCTGTCTTAAATTTGTCTCCTCTATGTAACTTTCACACGCTTAGTCTAAAAACAAACAAACAGAATTGGTCATCTATTCTTTTGACAACATACTGTGGTCATTCATAACTATCATTTCTCTTATCCATAAAATTATTCTTTATAATATTTTTTCTGGTCATAATAAACATACATCTTGTCTGTTTTCTTCATATGTCTTTTCTTTTTTAATTAAGGTCCATGCCTCTGCTCCATATAGGATAAATATTTTTGTTTGTTTTTCTTTGAAGACATAATGACACTCTTAAAAATTGTACCATTCCTTCCAAAAGCTCTCCAGTCAAGTTTTATACACCATTTATATTGATTGATGGGGAGTTAGATGCATTTTATGGTGTGTGTCCTAAACCTTTTACAGCTGTTTTATATTGAAAGACTGATTAAGAGAACTTTATATACTTTAAATAAACCCATCTCACTTTCAATTTCTCTCTGAGAAAGACAAATCTTTCTTCCTCACGCAGATAGAATATCACAATCTGCTTGAGGAAAAAATATTATGAAGTAAAAAAAAAACCTTGTGTGACCTAAACATATTACAGCTGCTCATATCATTATCTGTTGGGGGGGGGGGGGGATATAAAGTACAAAAGTCTTGTGTGTTATATGAGTTGGGGGGACTATAAAGTACAAAAGTCTTGTGTGTTGGTATGAGTTGGGGGGACTATAAAGTACAAAAGTCTTGTGTGTTGATATGAGTTGGGGGGACTATAAAGTACAAAAGTCTTGTGTGTTGGTATGAGTTGGGGGGACTATAAAGTACAAAAGTCTTGTGTGTTTATATGAGTTGGGGGACTATAAAGTACAAAAGTCTTCTGTGTTGGTATGAGTTGGGGGGACTATAAAGTACAAAAGTCTTGTGTGTTGATATGAGTTGGGGGGACTATAAAGTACAAAAAGTCTTGTGTGTTGCTATGAGTTGGGGGGGACTATAAAGTACAAAAGTCTTGTGTGTTGGTATGAGTTGGGGGGACTATAAAGTACAAAAGTCTTGTGTGTTGGTATGAGTTGGGGGGACTATAAAGTACAAAAGTCTTGTGTGTTGGCTGCTCATATCATTATCTGTTTGGGGAGGACTATAAAGTACAAAAGTCTTGTGTGTTGGTATGAAATAACTTAAACTAAATATTGAGATGTCTTAAGAGAAAACTTTATTACAGATGTTCATATCATTATCTGTTGGAGCAGGGGACTATAAAATCTTGTGTGTTGGTATGAAATAACTTAAACTAAATATTGAGATGTCTTAAGAGAAAACCCACGGGAATAAAAAATGGGATGCGTTCTAAACAAAAGAGAATATAAAAAAGAAATGATGTTAAATAAGAGATATGAAAAATGGGAATATAGTATTATAAAATGGAAAATAAGATTGGGGGGGATGTGAATCTGCTTGAGGAAAAATAAATTATGAAGTACAAAAAGTCTTGTGTGTTGGTATGGAATAGATGTATTACTTATTCAACTAAATTGGCTTGTGAGATCAAAAATAGCTTCATTATTGGAGTGCACTGTTGATTTGGTCAAGGAAAGGTATAAGAGGTCTTGTATTTAGTGTGTGATAGACATTGGTCTAATTTTCACCTATAATAAGTTTACGCAGATGCCTCGACACACAGTTTTTGGGCTTGTTTTGGGATAAAGTTCATTTAAAATTGACTTATATATTGTATGTGACAAAAACACTACATGAAATACCAAAACATCTTGTGGATAAAGACCAAAAACTGTGTGTTGAAATTATTGTAAATGATATTTCTGTGATACCTATGAATATCAGAAAAACAGTTTTAATAATATATTAAAGATAATTTTTTATGATAATGTCCATTTGAATATTTTGTATACAAACCATAAATATTTATCTGTTTAATTAGATTTTTTTTTCAGCTGTCTCTCTTTAAAGTGAAGGAAAAAGAAATGGACCCCAGTCACCTGAGTGCTTATCATCTAGGGAAAGACCCCCAGTCACCTGAATGCTTATCATCTAGGGAAAGACCCCAGTCACATGAATGCTTATCATCTAGGGAAAGACCCCAGTCACCTGAATGCTTGGAGTAAAGCTAAGCTCTATTATGGATGTTCATCTACTGTTTCAGCAACTCATGTTATCACGTAGCTCTATTATGGACGTTCATCTACTGTTTCAGCAACTCATGTTATCACGTAGCTCTATTATGGACGTTCATCTACTATTTCAGCAACTCGTGTTATTATGTTATTTTCACACAAAAAAATTATATTATGGACGTTCATCTCCTGTTTCAGCAACTCATGTTATCAGGTAGCTCTATTACGGACGTTCATCTACTATTTCAGCAACTCATGTTATTATGTAGCTCTTCTATTTATTTTCACACACACAAAAAAATATATTATGGATGTTCATCTACTATTTCAGCAACTCATGTTATTATGTAGCTCTTCTATTTATTTTCACAAAAAAAATATATTATGGATGTTCATCTACTATTTCAGCAACTCATGTTAATTATGTAGCTCTTCTATTTATTTTCACACAAAAAAAATATGTTATGGATGTTCATCTACTATTTCAGTAACTCATGTTATTATGTAGCTCTTCTATTTATTTTCACACAAAAAAAAAAAATTATATCATGGATGTTCATCTACTATTTCAGCAACCATAGTTTATAACAAACATTTTGGAAGATGTGATAAAAAAATAAATGTTTTAATATTGTGTAATCTTTCTTTTGTTGAATTAACTTTTAAGGAAAAGAATAACCTATAATAGAAATTAAATCAACCTATTTTTTTTTTTTTCCAAGTGTCTTGTGAGATAAAAAAAATGGCCGCCCCGGTGGCGCAATAGTCTAAGGCGTTGGCCTCTGATCATTCGTCCGTAAGGGGTCCGGGTTCGAATCCCGGTCAGACATGGATGTTGTGTTTGTCTTACGGCACTGGCTCTCACCCTTCCCTGGAACCAGTGACCCTAAATTAGGGACGGGCGACTGCTTATAGCCCATTGAGTTGCTCACGGCGGTCGTTAAACCTCCAATCAAAAAAAATAAAAATAAAAAAATGACTTCATTATTGGATTTCTGCTTGAGAAAAAGATTAGGTCTTGTAATGTGTTGAAAAAACAGGTCCTTCTCCATCTTAGACAACTAGGAAAGATAATTTTTAAATTGCCAAGGTACAATAAGATTGTTTAAAAAGGAGGGAGTTTTTAAATACTAACCAGACACCTTGTCTGTCTTTCAAACAACCTTAATTCAGTATCCATTTAACCCTACTATTTTTTGGCTAATATAAAAAAGGGGAAAACTTAGTGCTTGTGTCAGCAGAAGAAGTGATTTTTGGGTAACGAGATGGATAAAAAATACAATTTGACGGAACGTGGGATGATTGTAGGAGCTCAAAGCCATGGAGCGAGTATCACCGAAACTGCCACATTCGTGAAATGTTCCAGAGCAATTAAAGTGTTTAAAGACTGGATAAAAAAAAAAACTGGGTTTTTATGTACAACGTGTGGTCGTCGACTGCTCAGGTGGAACAGAGAGTGTCCAGACTGGTAACAATAGAAGGGCAGCAAATTATAGACCATCTTAATCAAGGATCCCCTCCTCAAATGATGTCTGCATGCACTGTTTGTCGTACACTGTATCGTACTGTTCATATTGTACAGGATTGGTTTCGTCAGTGAGTTTATTTTGCTTAGGTGCCCCACACACAGAATCTCCAGATTTTAACCTCATTGAGAATTTGTGGGATCATTTGTTGACAAAAATGGTTTCTTGGAAAAACGCAATATCTTCGTCATAATTTGCCAAATTTCAACTATTTTTGTTTATGAAGGGCCATAGGATAAGCTTTTGTATTTTCATATTATTTACAAAAGCCTACATATCTTCCATATTATCTACTTAGAAATAAAGGTAGGAATCTGTGGAGAACATGGAATATAGACCTTTGTATGTAGGCTTTGGTAAATTATATATTCTATGAAAAAATACAAAAACTTATCCTACGGCCTGCGCTTCGCTTGGCCTTCGGAACGCTTTTGTATTTTTTTCATAGTATATATAATTTACAAAAGTTTCTATGTTATGGTTTATATTTTTATGTATTGTACTTGTAAGAGGAGAATTACCATTATACAACAGGGGAAATTGCTATAATGATTTTGCTACCATACACAGATGTCTCCTATTAGTGGTTAAGTACTCATAATAGTTTAGAATCTGTACAGTTGGTTGAAAGGGGGGTGAAAATATAATTCAAATGGGGGTGAAGTCAGGAGGCGAGATTTATTAAGAAAATCATGAAGAAAAAAAGACGAGATTTTCGAGGAAACTTCCATTATTATTATACATGGCTTTTATTGATTATGAAAAAGGTCTTGGATTTGGTACCCAATAAAAAAGGTCTTTGATTTGGTACCCAATAAAAAGGGGGAGTAAGATAAAATGATGGAATTACTGTAGACAAGTGGAGAAATGCTATAATGATTTGACTCAACCGAGAGAACAAACTGGATTTAAGGGTATAACATTATAGCTGGATTTAAGGGTATAACATTATAGCTGAATTTAAAAAGTATAACATTATAGATCAAATCCTGAGAAAACTCTTCCATTATACTTGGTGGTTTTATTATTTTGATTCGGTAAAACCAGTCACATTCAATGACACTATCTTTCAAAATTCTTTGAAATACCACGCATTGGAAAATATCTTTCAATCATTAAACTAGGGGGGACAAAAGAGTAACGGATCCTGGATTATACTCTGCAGCTCTGATGGATAGGTAGTTGTAAATGACTACATCATATTATGCCATTATTTTGAGCATGACACACACACTGTTGTAGAAGATCCACTTACCTTACCTTTATGTTTATTTAAGTGTGTATATATATATATGTGTGTATGTGTGTATATATTGTGTAGTGTATGTGTGTGTGTTATATCCATTTTTGTATATGCTTGTTATTTCATTCAAGCAGATCAGCAGGATTTTGTCAACGAAATGTATTTCTAGATTCGATAACGATATACACAGACTGATGCCATACCGATATTCATAAAATATTATTTCGTCAGTCTTTTTAAAAGATCTAAATGTTTTGAGAACCAATTTGAAGAGAAAAAAAGATTAATTCATGACAAAATAGAGGAAATTATTATACAATTTAACGCTATGGAACGAAATGTATATTATAAAAACGTTTATCAATTATAATATGAAACTACAAAAGCGTTCCGGAGGCCAATATTTTTGTTTTTAACTCTTATTCCTAATTATCACAATCTTTTCCAATGAACGTGGGGACCCAGCATCGATAGTCTGAAACACTAACCACTAAGCCATCCGCGGCTCATCTCTGCAATCTTTTCCTATTTCTAATAACTTACTTATATAGGCAAATACTACCCAGAAAAATAATTGAGCTCGTCCACTATGAACAACCAATCCAATCATTAGTAAACAACCAATCAAATCACAGCATTCTAAACACGACAACTAATCAAAGCGTCTTAAAGAATGACGTCCTTTACGGAATGAAAAATATATCCATTGGAATGAAGAAACAAAATCTGTTAGATATTGTGTACAACCCCTATCAGACGGGTTCCCTTCACCACAATATCTAACATATATTGTGTACAACACCTATCAGACGGGTTGCCTTCACCACAATATCTAACATATATTGTGTACAACCTCTATCAGACGGGTTCCCTTCACCACAATATCGAACATATATTGTGTACAACCTCTATCAGACGGGTGTCCTTCACCATAAAATCTGTTACATATTGTGTACAACCCCTATCAGACGGGTTGCCTTCACCGTAAAATCTGTTACATATTGTGTACAACCCCTATCAGATGGGCTGCCTTCACCACAAATATTTCAATATTGTGTACAGTCCCTATCAGATGGGCTGCCTTCACCACAAATCTTTCAATATTGTGTGAATAACGGGATCCCTATCAGACGGGGTCCTATGTAATTAAAAGAATTCTAACCAGTTCAGACGGGTTGTCTTCACCTTATTTTTTGTTCGGATATAACCTGCCGGACAATTACTAAGGACGGATGACAATAGCAACGACAGCAACCATAAAATGGAAGGCAGGAAAATGTGGAAATTAGCATAAGTGCGGGATACAGTAAGACGTGTTGTGCGTATGCAAATTTTGGATTGCCGATCTTGTTCGTGACGTCATAGCGCTGATAAGAGATATAAAGGATTTGACGCGTATTGACCGTTGTTGTTCAAACGCAAAGTTGAAAGGGAAAGAATCAATTGACGAACTTGCAATTTTCAGTATGTCTTCCCGACATCACCTAGATGATTTTACGCGTGGACGTATTATTGGCATGATTGAAGAAGGGCGAAAAATAACAGATGTTGCCAGGGAGTTCGACGTCAGCCACAGTGTTGTTTCAAGGCTTTGGAAATCATTTCAAACAAATGGAGAGTGTAGCAAACGTCACGGGGGAGGTCGTGTTCGCAGTACGACACCTGCAGAAAATCGGTACATAGTGCTATCAACAAAAAGACACCGGCGCAGCACAGCTAGTGAGGTAGCAAATCAGTTTATGGCTGCTACTGGCAAAACTGTCGCCAGACGTTTGCCAGTAGCAGCCATAAACTGAGGTAGCTAGTGAGGTAGCAATCAGTTTATGGCTGCTACTGGAAAAACTGTCGCCAGACGTTTGCATGAAGGAGGACTATACGCCCGCAGTCCTGTTGTGTGCATCCCATTGTCCAGACGTCACCGTACCGCCCGTTTGCAATGGTGCCATCAACATCGCAATTGGACTGATAACGACTGGTCTGCTGTCCTCTTCTCAGATGAGAGTAGATACAGTCTATCGTCTGACTGTCGACGACAACTGATCTGGCGTGATAGTGGTACTGCATATTGTCCAGCAAACATACAGGAAAGGGACCGATATCCGACATGTAGCGTCATGGTATGGGCTGGCATCATGATCAATGGCCGTACATCCCTTTATGTTCTTCCAACTGGAACTATGACTGGGCAACGATACAACAATGATGTTCTGCTACCTCATGTTCGCATGTTTCGTGGTGCTGTCGGTGATAGATTCATTTTCATGGACGACAACGCAACATGTCATCGAACAGTCGCGGTCCAGGAGTGTTTTGAGAGCAAGGATATTCAACGCCTCGTATGGCCAGCACGTTCTCCAGATCTGAATCCCATTGAAAATGTGTGGAATGCTTTGGGGAGGGGTCTTGCTGGTCGCCAATGCCCTCCAATAAACAAGGACACCCTCATCCGTGCACTGACAGAGGAATGAGATAAATTACCCCAACAGCTGCTTGATAATGTTGTGCAAAGCATGACACGACGAGTGGAATCTTGCATCGCCCTCCATGGTGGCCATATCCCGTATTGACATCTTACGCCGGAACGCCTGCGGACGGTAATTGCATTTTTTCCCCGTTTACGTATTCTGCACAAAATGGCCTGTTTGTCCCTTGAACACGTTCCAAAGCCTTCTGGATTTAAGAGCACAATAAATTGTCTTTCTTGTAATGTCCTGGCATTCTGGCATTATTTTATTTCACTTGGCATCCAACCACACTTACTTTTTTATGCGCTATATAGCCGTTTATGATCCGTCCTTAGCAATTGTCCAGCAGTGTATATTGGAGAGACTGTATGTATGTCTGTCTTTCGCGATACCAAATGAAAAACGTGGTTCCCGATCTGAGTGTGTCTTTCCGCTTTGTTTACATGCAACCTGATCACAACCAACGTAAATGCGTGAAGGAAAGTAGTTCATGATAAATTTTAGGCATTTCTTTTTTATATTGTTTCTTACTTTTGTTCTGGAAGTCATAAATTTTATGCGTTCATTTTTTAGAACGTGTTATGATAGAGTCCTTAATGAGCTTAGATTTTGCAATAGCTTCGCTCAAAATTTGCCAACTGTACCCCAGTTATTGGGTACCGTTGGTGGCTTGTCCTAGTCACATAAATACGCTTTCGCAGTTCTCAGAGGGAAAAGAAATATAAAAGAGGAAGAAATAAGTTTTCATCATAACAAGTCTCCAAAATTTTCAAAAGACGAAAATGTATCCACAATAAGCCCCAGGACACAAAAATTAAAGCTACGTGTGTAGGGTTATATACAGAATTACTGGTAGCATACAATAGAAGATATGTTTTGAAATTCCAAGCTATCAGTTTTAAATTCATTGAACAACCATTAAACGTGTTATTCAAAACGAAAGTTTGGTAATTTCCTGTAAT
This sequence comes from Macrothele yani, assembly GCA_039090855.1. Lineage (NCBI taxonomy): Eukaryota > Metazoa > Arthropoda > Arachnida > Araneae > Macrothelidae > Macrothele > Macrothele yani. Next base: position 11,318,520 of record CM077020.1, on the reverse strand, counting down.
TCTAACATTATTCTTAACTTTTACAGAATAAAGAAACGAATTTTCATATGACAACTTCAGAATCATGTATCCATTTCTTAGATCACAATTTCACCTTGTACAGTCTCTCCAATATGTATCCGAACAAAAATAAAAAATCTGGATATCACACGATACGTATTTTGACTTTGTAAGGTGAAGACAACCCGTCAGAACTGGTTAAAATCCTTTTATTCACATGGGACCGGCAACCCGTTTGATAGGGGTAGCACAAAATATTGAAAGATTTGTGGTGAAGGCAACTTGTTTGACAGGGGTTGCACAAAGTATTTAAAGATTTGTGGTGAAGACAACTCGTTTGACAGGGGTTGCACAAAATATTGAAAAATTTGTGGTGAAGGCAACCCGCCTAACAGATATTATGGTGAAGGCAACCCGTCTAACAGATATTATGGTGAAGGCAACCCGTCTAACAGATATTATGGTGAAGGCAACCCGTTTGATAGGGGTCCCGTTAAGGCAACCCGTGTAACAGATATTGTGGTGAAGGCAACCCGTTTGATGTGCACAATATCTAACAGATATTGTGGTGAAGGCAACCCGTTTGATGTACACAATATCTAACAGATATTGTGGTGAAGGCAACCCGTTTGATGTACACAATATCTAACAGATATTGTGGTGAAGGCAACCTATCTGATGTACACAATAACTGACAGAAATTAGGGTGAAGGGAACCCATCTGATGTACACAATATCTAACAGAGGCCATTTGTTTCTTCATTCCAATGGATATGTTTCTTTCAATCCGGAAATGACGTCACTTTTTACAACGTTCTGATTGGTTGTCGTGTTTACACAGCTGTGATTTGATTGGTTGTTTATTTACACAGTTGTGATTTGATTGGCTATTCATTTAGTAATGCAGTGATTTGGTTGGTTGTTCATACTGTAGTGGACGAGCTCAATTATTTTTCTGGGAGGTAGATACATAACCTTTTCTATGTTGTACTAGGTGTGAGTCAAAATTATATATGTATTTTTTTGCTTAGGTATCTTCTTTATAGAATGTGAATTCTGAATTTTCAAAACTGCTGCGTTGCGCGTTTTGATTTTCAGGTTATTTTGCACCCTTCGTTTTAAATTCTAAAATTTTTTCCTTAGTCTTCAGTTTTGCTCTTTAGTAACTAATTTCAATTTATTATTTAGCAGCTCATGCGCAAATTCTAGTTGAAATGTTTTATTATTATTTTTTTTTTATATTTTTTTATTACTAATTTTTTTTACTTAAGGTTTTTTTTTTTTTTTTCATTTTCTAATTTTTCTTTTTAGTATGTTTTGGATGCAGCTTTTTGGAGTGTAGTTTATACTCGAGTTTGGTCTTTTCTTGGACTGCTTATTTCTAAAAGTTTTTCCTAGTTGGTATGCTCAGAATTTGTATGTTTTTGCCCAAGTGGAGTTCTAAGGACGATGAAAGGATTGGAGGTCAGCTCAGATATTTTAAGTCCTCCCGCTCGGTTAGGCTAGCACCCTTTCCCATAGTGTATGAACTCGCTGGCAAAGGTAATCTAAAGTTATGAAATGACAAACGTTGTTTGACATGTAAATCTGCAGATCCTAACCTCTATTCTTATGTTGAGGATAATTGCTCCAACAAGTTTTGCAAAGCCTACAATACCATCTATAAGCTCACCTGTACTGTCTGCAACCTTAGCTATATTGGCCAAAGTAAAAATCCTCTTCATCTTAGGATTAATGGTCACAGGTCTCTAGTAAACAAGTTCTCTAATTCAGGAGTGAACCCCTCCACAAACGCCAACCAGTACTCTACCTTTGAATTAGAGCATTTCCATACTCATGGTTTTGACAAAGTGAAAATAGAGGTACTACATATTATCCCTGACCTCTATGCTCGGCTAGAAACTGAATCCCTTGAAATTTTGCAGCATCAGTCTCTTTATCCCTATGGCCTTAATTCCACTCTATCTGACAATAAGCATAATCAGCATAAATTTTCAATTCATGAACTCTTCTTTCTTGTTAATAATAAGAGCTGCTCTAGAGGTAATAGAGGACAGAGGTTATTTCGCACATCAAGCAAAGTTGATTTTGCTAACTTGCTAAAAACTCTGGAAGGCTTTAAAACTGGCACTAATTTTGTTAAAAATACTTACAAAATTCTCAAGTCCTTCAAGCACTCTGTCCTTAAATGTTTTTTCAAATTCTGGAATGAAACTGCTGACCATGTTGATAAGCATGTTTTTGCTTTGGTTCTGGACATTCTTAAACATATTCTTAAAGATAAAATTTCTCTTAAAGAATTTTCTAGTAATTTTGTTACCATCAGGTTCCTAAATAAAGCCTACGATAATCTCAATGTAAGGAAGCTGTTCTACAATAATGCAATTTTTTTCCCATCCACAGGCACCAGTCTATTGTAAGTTTTAAATATGTTAAGACCTTAGGGTCAATAGTTAAAAACTACAAACTTAACTCTTCGAGCTACATTCCTGTAATTACTACTTGTTCTTGTGATGAACATAAAGAAACAGTTCACTTTGATAAGAATTACAACCATATTATCACCGGAAACTTGAGTTTTGTTGAAAATGAAAAGCTTAGGAATTTATTAGAGTATGGCTCTAAATTCAGACCTTCCTTCACAATTTCCAAAGAAAGGATTCTTGAGAGCTTCACTCAAGATGTAAATAAATACATCATAAAAACCAGTTTAACGTACAATCAGCCTATTGAGGCCTTCGCAGAATGGAAATATAATATAATCAATAGCTTCACCGGTGAGTTGGCAGGTCTGGACTTTTGTTTCGACAGAAATCTCTTTTTCTCTGGAGAAGCTAAAAGGTCACTCTCCAAACTGCAAGACCAATTTATTTTTACCACTACGGATAAAGCTAGCAATAATTTTGCAATTATCTGTAAGAAGTTCTATTTTGAATTGTTAACTATGGAACTCAATAATAGAGTAACATACGAGCCCGTAAGTTATTCTACCAAGCAGTTAGAAAATCGGTTTAAGGCATTCTTCAAGAAACTTAAAATTCCACAAACTAGAAGATATGAGCCTGAATTTCCATTTCTTTTTGCAACGGTTAAGTTTCATAAGGATCCTGTGAAATTCAGGTTCATAGCTAGTGGAGTAAGGAGTCATAAAAAGAAAATAGATCTTGCTTTTGAAGATGTCTTAAAGAAGGTTTTGAAACACATTAGAAACTGTTCTAACTTGATGTACAGAGATTTTTGGATAATTAATAATAATGCAGAAGTAATTTCTACTATACTCAAAGTTTGTCCCCTAGATATTAATAGTTATGATTTTGAAAACCTATATACTAATCTGCCTCTATCAGATATAATCACTACCTTTAAAGAGCTGTATGCAGAATTTAAACTTAACCAATTTGTTGATGTAGGAACTTGGAACTCTTATCTCAATTGCTGCATAATAAATAACCATATCTTATATAATAATACTCTCTATAAGCAAGTGAACGGTATTCCAATGGGAACATCAACGTCCACGCATATCGCTAATCTATTCCTGTTCTTTAAGGAATATAAATTCATTAAAAATCACCCCACCTGCTCAGATAACTACCTTTACACTTTTAGATATATTGATGATCTGCTGTGTATCAATAATTCAGAAGTTATAGAGAGTGATTTTGATAATATCTATCCTAGCTCTCTTAACTTATGTAAAACCAACCACAGTAATCAGGAACTTGAGTTCCTAGACTTAAGCATTAAGCTCAACAGAGGTAACCCATCTATTAGCCTCTATGATAAAAGAGTTAATTTTCCTTTCAAAGTAATTAAATATCTACACTGGAATAATAACATTTCAACCAAAGTAATTGAGAATGTACTAATTTCTCAGGTCCTAAGAATTTCAAGAATTTGCAGCAACAATTTGGACTTCAATTACCACATTAATATACTATTAGAAAGTTTTCTAGAGAACGAAATTCCTTCTTCTTTCATCAAAAGAACTTTAAGAAAAATTATTCTGAATAATAGAGTAAGGTTGGCAGATCTGCTTTAATTTTCTACACAGTTAATAATATGATTCTGACCAATCAAAGCCGTAAGGAAGTTGGCTAGAGGATGCCTATTAACTACCTAAAGGAACCTTAGTGCTATGGATATGACGGTCCTATTAAAACAAAAATTAAATAATATAAACAAAATAAAAAAAAACTTAAAAATCCGTTTATAAAAGAAAATAAAAACAAATAAAAAAGAAAACTAGTTATTCATCACTAGGATAGCTATACTAAAAATAGTAAAACCAACATTAAAATTAATAAGATTCTGATTAATCTATAGAAGCTCACTAAGGTGATTTAATACATGCAAAGATTATTAAATAAACTGCTCGTGTATTTTATAATATTTCTCATGTATTCTGGAGAGTTAATTCTGCTCTTTCTGATCATACAGATCCACAGTCTTATGTTTATATATTTTTTTTTTCTCTGGTTAAAATCTCCGCGCGTTGGTTTCTTGCTGTATGAGGAGGCCATCAGCCCCACCCTCACTGCCCCAGCGTCTAGGGAGTGGCAGAAGAGGTCAGCCATGTTCTTCTCTTGTGAGGAGAAAAGTTTTTGTAACACAAGAGGTAAGCTCTCTTCCTTGTTTTCGGGTTCTAGGTTTTATAAGTTCAATGTTTGTACTTCATGTACTTTTTCTCTGTCGTTTTTTAGCTTTTCAACTTTTAGGCATTGGTTTGTCTGTTAACATTTTTGCGGGTTTTAACTCTTTCTTTTCTTTGTAACTTTGAGCGTCTTTTGGGGTACCTAGGAACAGAAGATGGCTTAGCTTGTTCCTTTTCTATGCGCTGTCTATGCGCTGTTTTTTTCAAAGTAGTTAAGTTCTTAATAACTAATTAATTATGCACTTAAAGCACTGCTGAAATACTTTGTACATATTGCAACTAACTGTTTAAGGTATATAACTTTCACAAAGTTTTCTTTAGTTAATTATTATCTTTAACTTATTCTCGTTTTCGTGTTGTCATAAGTTGTAGAGTAGGGGTTTTAGACTCAAGTTTTCTTTCAAAAATCTGTTCGTTATAAATTAACATTTCCTTTTTTAATTGCAATGTAAAATTTGGATTTCTTTTGCATTGTTTTTCAGGTTTAAATTCTCTCTCAAACGAACTTGGAATTTCGTTATGGCTGAAAATCATTTCTAATTATTATGTCACTCTCACAGCTTGAGTTCTCTTTAATCTTCTTCTCTCTGTTTAATAGTAACAGATGAAGAGTATGGGTCGGGCCAGGAAGGTTAATGGATGCAAGCGAAAAAATATATATTTTTTAAACTATTTTAGGTGGGAATGTTACTTGCATCTATGGCCTTGCAGAAACCCATTTCCAACTAGGTCTTTGTGGAAGTGAGAAAATGCAGAGTTTTTGCTGGTCCTTGATAAAGCCAAGGCTCAGTATTCTCGACACCTTCTACATTCAGTTGTTTTATTTTATTTTTTTATCTTTTTTCCTTTTGATCACACAGGTAGATACATAACCTTTTCTATGTTGTACTAGGTGTGAGTCAAAATTATATATGTATTTTTTTGCTTAGGTATCTTCTTTATAGAATATATATATATATATATATATATAAGTAAGTTATTATTTCTGGGGTTGGGTGGGCGGGTATATATATATATATATTGGTATCATTTTCGATAAATGATATATTTATAACATAAGCAAAGGTATAATATACATGCATAAAAAATCTCCCATCTTGTAACATATAATGACCCCATGAAAGGGTGAACTCATGGATAACTTTTAGAAAACCTAGATACCGTGACATGTTAACTTTTTCAACAACGGGTCATCGTTCGCAGCGTACTATGAACCAGTTGGTCCGTTCTAGCACTTTGGAAACACTCACCCTACTTGCAAGCTTGTGCACCCCGAATTGTTCTATGACCATAGGATTGTTCAGCGAGCGTTTGAGTGAGTGTACACTAGCTGCTACCGTCTTATGACATGAAAAATATTCAACATCGGTATCTTTCTCTGAATGGGTTCAGAGTCTTGCGCGAATTAACTAAACGCACAAGATGTTCTAAAAGGAATCCACGAGAGGTTATTACAGATTATGTCACAAGAAAAGGAAACTTCACATCATCCTATAAAAATTTTAAAAATAAAATCAACAAATGTCGCATATCCCAAGAATGAAAATTAGATTTCCAATACACGTTTAGATTGTATCTTAAAATATGACATCATAAAACAACCTTGTTGAAATTTTGAAAACAACATATCAATCTGATAACTTTAAATAATACAATACAAAACATTACACTTACCCAGTCTCACGAAACGTAGCACGTAGCGTATGAAGTATATTTCCATGGCATGTTAGCCGATGCTTCTCACCAAAGAGAATACTTGATACCATATTATGGAATACCTTTTCGTATTATTATTATATACCATAGATTACATTCTATACTATTATAGATAACGTTTTCCCAGAGACAAATCATCTCATTTTACTTATGGGAAAAAATTCTCTCCTAATATTTATTTCTTAAAAAAAAAAAAAAAAAAAAAAAAATTTTTTTTTTTTTACAGGAGCATTAAACTTGAAATTTAATTTATCAAGTTAATAATATAATAATGATTAAAATGAAACAAACGCATGTCGCATATCTAGTTCCAAATGGATATAAAATATAATTCAAGTTAAGTAATCATGTTATCTTAGAATAAAATAAACAAGTTACGTCACAAGAATCTTACATCCTTTAAAATAAAAACACTATCCTAATGGATATAAAATGTAGTTCAAGTTATGTAATTATGTTATCTTAGAATAAAATAAACAAGTTACGTCACAAGAATCTTACATCCTTTAAAATAAAAACACTATCCACATGGATATAAAATATAGTTCAAGTTATGTAATCACCATATCGTTTAAAATAAAAACAAACACATATTTCATATATCGTAAAATTTATGTCACGTTACCTATCCAACATATCGTTATTCCCAAAATGTGTCATCGGTGTTCAAAATTGATAAACAATCACCTGGTAAAGCTAAAAAATATGAAACGTAATACTTACCCAATCTTAAGAAACGAATCAAATGATACAGGCCAACCAATAGTTTTCACCAGTCTGAAACGATATTACCTTTCCCCGATCTTTTAATTAAAAAAAAAAAAATTTTTTTTTTTTTTTTTAAGGAATGAGTATTAAGAGATAATTCTTTCCCATGTAGTATTAATTAAAAGATCCATCTTTGGGGAAAAGGTAATACCGTCCAGACTGGTGAAAACTATTGGCCTGTATCATTCGATTCGTGAGATTGGGTAAGTATTACGTTTCATATTAAAAAAAAAATGTTTTTTTTTTTTTTTCCTCACCCTCATTTTGAAATTTATATGGTTTTAGAATTAAATTGTAAAAGAATTTTCTGTGTTTTTATTATTAATAATCTTTTTTTTTTAAAAAAATCTTCAAATTGGTTCTATCTTTGAAAGACTGACGAAATAATATTTTTGCATATCGTTATGCAATCAGTTTGCGAATATCGTTATCGAATTCAAAAATTATACATCTTCTGTTTTACTGAGATCAGCAGGAAGGAATACACAAATACTGTACCAAATATAATAAAAAACACACAACACAAACATAAAAACATAAATAAATAAACATAATATATAACGGTAAGTGGAAAGGTAAGTGTTTTTTTAATTTTGTAGCGATTATTTCATATCTTAGCTAAATTTCATGTCTTAGGTAGCGATAGGAAGAAATGTAGATTGATCTATCAAGTCTCTAATTATTTCAAAATATCGGGTAGCTTTGTTCGTTGAGGTGATGTGTATTTCTTCTATTTATAATCGACTCGTAATACTTATAATCGACTCGTAATACAGGAAGAATGATGCTAGTGTACGTGTGTTTTCTGACTTGTCCGTAACAAGATAGAGAAAATTGTGTTTTGGGGGGAATAAATGCTCTGTCTTCCGAAACACATAATTTTAAGGCAGACGGACGTACAAAATTCCCAATTGAGTGTCATCATTGTTAATCCGCTGCTAGATCTCCCCCACGTTTCTTATACAGCGGACTCTTGTCAGCATATTCCTAGATCTGCAGCTTTGATGATGTAGTCATTTGTTTGCCCACCCATCAGAGCTGCAGAATGTAATCCAAGATCCATTAATATACTTGCCCCAGTTCAGTGATTGAAACAGTTTTTTCTAATGTGTGATATTAAAGAGTTGTTGGAAGAGAATAGTGTCATCTTGTCTCACTCCCCCTTTCAATTTTGTGTATTGGATGCCGTATTCTCAAATCAACCAATTTTGAGCATGGAATTGAAGTATAAAATCACTTGACAGTCTGTTCTTAGTGTCAATATACACTAACCGTTCCCAGAATTAACTATACTTATCATTATCTTACAATTTTTTGTTAAAATGCTTTCTCTGAAAATCTGCATCCTTCCCGTTATATGAAATTTACCAGAATTCAACCATTTTTTTTAATTTAAAGTATTTCTGAGATCACAAATGGCTTTATTATCATTATTATAAATTGTTAAATCTAACAAACCACCTCCTTGTAAAGTATTTTTATTTTTTATGCATTTTTTCTATTGTGACGTTGATGTTTACAAGTGAAGTAAACCAATATTGAGTTGCATTTTTAATTTAAGCATTGAATTAAAGTTTAAAATCACTTAACAGTTTGTTCTTAGTGTCAATATACACTAACCATTCCCAGAATTAACTATACTTATCATTATCTTACAATTTTTAGTTAAAATGCTTTCTCGGAAAATCTGCATCCCTGCCGTTATATGAAATTCACCAGAATTCAACCATTTTTTTTAATTTAAAGTATTTCTGAGATCACAAATGGCTTTATTATCATTATTATAAATTGTTAAATCTAACAAACCACCTCCTTGTAAAGTATTTTTATTTTTTATGCATTTTTTCTATTGTGGCGTTAATGTTTACAAGTGAAATAAACCAATATTGAGTTGCATTTTTAATTTAAGCATAGAATTGAAGTATAAAATCACTTAACAGTTTGTTCTTAGTGTCAATATACACTAACCATTCCCAGAATTAACTATACTTATCATTATCTTACAATTTTTAGTTAAAATGCTTTCTCGGAAAATCTGCATCCCTGCCGTTTTATGAAATTTACCAGAATTCAACCATTATTTTTAATTTAAAGTATTTCTGAGATCACAAATGGCTTTATTATCATTATTATAAATAGTTAAATCTAACAAACTACCTCCTTGTAAAGTATTTTTATTTTTTATGCATTTTTTCTATTGTGACGTTAATGTTTACAAGTGAAATAAACCAATATTGAGTTGCATTTTTAATTTAAGCATAGAATTGAAGTATAAAATCACTTAACAGTTTGTTCTTAGTGTCAATATATCACAAGACTTGTGGCAACTATAGGCTGGCATCTTAAAACATAACACCGTCACCATTTGTGACAAGACTTGTGGCAACTATAGGCTTGGCATCTTAAAACATAACACCGTCACCATTTGTGACAAGACTTGTGGCAACTATAGGCTTGGCATCTTAACACCGTCGCTTCTCACACTCCAGGCATCTTAAAACATAACACCGTCACCATTTGTGACAAGACTTGTGGCAACTATAGGCTTGGCATCTTAAAACCGTCGCTTCTCACACTCCAGGCAACTTATAATACAGCACCGTCACCATTTGTGACAAGACTTGTGGCAACTTAAAACCGTCGCTTCTCACACTCCAGGCAACTTATAATACAGCACCATCGCCATTTGTAGCATTCCAGGCAACTACAACATGCCACTCGTCTCAAATCTTGTCCCAGGCTTGGGAACTTTAATAAGTTAAACTTTCCAGGCAATGTAACATCTTCTCCATTCAGGCCGTTTGGTATCTTACGGCGTCGCACTTTATGTATCGTGTTGTGTTTTTCTTTCAATGCGTGGTGTATGGTTGTTCTTAGAGATTAGGAACGGTATTCATATTACACAAGTTACGAAACTCAATTCATAAACAGGATGTTATTGTTATAAACAGGATGTTAAAAACAAAATGTGTTGTATAATCGGAGAAGTATAAAAACGGGAAGCAGAATATCATCGCTTGACACATTCCACTCACTCATCCTTCAAAGCAGACGTCTTTTTGGCTAAAAAAACTTGGCTTGGAGATAATGTGCCTCACTTTAATCAATCTATGTGGCGTAACAACTACATTTCATTGCAGTTATGAGGAGACCATATGATTTTAAAGTATCGTATGACACCAAGCAAAGTTTTCGTGATTCATCAAGGAGAAAATGATCACGAGTACCTGGAATCTCTTTTTGAATATGATTATGTGCATTATATGATATTGAACGATATTTGTCTAAACAATTACAAAGATGAGACTGTTAATTTGATTAACGAAACCATGATTTGTAGAGAGGATGCTATCAATGGAGTGTTAACTGGCAGATACCTACTGGTGGAATATACTGTGAGATGCCTTTTTCCTGAATTCTTTAAAGAATATTGCATAGGAGTTGTCTCAGTGGACAATGTGGTAAGATGCTTGAAAGACTTGAAACATGATTGCGATGTCACTCATAACTGACTGTTGATTAAAAACATTTGAAATATATTATTCGTTAGAGGTTCCAACACATGCATTTGTAATCATGAACAATTTATATGTTGCACAATATACAAAAACTCTTGTTGTTAATATTATCATTCAATATTTTACACATTTGTAAACGTAATCTCTTGTAAAATAAATACTTGTTGTCACTATTCATCTTTGTTTTGCTGGTTATGTTTTCATTTTTTACATGTTATGTCACGTTTTCTTAATATCGTATACCGTTTTAAAACAAATGGCCACCCTCATTATTTCTTAACTACTAAAAGGAGGAAGCAGGGAGAAAAGATAACACCACGCATTGAAAGAAAAACACAACACGATACATAAAGTGCGACGCCGTAAGATACCAAACGGCCTGAATGGAGAAGATGTTACATTGCCTGGAAAGTTTAACTTATTAAAGTTCCCAAGCCTGGGACAAGATTTGAGACGAGTGGCATGTTGTAGTTGCCTGGAATGCTACAAATGGCGATGGTGCTGTATTATAAGTTGCCTGGAGTGTGAGAAGCGACGGTTTTAAGTTGCCACAAGTCTTGTCACAAATGGTGACGGTGCTGTATTATAAGTTGCCTGGAGTGTGAGAAGCGACGGTTTTAAGATGCCAAGCCTATAGTTGCCACAAGTCTTGTCACAAATGGTGATGGTGTTATGTTTTAAGATGCCTGGAGTGTGAGAAGCGACGGTGTTAAGATGCCAAGCCTATAGTTGCCACAAGTCTTGTCACAAATGGTGACGGTGTTATGTTTTAAGATGCCAAGCCTATAGTTGCCACAAGTCTTGTCACAAATGGTGACGGTGTTATGTTTTAAGATGCCAAGCCTATAGTTGCCACAAGTCTTGTGATATATTGACACTAAGAACAAACTGTTAAGTGATTTTATACTTCAATTCTATGCTTAAATTAAAAATGCAACTCAATATTGGTTTATTTCACTTGTAAACATTAACGCCACAATAGAAAAAATGCATAAAAAATAAAAATACTTTACAAGGAGGTGGTTTGTTAGATTTAACAATTTATAATAATGATAATAAAGCCATTTGTGATCTCAGAAATACTTTAAATTAAAAAAAATGGTTGAATTCTGGTGAATTTCATATAACGGCAGGGATGCAGATTTTCCGAGAAAGCATTTTAACTAAAAATTGTAAGATAATGATAAGTATAGTTAATTCTGGGAATGGTTAGTGTATATTGACACTAAGAACAAACTGTTAAGTGATTTTATACTTCAATTCAATGCTTAAATTAAAAATGCAACTCAATATTGGTTTATTTCACTTGTAAACATCAATGCCACAATAGAAAAAATGCATAAAAAATAAAAATACTTTACAAGGAGGTGGTTTGTTAGATTTAACAATCTATAATAATGATAATAAAGCCATTTGTGATCTCAGAAATACTTTAAATTAAAAAAAATGGTTGAATTCTGGTGAATTTCATATAACGGCAAGGATGCAGATTTTCAGAGAAAGCATTTTAACAAAAAATTGTAAGATAAGTATAGACTAACCATTCCCAGAATTAACTATACTTATCTTACAAAAAATTGTAAGATAAGTATAGTTAATTCTGGGAATGGTTAGTGTATATTGACACTAAGAACAAACTGTTAAGTGATTTTAAACTTTAATTCAATGCTTAAATTAAAAATGCAACTCAATATTGGTTTACTTCACTTGTAAACATCGTCACAATAGAAAAAATGCATAAAAAATAAAAATACTTTACAAGGAGGTGGTTTGTTAGATTTAACAATTTATAATAATGATAATAAAGCCATTTGTGATCTCAGAAATACTTTAAATTAAAAAAAATGGTTGAATTCTGGTAAATTTCATATAACGGCAAGGATGCAGATTTTCAGAGAAAGCATTTTAACAAAAAATTGTAAGATAATGATAAGTATAGTTAATTCTGGGAACGGTTAGTGTATATTGACACTAAGAACAGACTGTTAAGTGACTTTATACTTCAATTCCATGCTCAAAATTGGTTGATTTGAGAATACGGCATCCAATACACAAAATTGAAAGGGGAGTGAGACAAGATGACACTATTCTCTTCCAACAACTCTTTAATATCACACATTAGAAAAAACTGTTTCAATCACTGAACTGGGGCAAGTATATTAATGGATCTTAGATTACATTCTGCAGCTCTGATGGGTGGGCAAACAAATGACTACATCATCAAAGCTGCAGATCTAGGAATATGCTGACAAGAGTCCGCTGTATAAGAAACGTGGGGGAGATCTAGCAGCGGATTAACAATGATGACACTCAATTGGGAATTTTGTACGTTCGTCTGCCTTAAAATTATGTGTTTCGGAAGACAGAGCATTTATTCCCCCCAAAACACAATTTTCTCTATCTTGTTACGGACAAGTCAGAAAACACACGTACACTAGCATCATTCTTCCTGTATTACGAGTCGATTATAAGTATTACGAGTCGATTATAAATAGAAGAAATACACATCACCTCAACGAACAAAGCTACCCGATATTTTGAAATAATTAGAGACTTGATAGATCAATCTACATTTCTTCCTATCGCTACCTAAGACATGAAATTTAGCTAAGATATGAAATAATCGCTACAAAATTAAAAAAACACTTACCTTTCCACTTACCGTTATATAATATGTTTATTTATTTATGTTTTTATGTTTGTGTTGTGTGTTTTTTATTATATTTGGTACAGTATTTGTGTATTCCTTCCTGCTGATCTCAGTAAAACAGAAGATGTATAATTTTTGAATTCGATAACGATATTCGCAAACTGATTGCATAACGATATGCAAAAATATTATTTCGTCAGTCTTTCAAAGATAGAACCAATTTAAAGATTTAAAAAAAAAAAAAAAGATTATTAATAATAAAAACACAGAAAATTCTTCTACAATTTAATTCTAAAACCATATAAATTTCAAAATGAGGGTGAGGAAGCATCTTAAAACGGCCTCTCGGAACGAATGAATTTCTCGTTCGATTACATCAAAGAACAAAAAGAAATTTCCAGAATACATTACCATCTATTTTGTAATAGCCGATCAACAAAAAAAAAAAAAAAAACATTTTTTTTTAATATGAAACGTAATACTTACCCAATCTCACGAATCGAATGATACAGGCCAATAGTTTTCACCAGTCTGGACGGTATTACCTTTTCCCCAAAGATGGATCTTTTAATTAATACTACATGGGAAAGAATTATCTCTTAATACTCATTCCTTAAAAAAAAAAAAAAAAAAAAAAAAAATTTTTTTTTTTTTTAATTAAAAGATCGGGGAAAGGTAATATCGTTCAGACTGGTGAAAACTATTGGTTGGCCTGTATCATTTGATTCGTTTCTTAAGATTGGGTAAGTATTACGTTTCATATTTTTTAGCTTTACCAGGTGATTGTTTATCAATTTTGAACACCGATGACACATTTTGGGAATAACGATATGTTGGATAGGTAACGTGACATAAATTTTACGATATATGAAATATGTGTTTGTTTTTATTTTAAACGATATGGTGATTACATAACTTGAACTATATTTTATATCCATGTGGATAGTGTTTTTATTTTAAAGGATGTAAGATTCTTGTGACGTAACTTGTTTATTTTATTCTAAGATAACATGATTACATAACTTGAATTATATTTTATATCCATTTGGAACTAGATATGCGACATGCGTTTGTTTCATTTTAATCATTATTATATTATTAACTTGATAAATTAAATTTCAAGTTTAATGTTCCTGTAAAAAAAAAAAATTTTTTTTTTTTTTAAAGAAATAAATATTAGGAGAGAATTTTTTCCCATAAGTAAAATGAGATGATTTGTCTCTGGGAAAACGTTATCTATAATAGTATAGAATGTAATCTATGGTATATAATAATAATACGAAAAGGTATTCCATGATATGTTATCAAGTATTCTATTTGGTGAGAAGCATCGGTTAACATGCCATGGAATTATACTTCATACGCTACGTGCTACGTTTCGTGAGACTGGGTAAGTGTAATGTTTTGTATTGTATTATTTAAAGTTATCAGATTGATATGTTGTTTTCAAAATTTCAACAAGGTTGTTTTATGATGTCATATTTTAAGATACAATCTAAACGTGTATTGGAAATCTAATTTTCATTCTTGGGATATGCGACATTTGTTTATTTTATTTTAAAAATTTTTAAAGGATGATGTGAAGTTTCCTTTTCTTGTGACATAATCTGTAATAACCTCTCGTGGATTCCTTTTAGAACATCTTGTGCGTTTAGTTAATTCGCGCAAGACTCTGAACCCATTCAGAGAAAGATACCGATGTTGAATATTTTTCATGTCGTAAGACGGTAGCAGCTAGTGTACACTCACTCAAACGCTCGCTAAACAATCCTATGGTCATAGAACAATTCGGGGTGCACAAGCTTGCAAGTAGGGTGAGTGTTTCCAAAGTGCTAGAAAGGACCAACTGGTTCATAGTACGCTGCGAACGATGACCCGTTGTTGAAAAAGTCAACATGTCACGGTATCTAGGTTTTCTAAAAAGTTATCCATGAGTTCACCCTTTCATGGGGTCATTATATGTTACAAGATGGGAGATTTTTTATGCATGTATATTATACCTTTGCTTATGTTATAAATATATCATTTATCGAAAATGATACCTATATATATATATATATATATAATTTAATTATATATATATATTTAATTATATATATATATTTATTAGTAATATTTATTAGTAATCTTGAATTATTATATATTATTTATTAGTAATAATTAGAAGCATTGTAAGTACGTCTTTAGTCTCTGAATTATTATATAATACTGTTACCCCCCACCCAACCCCAGAAATAATAACTTACTTATATAGGCAATACCTCCCAGAAAAATAATTGAGCTCGTCCACTACAGTATGAACAACCAACCAAATCACTGCATTACTAAATGAATAGCCAATCAAATCACAACTGTGTAAATAAACAACCAATCAAATCAGAGCTGTGTAAACACGACAACCAATCAGAACGTTGTAAAAAGTGACGTCATTTCCGGATTGAAAGAAACATATCCATTGGAATGAAGAAACAAATGGCCTCTGTTAGATATTGTGTACATCAGATGGGTTCCCTTCACCCTAATTTCTGTCAGTTATTGTGTACATCAGATAGGTTGCCTTCACCACAATATCTGTTAGATATTGTGTACATCAAACGGGTTGCCTCAAACGGGTTGCCTTCACCACAATATCTGTTAGATATTGTGCACATCAAACGGGTTGCCTTCACCACAATATCTGTTACACGGGTTGCCTTAACGGGACCCCTATCAAACGGGTTGCCTTCACCATAATATCTGTTAGACGGGTTGCCTTCACCATAATATCTGTTAGACGGGTTGCCTTCACCATAATATCTGTTAGAGTGGTTGCCTTCACCACAAATCTTTCAATATTTTGTGCAACCCCTGTCAAACGAGTTGCCTTCACCACAAATCTTTAAATACTTTGTGCAACCCCTGTCAAACAAGTTGCCTTCACCACAAATCTTTCAATATTTTGTGCTACCCCTATCAAACGGGTTGCCGGTCCCATGTGAATAAAAGGATTTTAACCAGTTCTGACGGGTTGTCTTCACCTTACAAAGTCAAAATACGTATCGTGTGATATCCAGATTTTTTATTTTTGTTCGGATACATATTGGAGAGACTGTGGTGCTGTTTTACAGTCGACTGCATCCTCTTCCATAAATTTTTTTCTCAATGGTTTTTTTAGCTCGTCTGAATAGAATGTGTTCCAGACGAATTGCCTTCCAGAGTTAAAATACCTATCACGTGATATCCAGATTTTTTATTTTTGTTCGGTTACATATTGGAGGGACTGTGGTGCTGTTTTTCATTCTACTACATTTTTGTCAATGCTTTTTTAAGCTCGTCTGAATAGAGTGTGTTCCAGACGTGGGAACCACATCGCCAGTGTGAACATTTATATAAACAAAATTCTTCTCATAGCGGTTTGTCGCATGTCACAAAAAATCTCCAACGTTAATTTTATTAAATTCCGAATTGATAAAATACATTTTCAAGATAATAAATCATGATATCCCAGAATAAAATATACAATCAATGTCACAGGAACGGAAATCTCTATAAATGAGAACCGGAAGCTTATTTTCCGTTTGTAACACTTGGAATTGGTCGATTAGAATTTGCTCTTGTATTTCATTTACCTTTCTCAGGACTCAGGACTCATTTGGCTCAGTGCCAAGTTAATAAATCATGATATCGCAGAATAAAGTATGCAATCAATGTCCCAAGAACGGAAATCTTTATAAATAAGGACCAAAAGTCTGTTTTCCGTTTGTAACATTTGGAATTGGTCAATCAGAATTTGCTCTTGTATTTCATTTACTTAAAGTTTAGGACTCATTTGGTTCGGTGCCAAATTTTCTTTGCTCTTGTATTTCATTTACCTTTTTCAGGACTCAGGACTCATTTGGCTCAGTGCCAAGTTAATAAATCATGATATCGCAGAATAAAGTACACAATCAATGTTCCAAGAACGGAAATCTTTATAAATGAGGAGTGGAAGTTTATTTTCCGTTTGTAATATTTGGAATTGGTCAATCAGAATTTGCTCTTGTATTTCATTTGCTTAAAACTTGGACTCATTTGGCTCGGTGCCAAATTTTCTCCAGTGACTAATAGCGGATTGAAATGCGGTTTCGTGCCAGGGAGTCATCTCCATATTGAAATGTAGTATGGCAGTTATTCGTCTGTGGAGTGCTGATGAGTCAAATCCTTTATACCACGTGTATGGGTGTACATTACTTGTGATTATTATTAATTCAGGCATGAATGGAACAAATCCACCTTTTACTTGTACTTGAATGGGTGTTGAGTCACAATAGCGGAGCATATCAGAGTAAGCTATCCATCCATAGAAGTCATCTATCAATACAACTTTATGTTGGTTGTATCCGTCCCACCAATCTGTGCCATTTTTTTGGCATTTGGGTTTGATATACAGGTCAGGGAATGATTTTATGGCTTGTTGAGTTTTTCCTTTGCCAGTCATTCTGTAGAAAACCACTACAGCTGTTTTAAAGTTTCTCTGTGATTTATTCTTTATATGCATGTATTCTCTTAAGGCAGCTCTATGCTTGCATGTTGTTACAAAGTCATATTCGTAGCATTCTTCAAGAGTATGTCCTTCGTCAATGAAAGTTTTTATTTGCAAGAGCTTGCAGTCTGGTTTGACGTCTGGGCTGTTGGTGAAGTAATTACTAATTGCAGTTTTGGAGTCGCTTGATTGGGCACAAGTTCTTTTCATTATTTCCCAGTGCGCTCTCGGGTGTAGTTTTTTCACTCCTGTTAAATAGTATTTCTTTGTGAATTGCACACATCCTTGAATACACGATAAATCATTGGCTCCTGTTTCGTACTGAAAATCAAAAGTTGCAACGAATGAAAAGTCCAGCCATTTATCCGGGTGGTCGTTTAGAAAGGGATTGTTGATTGTAAAATACCAACACTTTGCTTGGGAACGATTCATCACAGAGGTGGGAATAAAAACTTTAGACCAAAGCAACTTAAAATATATTATCTTCTTTATATTTGGCTGTTTAAAACAAAATAACTTTCATATATATTGTCTTTGGCAATCTAAAATAAAATAATATTCTTTCCATTACAATTAATTTTCCTCCTACAAATATTTATTTCTTATTCTAAAAAAAAAAAAAAAAAAAAAATTTTTTTTTTTTTTTTAGAAACAAATTTCTTGGTAGAATTATTTATTAGATAGAATTTAGGAGAAGGATATAAAACATGTATTTAATATTAATATTATCCAAATAGATAACATATAGTTTTAAATTAACTAATTATGCTTAGCCACTAGTATATTATTAAAAAAGTTTATTTCATAAATGAATACAGAATAAAAGATATAAATATAGTTTTATGATGTTACAAAATTTAGTCACCGGTATTTTATTGGAAAAAAATAGTTTACTTTATAAATGAATGTAACGTGGGTGGGTATATATAATATATAGAATAATAGATAAAAATATAGTTTTATCAGTTAATTATCCAATGTCAAGCTAATCCGTAAAAGTGAAATGATTTCCCCACATACTTATCTGGACGGAGGTTCACTGGTGACCACTCAGAAATAACATTTGATAGTGTCATTTTGACAAGTTGAGAAACAAAAAAACATGGGGAAGTTATGAAACAGGATATGATGAAACAGGAAGTTATGAAACAGGATATGATGAAACAGGAAGTTATGAAACAGGATATAATTTAACAGGAAGTTATGAAACAGGATATAATTTAACAGGAAGTTATGAAACAGGATATGATTTAACAGGAAGTTATGAAACAGGATATAATTTAACAGGAAGTTATGAAACAAGATGTGATTTGCGTATAAAAGAGCGTACAATTTTCATTTCTCACCACTTTATCAGCCAACCTCGTCAGTCTCTCTCGCCAACTAAGAAAGTTAATCACTAGCCAACTTTGTCAAGCAACTCGTCAGTGTTAAGCCAACTCATCATTATTTCATCATGTGCTTCTCCCTTATTAAAGAAAATGGAACAATCTGCACCTTCCAATGCAGCATCACGGAGGAAACTCATTTAAACATCATTTACATCATGAAACTTGGTGAAAAATTTTTCTTTCAACGCAACAGTGATCCACAGCACTTGAAAAAAATCCTGCCAGACCGTGTTACCTGCCTGCTCATGAATGAATTACCTACAGAAAGCTCTGGACACGTTCAAGCTCAACTCAGTTTTGCACCAGATTCTCTCAATAAAGAAGAACCCATCCAAGGATTATTAGATGGGACATTTTTAATGGCCGAATACTCAGTGACCTATGAAAATCCAGTCCCAATGCACAACAGATATCTTGGTGTGGTGTCGGTGAGAAATGAATTAATTCCATGCCTAAGAAACATAAATAATGATTGTATTATGTACATGTAAAGACTATTTTTCTTTCGTGCTTGTAAATATATTTTTTTGTAAATACTTTGTAAATATATTTTTGTAAAATAGCAATAAAGACGGAAAAAATGGGGGAAGAGAATCCCGTATTTTGGGATTCTCTTCCCCCATTTTTTTAAAAGTCTTGCTAACCATTGGTTCATCCTGTCAAGTAAAGACTTATCCTTTAAAGCACTAAGAAACTGAATATCAAAGAGTTAAAAGATGACATTATTTTTTTTGCTCGGTTATTTATTTGAGAAGTTGTAACAATGATTCCCCCACATCAATTATTCCAAGAATATTAATAATAAAATAAATTTACCAAATAAACATGATAATTAATGGATAAAAAAAAGGGGAAAGATATTTTAATTTAATATTTTAAAGATTTTTTTAAAAATATTTTTCAGGTTTACCCCATTTTTTTATTTTATTTTAAAAATGTTTACAGAATAATAATAAAAGCAACAACAGAATGATTTTACAATGACGGTTGAATTTTTAACTGAAATGAAGAATGGTCAAATGAAATGTCTATTGTATAGTATCCGTTAACTGATGAAGTTTCTAATAGAGGTGTGATAGAGGTCTCTGCTGCTGCAATCCTCGGTATTTTTACTAAAAGTGGTGGAATTCTCAGAGAATGTTGAATAGGTGGGTCAGGTGAGGCAGGTGATGGCAACAAATCAGGTGAGGCAGGTGAATAAGATGGTAAGAAATCAGGTGAGGCAGGTGAATAAGATGGTAAGAAATCAGGTGAGGCAGGTGATGGCAACGAATCAGGTGAGTCAGGTGATGGCAACAAATCAGGTGAGTCAGGTGATGGCAACAAATCAGGTGAGGCAGGTGAATAAGATGGTAACAAATCAGGTGAGGCAGGTGAATAAGATGGCAACAAATCAGGTGAGGCAGGTGAATAAGATGGCAACAAATCTGGTGAGGCAGGTGAATACCATGAATCAAATGAGGAAGGTGAATGTTCAGGTGAGGGCAAGAAATCTGGTGAGGCAGGTGAATACCATGAATCAAATGAGGAAGGTGAATGTTCAGGTGAGGCAGGTGAATACCATAAATCAGGTGAGGCAGGTGATGGCAAGAAATCAGGTGATTGCAATAAATCAGATGGCAACAAATCAGATGAAGCAGGCAACAAATCAGATGGCAACAAATCAGATGAGGCAGGCAACAAATCAGATGAGGCAGGTGCCTCATCAAGTATATCCGGTTCCGTGAGAGCATTATCAAATGTTTGCGGCATTGGGTGGATCCTCGAATGGACACATTTGACTGCTGTTCTACAATGTCTTTTCACGTTCTTATCAACTTCCTCAGAATCCCTTTTACGTGATCTCAGGTTATACATGGTGAACGCAGTTATGAATAGTAAAAATGAATGTTTGCGCTTCTATAACTCTATAAAGATGACGTCACGTGACAGAAAGTCACGTGACAGGATGCACATGATAGGAAGTCACGTGACAGGATGGGGTAACAGGAAGTCATGTGACAGGATGGGGTAACAGGAAGTCACGTGACAGGATGCACATGATAGGAAGTCACGTGACATGAATATATTATATGAGATATAAAAAGAAGCGCGCTAACTCCAGCATTTTCTTGTTGTCACTTTAGTAGCCAAACTCTAAACAAAAGTAAAGATGGCGCAAAAGGATCCAAGTGTAATACTGGAGGATGACAAGATAATAAGATATCTCCAGGAAGATGAATTATTATATGTTTTGGACATATTAAATAAATACGTTCCTGAGATGCAACGAGATGAGTGTAAAAATGAGGATGACAACCTGATGGGCAACATGATAAAGGATGACAACCTAATGGAGGATGGCAACATGATAAAGGATGACAACCTGATGGGCAACACGATGAAGGATGACAACCTAACGGACTACCTAATGGAGGATGACAACCTAATGGAGGATGACAACCTGATGGGCAACATGATGAAGGACCTAATGGAAGATAGTTTTGATTTCGACAACATGGTGAAGGATTTAGATAATTATGAACTGAACGAAATGCTACAAGATTTGATAAGTTTAGAAGATGAATTAAATAAACCTGATGTACTCAACAACGTGGCGAATAAATTGGACATGATGGGAGAAGAGGTAGAACAATTTAACACCCCTGAATGAACGTTTCGTGAAAAATATTTCTCATTATATGATACTTTACCTTTGTAATGCTACATTCTTGTTATACTATACCTTTTGTACAAAACTGTTATTAAATAATAAATTATTATCTATTAAAAAAATAAATACAGATACTCTACCTTTGTAATGCTACATTCTTGTTATACTATACCTTTTGTACAAAACTGTAATTAAATAATAAATTATTATCTATTAAAAAATAAATACAGATACTCTACCTTTGTAATGCTACATTCTTGTTATACTATACCTTTTGTACAAAACTGTTATTAAATAATAAATTATTATCTATTAAAAAAATAAATACAGATATTGAAGACCATAAGAAATTATTCTCTCATAAATAATTTACATGTCCTATCTTACCACAAGATATATCAAGCGGTATATTTACTTCGAGTTGAGGGTAATCATGGATACATTATAAAAATAAAAGTAAAATTACATAAAATAAATAATTTACGGGACTGACAATAGATCTATGTATTGTCAGTCCCGCACATTATAAAATTACATAAAATAAACAATTTATAAACATATCAGTGCATAATAATATATAATATTTAAATAAAAAAATACCTATTGTAAAATTATTATTCTAAATATAAATTTTAATAACCAGTATATTATTAAAGGGATGTAAGGTCAGGTGATGCGTAACATCACAGCCTCTCCTTGACAAATGTCAACCCCGCCTTCTCGTGGTGCATCCTGTTCCCACTAAAGGGGCTCTGACGACCGCAAATAGCGGTATAACTATACCATCGGGATCAGAGGAAATGCTATCCCACACTCACCAACCCGCTTGGCCAGCGTGGTGAGTTATGGCCAAACACCTCCAAAATGACTCTACAACTTAAATCTTGGCCCTCAGTCTCCGGCAGCTGGAATGTACCTGGCCAAGGCAGCGGCCAGTGCGACATGAAGGCAGAGGGTGCTAAGAATCCCCGGAGGACCGGACTAGGCTGCCATTTGATGCTGACCTTGGCTACCTACAACGGACGCTCCCTATCTTCTGATTCAAGGCTTCTTGAATTGGAAGAGGAACTACAAAGGATCAAGTGGGACATCGTCGGGCTGAGTGAGGTAAGGAGAAAAGGAGAAGATCTCATTGAACTGAAAAGTGGACATCTCTTCTATTATCGTGGGACAGATACTGGCAGAACTAGTGGTGTTGGATTTATAATAAACAAGAAACTGAAGGATAAAGTGGTAGAAGTTGAAAGTTCCTCTGACAGAGCTGCACGACTCGTTATCCAACTATCGAGAAGATACCAGGCTCAGATTATTCAAACTTATGCACCCACCACAAGTCATCCTGAAGAAGAAATTGAAGAATTTTATGAGGAAATTCGTCATCTAAATAATAAAGGTAAGCAGCACTTGAAGATAATTATGGGAGATTTCAATGCAAAAATAGGGCACCGGCAACAGAATGAAACTTCAGTAGGTAAATTCGGTCACGGCAACAGAAACCAGCGTGGAAATACTCTCGTTGAGTTTGCAGAGGCAGAAGGATTTTTCATCTTGAATTCCTTTTTCAAGAAAAAGCCACACAGGAAATGGACATGGAGACATCCAATTGGGACGACAAGTGAAATTGATTTTATTATGTGTAACAAAAAATTCGTCATCGAAGACTGCAGTGTGCTAAACAAGTTCAACACAGGTAGTGACCATAGATTGGTGAGATGTAAGATGCACCTCAACACTAAACTGGAACGTGGCAAGCTCATAAGACAAACAAAATGTATTGACATAACCAACCTTAAAAAACACCATAATACTTTCAAGTTGGAACTGAAGAACAGATTCTCTGCTTTAGAAGGCCTAACATCGGAAGAAGTGGATATTTCGGAAGTTAACAGAAAAGTATCCAAAGCTCTTATGGAAACAGCAACAAAATTAGCTGGGTCTAAGAACAAGTTGCATGTAAACAAATTATCAGGAAAAACCAAAATGTTGATGCAAAAAAGAAGAGAGATGAGGACAACTAAAGAAGATGTGACTTCCAAAGTGGAATATATAGAGCTATGCAAGACAGCACGAAAAAGTATCACTGAAGACGTAAGGAAATTCAACTGTGAGCTAGTGAGGAAAGCAATTGAAAACAACCAAAGCCTAAAGATAGCAAAGGGACATCTCAGTAAGGGAAGAAAACAGATTATGGCTCTGAGAAAAGAAGATGGTTCTATAACAAGAAATAGAGGCGAAATTTTGACAAGAGTGAAAGATTTCTACTCCAAATTATATGAAAGGGATGATACATGTACTCCAGACATCATGAAAGGTACCAGAGTTCTTCCAGTCCTCCCAGCAGAAGTTGCTCATGCAATCAAGAACATGAAGCGGGGGAAAGCTCCAGGAGAAGATGGAATTACTATAGACATCATACAAGAAGCAAGTGGAGAAATTGAAACAGTGCTCGCCCAAATTTTCACTCGATGCCTTAATGAAGGGAAGATTCCTGAGGATTGGAACAATGCTACAATGATCCTGCTACATAAAAAAGGTGACATTGAGGATCTCAGGAACTACAGACCTATCAGCCTCCTATCAGTGGTTTATAAAATCTTCACTAAAGTTCTTTCACACCGCTTGAAGGTAACACTGGACATGGCTCAACCGAGAGAACAAGCTGGATTCAGGAGTGGCTACAGCACAATAGATCATATCCACGTACTGAGAGAACTAATTGAAAGAGCGAGGGAATATGAACTTCCATTGTGCATGGCTTTTATCGATTATGAAAAAGCCTTTGATTCGGTGAAACCATCAGCAGTTACCACGGCTCTGAAATCCTGCGGTATTGAAGATGCATACATTAATATTATTAATAACATCTATGAAAATGCAAGTGCAAAGATTCGGCTGTTTGAAAATACAACACACATAAAAATTGGAAAGGGAGTGAGACAAGGTGACACCATATCTCCGAAGCTCTTTAATGCCACATTGGAAAATGTCTTTCAATCACTGAACTGGGAAAACAAAGGGATAAAGATTAATGGAGATTATCTAACCCACCTTCGTTTTGCTGATGACGTAGTCATTTTTGCAACTACCCCATCAGAGCTGCAGAGTATGATCCAGGAACTTGCTGACAAGAGTAAAGAAGTGGGATTAAAAATGAACTTTCAGAAGACAAAAGTGATGTTCAATGCTTTTACAAGAAATGAAGATTTATCGATTGATGGAGAAAAACTGGAGATAACAGATACGTATGTTTATCTTGGACAGCAGGTATCAAGTGAGGGTCACATTGATGAAGAAATTAATCGGCGTACAAAACTTGCGTGGAGAGCTTTTGGAAGAAACAGCATAATTTTCAGGAGCAATATGCCATTATGTCTTAAAAGAAAAGTGTTTGATCAATGCATCCTTCCAGTGCTTACGTATGGTGCAGAGACGTGGACCTTAACTAAAAGAGACATACAAAGGCTGCAGACAACTCAAAGTAGCATGGAGAGGTGCATGCTTGGTATAACCAGGAGAGATAAGAAGAGGAACTCGTGGATCCGAAAAATGACGAGAGTGGAAGACATCATGATCAGAGTTAAATCCCTGAAATGGCAATGGGCTGGACATACTGCCAGAAGGACAGACCATAGATGGACAGCCGAAATTTTAGATTGGATTCCAAGGGACAGGAAAAGACCCAGAAAAAGACCACATGGGAGATGGGTGGATGAAATTCGTAAATATGCGGGAGTGACATGGAGGAGACTGGCACAAGACAGACCGTTGTGGAGGAAACTTGGGGAGACCTTCGTCCAGCAGTGGATTGATAATGGTTGACAATGATGATGATGATGATATTATTAAAAAAATTCTACTAATTACATGTATCATTTCAAGGGTGGACGCGGGTGGGTAAGTATAATATATAGTATATAATATATAATATTTAAATAAAAAAATACCTATTGTAAAATTATTATTTTAAATACAAATTTTAATAACCAGTATATTATTAAAAAAATTCTACTAATTACATGTATCATTTCAAGGGTGGACGCGGGTGGGTAAGTATAATATATAGTATATAATATATAATATTTAAATAAAAAAATACCTATTGTAAAATTATTATTCTAAATATAAATTTTAATAACCAGTATATTATTAAAAAAAATTCTACTTATTAACCAGTATATTATTATAACCAGTATATTATTATCAGTAACCAGTATATTATTATCAGTATAAGTATAGTACATAGTATATAATGTATAATATTTAAATAAAAAAATACCTATTGTAAAATTATTATTCTAAAAACTTTTTCTAAAAAACTTTTTATAGGTATTTTTTTATTTAAATATTATATATTATATACTATATATTATACTTACCCACCCGCGTCCACCCTTGAAATGATACATGTAATTAGTAGAATTTTTTTAATAATATACTGGTTATTAAAATTTATATTTAGAATAATAATTCTACAATAGGTATTTTTTTATTTAAATATTATATATTATATACTATATATTACACTTACCCGCGTCCACCCTTGAAATGATACATGTAATTAGTAGAATTTTTTAATAATATACTGGTTATTAAAATTTATATTTACAATAATAATTTAACAATAGGTATTTTTTTATTTAAATATTATATATTATATACTATAAAATAAAAAATAAAAAAATACCTATTTAAATAAAAAAATACCTATTGTAAAATTATTATTCTAAATATAAATTTTAATAACCAGTATATTATTAAAAAAAAATTCTACTAATTACATGTATCATTTCAAGGGTGGACGCGGGAGGGTAAGTATAATATATAGTATATAATATATAATATTTAAATAAAAAAATACCTATTGTAAAATTATTATTCTAAATATAAATTTTAATAACCAGTATATTATTAAAAAAAATTCTACTTATTAACCAGTATATTATTATAACCAGTATATTATTATCAGTAACCAGTATATTATTATCAGTATAAGTATAGTACATAGTATATAATGTATAATATTTAAATAAAAAAATACCTATTGTAAAATTATTATTCTAAAAACTTTTCTACAATTTTATTTTTTCTATTAAAAAAAAAAATTCTACTAATTACATGTATCATTTCAAGGGTGGACGCGGGTGGGTAAGTGTAATATATAGTATATAATATATAATATTTAAATAAAAAAATCCACCTATTGTAAAATTATTATTCTAAATATAAATTTTAATAACCAGTATATTATTAAAGGGATGTAAGGTCAGGTGATGCGTAACATCACAGCCTCTCCTTGACAAATGTCAACCCCGCCTTCTCGTGGTGCATCCTGTTCCCACTAAAGGGGCTCTGACGACCGCAAATAGCGGTATAACTATACCATCGGGATCAGAGGAAATGCTATCCCACACTCACCAACCCGCTTGGCCAGCGTGGTGAGTTATGGCCAAACACCTCCAAAATGACTCTACAACTTAAATCTTGGCCCTCAGTCTCCGGCAGCTGGAATGTACCTGGCCAAGGCAGCGGCCAGTGCGACATGAAGGCAGAGGGTGCTAAGAATCCCCGGAGGACCGGACTAGGCTGCCATTTGATGCTGACCTTGGCTACCTACAACGGACGCTCCCTATCTTCTGATTCAAGGCTTCTTGAATTGGAAGAGGAACTACAAAGGATCAAGTGGGACATCGTCGGGCTAAGTGAGGTAAGGAGAAAAGGAGAAGATCTCATTGAACTGAAAAGTGGACATCTCTTCTATTATCGTGGGACAGATACTGGCAGAACTAGTGGTGTTGGATTTATAATAAACAAGAAACTGAAGGATAAAGTGGTAGAAGTTGAAAGTTCCTCTGACAGAGCTGCACGACTCGTTATCCAACTCTCAAGAAGATACCAGGCTCAGATTATTCAAACTTATGCACCCACCACAAGTCATCCTGAAGAAGAAATTGAAGAATTTTATGAGGAAATTTGTCATCTAAATAATAAAGGTAAGCAGCACTTGAAAATAATTATGGGAGATTTCAATGCAAAAATAGGGCAACGGCAACAGAATGAAACTTCAGTAGGCAAATTCGGTCACGGCAACAGAAACCAGCGTGGAAATACTCTCGTTGAGTTTGCAGAGGCAGAAGGGTTTTTCATCTTGAACTCCTTCTTCAAGAAAAAGCCACACAGGAAATGGACATGGAGACATCCAAATGGAATGACAAGTGAAATTGATTTTATTATGTGTAACAAAAAATTCGTCATAGAAGACTGCAGTGTGCTAAACAAGTTCAACACAGGTAGTGACCATAGATTGGTGAGATGTAAGATGCACCTCAACACTAAACGTGAACGTGGCAAGCTCATAAGACAAACAAAATCTATTGACATAACCAACCTTAAAAAACACCATAATACCTTCAAATTGGAACTGAAGAACAGGTTCTCTGCTTTAGAAGGCCTAACATCGGAAGAAGTGGATATTTCTGAAGTTAACAGAAAAGTAACCAAAGCTCTTATGGAAACAGCAACAAAATTAGCTGGGTCTAAGAACAAGTTGCATGTAAATAAATTATCAGGAAAAACGAAAATGTTGATGCAAAAAAGAAGAGAGATGAGGACAACTAAAGAAGATGTGACTTCCAAAGTGGAATATATAGAGCTATGCAAGACAGTAAGAAAAAGTATCACTGAAGACGTAAGAAAATTCAACTGTGAACTAGTGAGGAAAGCAATTCAAAACAACCAAAGCCTAAAGATAGCAAAGGGACATCTCAGTAAGGGAAGAAAACAGATTATGGCACTGAGAAAAGAAAATGGTTCTGTAACAAGAAATAGAGGCGAAATTTTGACAAGAGTGAAAGATTTCTACTCCAAATTATATGAAAGGGATGATACATGCACTCCAGACATCATGAAAGATACAACTACCAGAGTTCCTCCAGTCCTTCCAGCAGAAGTTGCACATGCAATCAAGAACATGAAGCGGGGAAAAGCTCCAGGAGAAGATGGAATTACTGTAGACTTCATACAAGAAGCAAGTGGAGAAATCGAAACAGTACTCGCCCAAATTTTCACTCGATGCCTTAATGAAGGAAAGATTCCTGAGGATTGGAACACCGCTACAATGATCCTGCTACATAAGAAAGGTGACATTGAGGATCTTGGAAACTACAGACCTATCAGCCTCCTATCAGTAGTTTATAAAATCTTCACTAAAGTTCTTTCACACCGCTTGAAGGTAACACTGGACATGGCTCAACCGAGAGAACAAGCTGGATTCAGGAGTGGCTACAGCACAATAGATCATATCCACGTGCTGAGAGAACTAATTGAAAGAGCGAGGGAATATGAACTTCCATTGTGCATGGCTTTTATCGATTATGAAAAAGCCTTTGATTCGGTGAAACCATCAGCAGTTACAATGGCTCTGAAAACCTGCGGTATTGAAGATGCATACATTAATATTATTAATAACATCTATGAAAATGCAAGTGCAAAGATTCGGCTGTTTGAAAATACAACACACGTAAAAATTGGAAAGGGAGTGAGACAAGGTGACACCATATCTCCGAAGCTCTTTAATGCCACATTGGAGGGTGTTTTTCAGTCGCTGAGCTGGGAAAACAAGGGGATAAAGATTAATGGAGATTATCTAACCCACCTTCGTTTTGCTGATGACGTAGTCATTTTTGCAACTACCCCATCAGAGCTGCAGAGTATGATCCAGGAACTTGCTGACAAGAGTAAAGAAGTGGGATTAAAAATGAACTTTCAGAAGACAAAAGTGATGTTCAATGCTTTTACAAGAAATGAAGATTTATCGATTGATGGAGAAAAGCTGGAGATGACAGACACGTACGTTTATCTTGGACAGCAGATATCAAGTGAGGGTCACATTGATGAAGAAATTAATCGGCGTACAAAACTTGCCTGGAGAGCTTTTGGAAGAAACAGCATAATTTTCAAGAGCAATATGCCATTATGTCTTAAAAGAAAAGTGTTTGATCAATGCATCCTTCCAGTGCTTACGTATGGTGCAGAGACGTGGACCTTAACTAAAAGAGACATACAAAGGCTGCAGACAACTCAAAGAAGCATGGAGAGGTGCATACTTGGTGTAACCAGGAGAGATAAGAAGAGGAACTCGTGGATCCGAAAAATGACAAGAGTGGTAGACATCATGATCAGAGTTAAATCCCTGAAATGGCAATGGGCTGGACATACTGCGAGAAGGACAGATCATCGATGGACAGCCGAAATTTTAGATTGGATTCCAAGGGACAGGAAAAGACCCAGAAGAAGACCACATGGGAGATGGGTGGATGAAATTCGAAAGTATGCAGGGGTGACATGGAGGAGACTGGCACAAGACAGACCGTTGTGGAGGAAACTTGGGGAGACCTTCGTCCAGCAGTGGATTGATAATGGTTGACAATGATGATGATGATGATATAATATTTAAATAAAAAAATACCTATTGTAAAATTATTATTCTAAATATAAATTTTAATAACCAGTATATTATTAAAGGGATGTAAGGTCAGGTGATGCGTAACATCACAGCCTCTCCTTGACAAATGTCAACCCCGCCTTCTCGTGGTGCATCCTGTTCCCACTAAAGGGGCTCTGACGACCGCAAATAGCGGTATAACTATACCATCGGGATCAGAGGAAATGCTATCCCACACTCACCAACCCGCTTGGCCAGCGTGGTGAGTTATGGCCAAACACCTCCAAAATGACTCTACAACTTAAATCTTGGCCCTCAGTCTCCGGCAGCTGGAATGTACCTGGCCAAGGCAGCGGCCAGTGCGACATGAAGGCAGAGGGTGCTAAGAATCCCCGGAGGACCGGACTAGGCTGCCATTTGATGCTGACCTTGGCTACCTACAACGGACGCTCCCTATCTTCTGATTCAAGGCTTCTTGAATTGGAAGAGGAACTACAAAGGATCAAGTGGGACATCGTCGGGCTGAGTGAGGTAAGGAGAAAAGGAGAAGATCTCATTGAACTGAAAAGTGGACATCTCTTCTATTATCGTGGGACAGATACTGGCAGAACTAGTGGTGTTGGATTTA
Source organism: Macrothele yani (assembly GCA_039090855.1). Lineage (NCBI taxonomy): Eukaryota > Metazoa > Arthropoda > Arachnida > Araneae > Macrothelidae > Macrothele > Macrothele yani. The sequence goes on along the minus strand of CM077020.1, from coordinate 11,287,601 downwards.
TAATAAACAAGAAACTGAAGGATAAAGTGGTAGAAGTTGAAAGTTCCTCTGACAGAGCTGCACGACTCGTTATCCAACTATCGAGAAGATACCAGGCTCAGATTATTCAAACTTATGCACCCACCACAAGTCATCCTGAAGAAGAAATTGAAGAATTTTATGAGGAAATTCGTCATCTAAATAATAAAGGTAAGCAGCACTTGAAGATAATTATGGGAGATTTCAATGCAAAAATAGGGCACCGGCAACAGAATGAAACTTCAGTAGGTAAATTCGGTCACGGCAACAGAAACCAGCGTGGAAATACTCTCGTTGAGTTTGCAGAGGCAGAAGGATTTTTCATCTTGAATTCCTTTTTCAAGAAAAAGCCACACAGGAAATGGACATGGAGACATCCAATTGGGACGACAAGTGAAATTGATTTTATTATGTGTAACAAAAAATTCGTCATCGAAGACTGCAGTGTGCTAAACAAGTTCAACACAGGTAGTGACCATAGATTGGTGAGATGTAAGATGCACCTCAACACTAAACTGGAACGTGGCAAGCTCATAAGACAAACAAAATGTATTGACATAACCAACCTTAAAAAACACCATAATACTTTCAAGTTGGAACTGAAGAACAGATTCTCTGCTTTAGAAGGCCTAACATCGGAAGAAGTGGATATTTCGGAAGTTAACAGAAAAGTATCCAAAGCTCTTATGGAAACAGCAACAAAATTAGCTGGGTCTAAGAACAAGTTGCATGTAAACAAATTATCAGGAAAAACCAAAATGTTGATGCAAAAAGAAGAGAGATGAGGACAACTAAAGAAGATGTGACTTCCAAAGTGGAATATATAGAGCTATGCAAGACAGCACGAAAAAGTATCACTGAAGACGTAAGGAAATTCAACTGTGAGCTAGTGAGGAAAGCAATTGAAAACAACCAAAGCCTAAAGATAGCAAAGGGACATCTCAGTAAGGGAAGAAAACAGATTATGGCTCTGAGAAAAGAAGATGGTTCTATAACAAGAAATAGAGGCGAAATTTTGACAAGAGTGAAAGATTTCTACTCCAAATTATATGAAAGGGATGATACATGTACTCCAGACATCATGAAAGGTACCAGAGTTCTTCCAGTCCTCCCAGCAGAAGTTGCTCATGCAATCAAGAACATGAAGCGGGGGAAAGCTCCAGGAGAAGATGGAATTACTATAGACATCATACAAGAAGCAAGTGGAGAAATTGAAACAGTGCTCGCCCAAATTTTCACTCGATGCCTTAATGAAGGGAAGATTCCTGAGGATTGGAACAATGCTACAATGATCCTGCTACATAAAAAAGGTGACATTGAGGATCTCAGGAACTACAGACCTATCAGCCTCCTATCAGTGGTTTATAAAATCTTCACTAAAGTTCTTTCACACCGCTTGAAGGTAACACTGGACATGGCTCAACCGAGAGAACAAGCTGGATTCAGGAGTGGCTACAGCACAATAGATCATATCCACGTACTGAGAGAACTAATTGAAAGAGCGAGGGAATATGAACTGCCATTGTGCATGGCTTTTATCGATTATGAAAAAGCCTTTGATTCGGTGAAACCATCAGCAGTTACCACGGCTCTGAAATCCTGCGGTATTGAAGATGCATACATTAATATTATTAATAACATCTATGAAAATGCAAGTGCAAAGATTCGGCTGTTTGAAAATACAACACACATAAAAATTGGAAAGGGAGTGAGACAAGGTGACACCATATCTCCGAAGCTCTTTAATGCCACATTGGAAAATGTCTTTCAATCACTGAACTGGGAAAACAAAGGGATAAAGATTAATGGAGATTATCTAACCCACCTTCGTTTTGCTGATGACGTAGTCATTTTTGCAACTACCCCATCAGAGCTGCAGAGTATGATCCAGGAACTTGCTGACAAGAGTAAAGAAGTGGGATTAAAAATGAACTTTCAGAAGACAAAAGTGATGTTCAATGCTTTTACAAGAAATGAAGATTTATCGATTGATGGAGAAAAACTGGAGATAACAGATACGTATGTTTATCTTGGACAGCAGGTATCAAGTGAGGGTCACATTGATGAAGAAATTAATCGGCGTACAAAACTTGCCTGGAGAGCTTTTGGAAGAAACAGCATAATTTTCAGGAGCAATATGCCATTATGTCTTAAAAGAAAAGTGTTTGATCAATGCATCCTTCCAGTGCTTACGTATGGTGCAGAGACGTGGACCTTAACTAAAAGAGACATACAAAGGCTGCAGACAACTCAAAGAAGCATGGAGAGGTGCATGCTTGGTATAACCAGGAGAGATAAGAAGAGGAACTCGTGGATCCGAAAAATGACGAGAGTGGAAGACATCATGATCAGAGTTAAATCCCTGAAATGGCAATGGGCTGGACATACTGCCAGAAGGACAGACCATAGATGGACAGCCGAAATTTTAGATTGGATTCCAAGGGACAGGAAAAGACCCAGAAAAAGACCACATGGGAGATGGGTGGATGAAATTCGTAAATATGCGGGAGTGACATGGAGGAGACTGGCACAAGACAGACCGTTGTGGAGGAAACTTGGGGAGACCTTCGTCCAGCAGTGGATTGATAATGGTTGACAATGATGATGATGATGATATTATTAAAAAAATTCTACTAATTACATGTATCATTTCAAGGGTGGACGCGGGTGGGTAAGTATAATATATAGTATATAATATATAATATTTAAATAAAAAAATACCTATTGTAAAATTATTATTTTAAATACAAATTTTAATAACCAGTATATTATTAAAAAAAAATTCTACTAATTACATGTATCATTTCAAGGGTGGACGCGGGTGGGTAAGTATAATATATAGTATATAATATATAATATTTAAATAAAAAAATACCTATTGTAAAATTATTATTCTAAATATAAATTTTAATAACCAGTATATTATTAAAAAAAAATTCTACTTATTAACCAGTATATTATTATAACCAGTATATTATTATCAGTAACCAGTATATTATTATCAGTATAAGTATAGTACATAGTATATAATGTATAATATTTAAATAAAAAAATACCTATTGTAAAATTATTATTCTAAAAACTTTTTCTAAAAACTTTTTATAGGTATTTTTTTATTTAAATATTATATATTATATACTATATATTATACTTACCCACCCGCGTCCACCCTTGAAATGATACATGTAATTAGTAGAATTTTTTTTAATAATATACTGGTTATTAAAATTTATATTTAGAATAATAATTCTACAATAGGTATTTTTTTATTTAAATATTATATATTATATACTATATATTACACTTACCCACCCGCGTCCACTTGAAATGATACATGTAATTAGTAGAATTTTTTTAATAATATACTGGTTATTAAAATTTATATTTACAATAATAATTTAACAATAGGTATTTTTTTATTTAAATATTATATATTATATACTATAAAATAAAAAATAAAAAAATACCTATTTAAATAAAAAAATACCTATTGTAAAATTATTATTCTAAATATAAATTTTAATAACCAGTATATTATTAAAAAAAATTCTACTAATTACATGTATCATTTCAAGGGTGGACGCGGGAGGGAAAGTATAATATATAGTATATAATATATAATATTTAAATAAAAAAATACCTATTGTAAAATTATTATTCTAAATATAAATTTTAATAACCAGTATATTATTAAAAAAAATTCTACTTATTAACCAGTATATTATTATAACCAGTATATTATTATCAGTAACCAGTATATTATTATCAGTATAAGTATAGTACATAGTATATAATGTATAATATTTAAATAAAAAAATACCTATTGTAAAATTATTATTCTAAAAACTTTTTCTAAAAACTTTTTATAGGTATTTTTTTATTAAAAAAAAAAATTCTACTAATTACATGTATCATTTCAAGGGTGGACGCGGGTGGGTAAGTGTAATATATAGTATATAATATATAATATTTAAATAAAAAAATACCTATTGTAAAATTATTATTCTAAATATAAATTTTAATAACCAGTATATTATTAAAGGGATGTAAGGTCAGGTGATGCGTAACATCACAGCCTCTCCTTGACAAATGTCAACCCCGCCTTCTCGTGGTGCATCCTGTTCCCACTAAAGGGCTCTGACGACCGCAAATAGCGGTATAACTATACCATCGGGATCAGAGGAAATGCTATCCCACACTCACCAACCCGCTTGGCCAGCGTGGTGAGTTATGGCCAAACACCTCCAAAATGACTCTACAACTTAAATCTTGGCCCTCAGTCTCCGGCAGCTGGAATGTACCTGGCCAAGGCAGCGGCCAGTGCGACATGAAGGCAGAGGGTGCTAAGAATCCCCGGAGGACCGGACTAGGCTGCCATTTGATGCTGACCTTGGCTACCTACAACGGACGCTCCCTATCTTCTGATTCAAGGCTTCTTGAATTGGAAGAGGAACTACAAAGGATCAAGTGGGACATCGTCGGGCTGAGTGAGGTAAGGAGAAAAGGAGAAGATCTCATTGAACTGAAAAGTGGACATCTCTTCTATTATCGTGGGACAGATACTGGCAGAACTAGTGGTGTTGGATTTATAATAAACAAGAAACTGAAGGATAAAGTGGTAGAAGTTGAAAGTTCCTCTGACAGAGCTGCACGACTCGTTATCCAACTATCGAGAAGATACCAGGCTCAGATTATTCAAACTTATGCACCCACCACAAGTCATCCTGAAGAAGAAATTGAAGAATTTTATGAGGAAATTTGTCATCTAAATAATAAAGGTAAGCAGCACTTGAAAATAATTATGGGAGATTTCAATGCAAAAATAGGGCAACGGCAACAGAATGAAACTTCAGTAGGCAAATTCGGTCACGGCAACAGAAACCAGCGTGGAAATACTCTCGTTGAGTTTGCAGAGGCAGAAGGGTTTTTCATCTTGAACTCCTTCTTCAAGAAAAAGCCACACAGGAAATGGACATGGAGACATCCAAATGGAATGACAAGTGAAATTGATTTTATTATGTGTAACAAAAAATTCGTCATAGAAGACTGCAGTGTGCTAAACAAGTTCAACACAGGTAGTGACCATAGATTGGTGAGATGTAAGATGCACCTCAACACTAAACGTGAACGTGGCAAGCTCATAAGACAAACAAAATCTATTGACATAACCAACCTTAAAAAACACCATAATACCTTCAAATTGGAACTGAAGAACAGGTTCTCTGCTTTAGAAGGCCTAACATCGGAAGAAGTGGATATTTCTGAAGTTAACAGAAAAGTAACCAAAGCTCTTATGGAAACAGCAACAAAATTAGCTGGGTCTAAGAACAAGTTGCATGTAAATAAATTATCAGGAAAAACGAAAATGTTGATGCAAAAAAGAAGAGAGATGAGGACAACTAAAGAAGATGTGACTTCCAAAGTGGAATATATAGAGCTATGCAAGACAGTAAGAAAAAGTATCACTGAAGACGTAAGAAAATTCAACTGTGAACTAGTGAGGAAAGCAATTCAAAACAACCAAAGCCTAAAGATAGCAAAGGGACATCTCAGTAAGGGAAGAAAACAGATTATGGCACTGAGAAAAGAAAATGGTTCTGTAACAAGAAATAGAGGCGAAATTTTGACAAGAGTGAAAGATTTCTACTCCAAATTATATGAAAGGGATGATACATGCACTCCAGACATCATGAAAGATACAACTACCAGAGTTCCTCCAGTCCTTCCAGCAGAAGTTGCACATGCAATCAAGAACATGAAGCGGGGAAAAGCTCCAGGAGAAGATGGAATTACTGTAGACTTCATACAAGAAGCAAGTGGAGAAATCGAAACAGTACTCGCCCAAATTTTCACTCGATGCCTTAATGAAGGAAAGATTCCTGAGGATTGGAACACCGCTACAATGATCCTGCTACATAAGAAAGGTGACATTGAGGATCTTGGAAACTACAGACCTATCAGCCTCCTATCAGTAGTTTATAAAATCTTCACTAAAGTTCTTTCACACCGCTTGAAGGTAACACTGGACATGGCTCAACCGAGAGAACAAGCTGGATTCAGGAGTGGCTACAGCACAATAGATCATATCCACGTGCTGAGAGAACTAATTGAAAGAGCGAGGGAATATGAACTTCCATTGTGCATGGCTTTTATCGATTATGAAAAAGCCTTTGATTCGGTGAAACCATCAGCAGTTACAATGGCTCTGAAAACCTGCGGTATTGAAGATGCATACATTAATATTATTAATAACATCTATGAAAATGCAAGTGCAAAGATTCGGCTGTTTGAAAATACAACACACGTAAAAATTGGAAAGGGAGTGAGACAAGGTGACACCATATCTCCGAAGCTCTTTAATGCCACATTGGAGGGTGTTTTTCAGTCGCTGAGCTGGGAAAACAAGGGGATAAAGATTAATGGAGATTATCTAACCCACCTTCGTTTTGCTGATGACGTAGTCATTTTTGCAACTACCCCATCAGAGCTGCAGAGTATGATCCAGGAACTTGCTGACAAGAGTAAAGAAGTGGGATTAAAAATGAACTTTCAGAAGACAAAAGTGATGTTCAATGCTTTTACAAGAAATGAAGATTTATCGATTGATGGAGAAAAGCTGGAGATGACAGACACGTACGTTTATCTTGGACAGCAGATATCAAGTGAGGGTCACATTGATGAAGAAATTAATCGGCGTACAAAACTTGCCTGGAGAGCTTTTGGAAGAAACAGCATAATTTTCAAGAGCAATATGCCATTATGTCTTAAAAGAAAAGTGTTTGATCAATGCATCCTTCCAGTGCTTACGTATGGTGCAGAGACGTGGACCTTAACTAAAAGAGACATACAAAGGCTGCAGACAACTCAAAGAAGCATGGAGAGGTGCATACTTGGTGTAACCAGGAGAGATAAGAAGAGGAACTCGTGGATCCGAAAAATGACAAGAGTGGTAGACATCATGATCAGAGTTAAATCCCTGAAATGGCAATGGGCTGGACATACTGCGAGAAGGACAGATCATCGATGGACAGCCGAAATTTTAGATTGGATTCCAAGGGACAGGAAAAGACCCAGAAGAAGACCACATGGGAGATGGGTGGATGAAATTCGAAAGTATGCAGGGGTGACATGGAGGAGACTGGCACAAGACAGACCGTTGTGGAGGAAACTTGGGGAGACCTTCGTCCAGCAGTGGATTGATAATGGTTGACAATGATGATGATGATGATATAATATTTAAATAAAAAAATACCTATTGTAAAATTATTATTCTAAATATAAATTTTAATAACCAGTATATTATTAAAGGGATGTAAGGTCAGGTGATGCGTAACATCACAGCCTCTCCTTGACAAATGTCAACCCCGCCTTCTCGTGGTGCATCCTGTTCCCACTAAAGGGGCTCTGACGACCGCAAATAGCGGTATAACTATACCATCGGGATCAGAGGAAATGCTATCCCACACTCACCAACCCGCTTGGCCAGCGTGGTGAGTTATGGCCAAACACCTCCAAAATGACTCTACAACTTAAATCTTGGCCCTCAGTCTCCGGCAGCTGGAATGTACCTGGCCAAGGCAGCGGCCAGTGCGACATGAAGGCAGAGGGTGCTAAGAATCCCCGGAGGACCGGACTAGGCTGCCATTTGATGCTGACCTTGGCTACCTACAACGGACGCTCCCTATCTTCTGATTCAAGGCTTCTTGAATTGGAAGAGGAACTACAAAGGATCAAGTGGGACATCGTCGGGCTGAGTGAGGTAAGGAGAAAAGGAGAAGATCTCATTGAACTGAAAAGTGGACATCTCTTCTATTATCGTGGGACAGATACTGGCAGAACTAGTGGTGTTGGATTTATAATAAACAAGAAACTGAAGGATAAAGTGGTAGAAGTTGAAAGTTCCTCTGACAGAGCTGCACGACTCGTTATCCAACTATCGAGAAGATACCAGGCTCAGATTATTCAAACTTATGCACCCACCACAAGTCATCCTGAAGAAGAAATTGAAGAATTTTATGAGGAAATTCGTCATCTAAATAATAAAGGTAAGCAGCACTTGAAGATAATTATGGGAGATTTCAATGCAAAAATAGGGCACCGGCAACAGAATGAAACTTCAGTAGGTAAATTCGGTCACGGCAACAGAAACCAGCGTGGAAATACTCTCGTTGAGTTTGCAGAGGCAGAAGGATTTTTCATCTTGAATTCCTTTTTCAAGAAAAAGCCACACAGGAAATGGACATGGAGACATCCAATTGGGACGACAAGTGAAATTGATTTTATTATGTGTAACAAAAAATTCGTCATCGAAGACTGCAGTGTGCTAAACAAGTTCAACACAGGTAGTGACCATAGATTGGTGAGATGTAAGATGCACCTCAACACTAAACTGGAACGTGGCAAGCTCATAAGACAAACAAAATGTATTGACATAACCAACCTTAAAAAACACCATAATACTTTCAAGTTGGAACTGAAGAACAGATTCTCTGCTTTAGAAGGCCTAACATCGGAAGAAGTGGATATTTCGGAAGTTAACAGAAAAGTATCCAAAGCTCTTATGGAAACAGCAACAAAATTAGCTGGGTCTAAGAACAAGTTGCATGTAAACAAATTATCAGGAAAAACCAAAATGTTGATGCAAAAAGAAGAGAGATGAGGACAACTAAAGAAGATGTGACTTCCAAAGTGGAATATATAGAGCTATGCAAGACAGCACGAAAAAGTATCACTGAAGACGTAAGGAAATTCAACTGTGAGCTAGTGAGGAAAGCAATTGAAAACAACCAAAGCCTAAAGATAGCAAAGGGACATCTCAGTAAGGGAAGAAAACAGATTATGGCTCTGAGAAAAGAAGATGGTTCTATAACAAGAAATAGAGGCGAAATTTTGACAAGAGTGAAAGATTTCTACTCCAAATTATATGAAAGGGATGATACATGTACTCCAGACATCATGAAAGGTACCAGAGTTCTTCCAGTCCTCCCAGCAGAAGTTGCTCATGCAATCAAGAACATGAAGCGGGGGAAAGCTCCAGGAGAAGATGGAATTACTATAGACATCATACAAGAAGCAAGTGGAGAAATTGAAACAGTGCTCGCCCAAATTTTCACTCGATGCCTTAATGAAGGGAAGATTCCTGAGGATTGGAACAATGCTACAATGATCCTGCTACATAAAAAAGGTGACATTGAGGATCTCAGGAACTACAGACCTATCAGCCTCCTATCAGTGGTTTATAAAATCTTCACTAAAGTTCTTTCACACCGCTTGAAGGTAACACTGGACATGGCTCAACCGAGAGAACAAGCTGGATTCAGGAGTGGCTACAGCACAATAGATCATATCCACGTACTGAGAGAACTAATTGAAAGAGCGAGGGAATATGAACTGCCATTGTGCATGGCTTTTATCGATTATGAAAAAGCCTTTGATTCGGTGAAACCATCAGCAGTTACCACGGCTCTGAAATCCTGCGGTATTGAAGATGCATACATTAATATTATTAATAACATCTATGAAAATGCAAGTGCAAAGATTCGGCTGTTTGAAAATACAACACACATAAAAATTGGAAAGGGAGTGAGACAAGGTGACACCATATCTCCGAAGCTCTTTAATGCCACATTGGAAAATGTCTTTCAATCACTGAACTGGGAAAACAAAGGGATAAAGATTAATGGAGATTATCTAACCCACCTTCGTTTTGCTGATGACGTAGTCATTTTTGCAACTACCCCATCAGAGCTGCAGAGTATGATCCAGGAACTTGCTGACAAGAGTAAAGAAGTGGGATTAAAAATGAACTTTCAGAAGACAAAAGTGATGTTCAATGCTTTTACAAGAAATGAAGATTTATCGATTGATGGAGAAAAACTGGAGATAACAGATACGTATGTTTATCTTGGACAGCAGGTATCAAGTGAGGGTCACATTGATGAAGAAATTAATCGGCGTACAAAACTTGCCTGGAGAGCTTTTGGAAGAAACAGCATAATTTTCAGGAGCAATATGCCATTATGTCTTAAAAGAAAAGTGTTTGATCAATGCATCCTTCCAGTGCTTACGTATGGTGCAGAGACGTGGACCTTAACTAAAAGAGACATACAAAGGCTGCAGACAACTCAAAGAAGCATGGAGAGGTGCATGCTTGGTATAACCAGGAGAGATAAGAAGAGGAACTCGTGGATCCGAAAAATGACGAGAGTGGAAGACATCATGATCAGAGTTAAATCCCTGAAATGGCAATGGGCTGGACATACTGCCAGAAGGACAGACCATAGATGGACAGCCGAAATTTTAGATTGGATTCCAAGGGACAGGAAAAGACCCAGAAAAAGACCACATGGGAGATGGGTGGATGAAATTCGTAAATATGCGGGAGTGACATGGAGGAGACTGGCACAAGACAGACCGTTGTGGAGGAAACTTGGGGAGACCTTCGTCCAGCAGTGGATTGATAATGGTTGACAATGATGATGATGATGATATTATTAAAAAAATTCTACTAATTACATGTATCATTTCAAGGGTGGACGCGGGTGGGTAAGTATAATATATAGTATATAATATATAATATTTAAATAAAAAAATACCTATTGTAAAATTATTATTTTAAATACAAATTTTAATAACCAGTATATTATTAAAAAAAAATTCTACTAATTACATGTATCATTTCAAGGGTGGACGCGGGTGGGTAAGTATAATATATAGTATATAATATATAATATTTAAATAAAAAAATACCTATTGTAAAATTATTATTCTAAATATAAATTTTAATAACCAGTATATTATTAAAAAAAAATTCTACTTATTAACCAGTATATTATTATAACCAGTATATTATTATCAGTAACCAGTATATTATTATCAGTATAAGTATAGTACATAGTATATAATGTATAATATTTAAATAAAAAAATACCTATTGTAAAATTATTATTCTAAAAACTTTTTCTAAAAACTTTTTATAGGTATTTTTTTATTTAAATATTATATATTATATACTATATATTATACTTACCCACCCGCGTCCACCCTTGAAATGATACATGTAATTAGTAGAATTTTTTTAATAATATACTGGTTATTAAAATTTATATTTAGAATAATAATTCTACAATAGGTATTTTTTTATTTAAATATTATATATTATATACTATATATTACACTTACCCGCGTCCACCCTTGAAATGATACATGTAATTAGTAGAATTTTTTTAATAATATACTGGTTATTAAAATTTATATTTACAATAATAATTTAACAATAGGTATTTTTTTATTTAAATATTATATATTATATACTATAAAATAAAAAATAAAAAAATACCTATTTAAATAAAAAAATACCTATTGTAAAATTATTATTCTAAATATAAATTTTAATAACCAGTATATTATTAAAAAAATTCTACTAATTACATGTATCATTTCAAGGGTGGACGCGGGAGGGAAAGTATAATATATAGTATATAATATATAATATTTAAATAAAAAAATACCTATTGTAAAATTATTATTCTAAATATAAATTTTAATAACCAGTATATTATTAAAAAAAAATTCTACTTATTAACCAGTATATTATTATAACCAGTATATTATTATCAGTAACCAGTATATTATTATCAGTATAAGTATAGTACATAGTATATAATGTATAATATTTAAATAAAAAAATACCTATTGTAAAATTATTATTCTAAAAACTTTTTCTACAATTTTATTTTTTCTATTAAAAAAAAAAAAATTCTACTAATTACATGTATCATTTCAAGGGTGGACGCGGGTGGGTAAGTGTAATATATAGTATATAATATATAATATTTAAATAAAAAAATACCTATTGTAAAATTATTATTCTAAATATAAATTTTAATAACCAGTATATTATTAAAGGGATGTAAGGTCAGGTGATGCGTAACATCACAGCCTCTCCTTGACAAATGTCAACCCCGCCTTCTCGTGGTGCATCCTGTTCCCACTAAAGGGGCTCTGACGACCGCAAATAGCGGTATAACTATACCATCGGGATCAGAGGAAATGCTATCCCACACTCACCAACCCGCTTGGCCAGCGTGGTGAGTTATGGCCAAACACCTCCAAAATGACTCTACAACTTAAATCTTGGCCCTCAGTCTCCGGCAGCTGGAATGTACCTGGCCAAGGCAGCGGCCAGTGCGACATGAAGGCAGAGGGTGCTAAGAATCCCCGGAGGACCGGACTAGGCTGCCATTTGATGCTGACCTTGGCTACCTACAACGGACGCTCCCTATCTTCTGATTCAAGGCTTCTTGAATTGGAAGAGGAACTACAAAGGATCAAGTGGGACATCGTCGGGCTGAGTGAGGTAAGGAGAAAAGGAGAAGATCTCATTGAACTGAAAAGTGGACATCTCTTCTATTATCGTGGGACAGATACTGGCAGAACTAGTGGTGTTGGATTTATAATAAACAAGAAACTGAAGGATAAAGTGGTAGAAGTTGAAAGTTCCTCTGACAGAGCTGCACGACTCGTTATCCAACTATCGAGAAGATACCAGGCTCAGATTATTCAAACTTATGCACCCACCACAAGTCATCCTGAAGAAGAAATTGAAGAATTTTATGAGGAAATTTGTCATCTAAATAATAAAGGTAAGCAGCACTTGAAAATAATTATGGGAGATTTCAATGCAAAAATAGGGCAACGGCAACAGAATGAAACTTCAGTAGGCAAATTCGGTCACGGCAACAGAAACCAGCGTGGAAATACTCTCGTTGAGTTTGCAGAGGCAGAAGGGTTTTTCATCTTGAACTCCTTCTTCAAGAAAAAGCCACACAGGAAATGGACATGGAGACATCCAAATGGAATGACAAGTGAAATTGATTTTATTATGTGTAACAAAAAATTCGTCATAGAAGACTGCAGTGTGCTAAACAAGTTCAACACAGGTAGTGACCATAGATTGGTGAGATGTAAGATGCACCTCAACACTAAACGTGAACGTGGCAAGCTCATAAGACAAACAAAATCTATTGACATAACCAACCTTAAAAAACACCATAATACCTTCAAATTGGAACTGAAGAACAGGTTCTCTGCTTTAGAAGGCCTAACATCGGAAGAAGTGGATATTTCTGAAGTTAACAGAAAAGTAACCAAAGCTCTTATGGAAACAGCAACAAAATTAGCTGGGTCTAAGAACAAGTTGCATGTAAATAAATTATCAGGAAAAACGAAAATGTTGATGCAAAAAAGAAGAGAGATGAGGACAACTAAAGAAGATGTGACTTCCAAAGTGGAATATATAGAGCTATGCAAGACAGTAAGAAAAAGTATCACTGAAGACGTAAGAAAATTCAACTGTGAACTAGTGAGGAAAGCAATTCAAAACAACCAAAGCCTAAAGATAGCAAAGGGACATCTCAGTAAGGGAAGAAAACAGATTATGGCACTGAGAAAAGAAAATGGTTCTGTAACAAGAAATAGAGGCGAAATTTTGACAAGAGTGAAAGATTTCTACTCCAAATTATATGAAAGGGATGATACATGCACTCCAGACATCATGAAAGATACAACTACCAGAGTTCCTCCAGTCCTTCCAGCAGAAGTTGCACATGCAATCAAGAACATGAAGCGGGGAAAAGCTCCAGGAGAAGATGGAATTACTGTAGACTTCATACAAGAAGCAAGTGGAGAAATCGAAACAGTACTCGCCCAAATTTTCACTCGATGCCTTAATGAAGGAAAGATTCCTGAGGATTGGAACACCGCTACAATGATCCTGCTACATAAGAAAGGTGACATTGAGGATCTTGGAAACTACAGACCTATCAGCCTCCTATCAGTAGTTTATAAAATCTTCACTAAAGTTCTTTCACACCGCTTGAAGGTAACACTGGACATGGCTCAACCGAGAGAACAAGCTGGATTCAGGAGTGGCTACAGCACAATAGATCATATCCACGTGCTGAGAGAACTAATTGAAAGAGCGAGGGAATATGAACTTCCATTGTGCATGGCTTTTATCGATTATGAAAAAGCCTTTGATTCGGTGAAACCATCAGCAGTTACAATGGCTCTGAAAACCTGCGGTATTGAAGATGCATACATTAATATTATTAATAACATCTATGAAAATGCAAGTGCAAAGATTCGGCTGTTTGAAAATACAACACACGTAAAAATTGGAAAGGGAGTGAGACAAGGTGACACCATATCTCCGAAGCTCTTTAATGCCACATTGGAGGGTGTTTTTCAGTCGCTGAGCTGGGAAAACAAGGGGATAAAGATTAATGGAGATTATCTAACCCACCTTCGTTTTGCTGATGACGTAGTCATTTTTGCAACTACCCCATCAGAGCTGCAGAGTATGATCCAGGAACTTGCTGACAAGAGTAAAGAAGTGGGATTAAAAATGAACTTTCAGAAGACAAAAGTGATGTTCAATGCTTTTACAAGAAATGAAGATTTATCGATTGATGGAGAAAAGCTGGAGATGACAGACACGTACGTTTATCTTGGACAGCAGATATCAAGTGAGGGTCACATTGATGAAGAAATTAATCGGCGTACAAAACTTGCCTGGAGAGCTTTTGGAAGAAACAGCATAATTTTCAAGAGCAATATGCCATTATGTCTTAAAAGAAAAGTGTTTGATCAATGCATCCTTCCAGTGCTTACGTATGGTGCAGAGACGTGGACCTTAACTAAAAGAGACATACAAAGGCTGCAGACAACTCAAAGAAGCATGGAGAGGTGCATACTTGGTGTAACCAGGAGAGATAAGAAGAGGAACTCGTGGATCCGAAAAATGACAAGAGTGGTAGACATCATGATCAGAGTTAAATCCCTGAAATGGCAATGGGCTGGACATACTGCGAGAAGGACAGATCATCGATGGACAGCCGAAATTTTAGATTGGATTCCAAGGGACAGGAAAAGACCCAGAAGAAGACCACATGGGAGATGGGTGGATGAAATTCGAAAGTATGCAGGGGTGACATGGAGGAGACTGGCACAAGACAGACCGTTGTGGAGGAAACTTGGGGAGACCTTCGTCCAGCAGTGGATTGATAATGGTTGACAATGATGATGATGATGATATAATATTTAAATAAAAAAATACCTATTGTAAAATTATTATTCTAAATATAAATTTTAATAACCAGTATATTATTAAAGGGATGTAAGGTCAGGTGATGCGTAACATCACAGCCTCTCCTTGACAAATGTCAACCCCGCCTTCTCGTGGTGCATCCTGTTCCCACTAAAGGGGCTCTGACGACCGCAAATAGCGGTATAACTATACCATCGGGATCAGAGGAAATGCTATCCCACACTCACCAACCCGCTTGGCCAGCGTGGTGAGTTATGGCCAAACACCTCCAAAATGACTCTACAACTTAAATCTTGGCCCTCAGTCTCCGGCAGCTGGAATGTACCTGGCCAAGGCAGCGGCCAGTGCGACATGAAGGCAGAGGGTGCTAAGAATCCCCGGAGGACCGGACTAGGCTGCCATTTGATGCTGACCTTGGCTACCTACAACGGACGCTCCCTATCTTCTGATTCAAGGCTTCTTGAATTGGAAGAGGAACTACAAAGGATCAAGTGGGACATCGTCGGGCTGAGTGAGGTAAGGAGAAAAGGAGAAGATCTCATTGAACTGAAAAGTGGACATCTCTTCTATTATCGTGGGACAGATACTGGCAGAACTAGTGGTGTTGGATTTATAATAAACAAGAAACTGAAGGATAAAGTGGTAGAAGTTGAAAGTTCCTCTGACAGAGCTGCACGACTCGTTATCCAACTATCGAGAAGATACCAGGCTCAGATTATTCAAACTTATGCACCCACCACAAGTCATCCTGAAGAAGAAATTGAAGAATTTTATGAGGAAATTCGTCATCTAAATAATAAAGGTAAGCAGCACTTGAAGATAATTATGGGAGATTTCAATGCAAAAATAGGGCACCGGCAACAGAATGAAACTTCAGTAGGTAAATTCGGTCACGGCAACAGAAACCAGCGTGGAAATACTCTCGTTGAGTTTGCAGAGGCAGAAGGATTTTTCATCTTGAATTCCTTTTTCAAGAAAAAGCCACACAGGAAATGGACATGGAGACATCCAATTGGGACGACAAGTGAAATTGATTTTATTATGTGTAACAAAAAATTCGTCATCGAAGACTGCAGTGTGCTAAACAAGTTCAACACAGGTAGTGACCATAGATTGGTGAGATGTAAGATGCACCTCAACACTAAACTGGAACGTGGCAAGCTCATAAGACAAACAAAATGTATTGACATAACCAACCTTAAAAAACACCATAATACTTTCAAGTTGGAACTGAAGAACAGATTCTCTGCTTTAGAAGGCCTAACATCGGAAGAAGTGGATATTTCGGAAGTTAACAGAAAAGTATCCAAAGCTCTTATGGAAACAGCAACAAAATTAGCTGGGTCTAAGAACAAGTTGCATGTAAACAAATTATCAGGAAAAACCAAAATGTTGATGCAAAAAGAAGAGAGATGAGGACAACTAAAGAAGATGTGACTTCCAAAGTGGAATATATAGAGCTATGCAAGACAGCACGAAAAAGTATCACTGAAGACGTAAGGAAATTCAACTGTGAGCTAGTGAGGAAAGCAATTGAAAACAACCAAAGCCTAAAGATAGCAAAGGGACATCTCAGTAAGGGAAGAAAACAGATTATGGCTCTGAGAAAAGAAGATGGTTCTATAACAAGAAATAGAGGCGAAATTTTGACAAGAGTGAAAGATTTCTACTCCAAATTATATGAAAGGGATGATACATGTACTCCAGACATCATGAAAGGTACCAGAGTTCTTCCAGTCCTCCCAGCAGAAGTTGCTCATGCAATCAAGAACATGAAGCGGGGGAAAGCTCCAGGAGAAGATGGAATTACTATAGACATCATACAAGAAGCAAGTGGAGAAATTGAAACAGTGCTCGCCCAAATTTTCACTCGATGCCTTAATGAAGGGAAGATTCCTGAGGATTGGAACAATGCTACAATGATCCTGCTACATAAAAAAGGTGACATTGAGGATCTCAGGAACTACAGACCTATCAGCCTCCTATCAGTGGTTTATAAAATCTTCACTAAAGTTCTTTCACACCGCTTGAAGGTAACACTGGACATGGCTCAACCGAGAGAACAAGCTGGATTCAGGAGTGGCTACAGCACAATAGATCATATCCACGTACTGAGAGAACTAATTGAAAGAGCGAGGGAATATGAACTGCCATTGTGCATGGCTTTTATCGATTATGAAAAAGCCTTTGATTCGGTGAAACCATCAGCAGTTACCACGGCTCTGAAATCCTGCGGTATTGAAGATGCATACATTAATATTATTAATAACATCTATGAAAATGCAAGTGCAAAGATTCGGCTGTTTGAAAATACAACACACATAAAAATTGGAAAGGGAGTGAGACAAGGTGACACCATATCTCCGAAGCTCTTTAATGCCACATTGGAAAATGTCTTTCAATCACTGAACTGGGAAAACAAAGGGATAAAGATTAATGGAGATTATCTAACCCACCTTCGTTTTGCTGATGACGTAGTCATTTTTGCAACTACCCCATCAGAGCTGCAGAGTATGATCCAGGAACTTGCTGACAAGAGTAAAGAAGTGGGATTAAAAATGAACTTTCAGAAGACAAAAGTGATGTTCAATGCTTTTACAAGAAATGAAGATTTATCGATTGATGGAGAAAAACTGGAGATAACAGATACGTATGTTTATCTTGGACAGCAGGTATCAAGTGAGGGTCACATTGATGAAGAAATTAATCGGCGTACAAAACTTGCCTGGAGAGCTTTTGGAAGAAACAGCATAATTTTCAGGAGCAATATGCCATTATGTCTTAAAAGAAAAGTGTTTGATCAATGCATCCTTCCAGTGCTTACGTATGGTGCAGAGACGTGGACCTTAACTAAAAGAGACATACAAAGGCTGCAGACAACTCAAAGAAGCATGGAGAGGTGCATGCTTGGTATAACCAGGAGAGATAAGAAGAGGAACTCGTGGATCCGAAAAATGACGAGAGTGGAAGACATCATGATCAGAGTTAAATCCCTGAAATGGCAATGGGCTGGACATACTGCCAGAAGGACAGACCATAGATGGACAGCCGAAATTTTAGATTGGATTCCAAGGGACAGGAAAAGACCCAGAAAAAGACCACATGGGAGATGGGTGGATGAAATTCGTAAATATGCGGGAGTGACATGGAGGAGACTGGCACAAGACAGACCGTTGTGGAGGAAACTTGGGGAGACCTTCGTCCAGCAGTGGATTGATAATGGTTGACAATGATGATGATGATGATATTATTAAAAAAATTCTACTAATTACATGTATCATTTCAAGGGTGGACGCGGGTGGGTAAGTATAATATATAGTATATAATATATAATATTTAAATAAAAAAATACCTATTGTAAAATTATTATTTTAAATACAAATTTTAATAACCAGTATATTATTAAAAAAAAATTCTACTAATTACATGTATCATTTCAAGGGTGGACGCGGGTGGGTAAGTATAATATATAGTATATAATATATAATATTTAAATAAAAAAATACCTATTGTAAAATTATTATTCTAAATATAAATTTTAATAACCAGTATATTATTAAAAAAAATTCTACTAATTACATGTATCATTTCAAGGGTGGACGCGGGAGGGTAAGTATAATATATAGTATATAATATATAATATTTAAATAAAAAAATACCTATTGTAAAATTATTATTCTAAATATAAATTTTAATAACCAGTATATTATTAAAAAAAAATTCTACTTATTAACCAGTATATTATTATAACCAGTATATTATTATCAGTAACCAGTATATTATTATCAGTATAAGTATAGTACATAGTATATAATGTATAATATTTAAATAAAAAAATACCTATTGTAAAATTATTATTCTAAAAACTTTTTCTAAAAACTTTTTATAGGTATTTTTTTATTTAAATATTATATATTATATACTATATATTATACTTACCCACCCGCGTCCACCCTTGAAATGATACATGTAATTAGTAGAATTTTTTTAATAATATACTGGTTATTAAAATTTATATTTAGAATAATAATTCTACAATAGGTATTTTTTTATTTAAATATTATATATTATATACTATATATTACACTTACCCACCGCGTCCACCCTGAAATGATACATGTAATTAGTAGAATTTTTTTTAATAATATACTGGTTATTAAAATTTATATTTACAATAATAATTTAACAATAGGTATTTTTTATTTAAATATTATATATTATATACTATAAAATAAAAAATAAAAACATACCTATTTAAATAAAAAAATACCTATTGTAAAATTATTATTCTAAATATAAATTTTAATAACCAGTATATTATTAAAAAAAATTCTACTAATTACATGTATCATTTCAAGGGTGGACGCGGGAGGGTAAGTATAATATATAGTATATAATATATAATATTTAAATAAAAAAATACCTATTGTAAAATTATTATTCTAAATATAAATTTTAATAACCAGTATATTATTAAAAAAAATTCTACTTATTAACCAGTATATTATTATAACCAGTATATTATTATCAGTAACCAGTATATTATTATCAGTATAAGTATAGTACATAGTATATAATGTATAATATTTAAATAAAAAAATACCTATTGTAAAATTATTGTTCTAAAAACTTTTTCTACAATTTTATTTTTTCTATTAAAAAAAAAAAATTCTACTAATTACATGTATCATTTCAAGGGTGGACGCGGGTGGGTAAGTGTAATATATAGTATATAATATATAATATTTAAATAAAAAAATACCTATTGTAAAATTATTATTCTAAATATAAATTTTAATAACCAGTATATTATTAAAGGGATGTAAGGTCAGGTGATGCGTAACATCACAGCCTCTCCTTGACAAATGTCAACCCCGCCTTCTCGTGGTGCATCCTGTTCCCACTAAAGGGGCTCTGACGACCGCAAATAGCGGTATAACTATACCATCGGGATCAGAGGAAATGCTATCCCACACTCACCAACCCGCTTGGCCAGCGTGGTGAGTTATGGCCAAACACCTCCAAAATGACTCTACAACTTAAATCTTGGCCCTCAGTCTCCGGCAGCTGGAATGTACCTGGCCAAGGCAGCGGCCAGTGCGACATGAAGGCAGAGGGTGCTAAGAATCCCCGGAGGACCGGACTAGGCTGCCATTTGATGCTGACCTTGGCTACCTACAACGGACGCTCCCTATCTTCTGATTCAAGGCTTCTTGAATTGGAAGAGGAACTACAAAGGATCAAGTGGGACATCGTCGGGCTGAGTGAGGTAAGGAGAAAAGGAGAAGATCTCATTGAACTGAAAAGTGGACATCTCTTCTATTATCGTGGGACAGATACTGGCAGAACTAGTGGTGTTGGATTTATAATAAACAAGAAACTGAAGGATAAAGTGGTAGAAGTTGAAAGTTCCTCTGACAGAGCTGCACGACTCGTTATCCAACTATCGAGAAGATACCAGGCTCAGATTATTCAAACTTATGCACCCACCACAAGTCATCCTGAAGAAGAAATTGAAGAATTTTATGAGGAAATTCGTCATCTAAATAATAAAGGTAAGCAGCACTTGAAGATAATTATGGGAGATTTCAATGCAAAAATAGGGCACCGGCAACAGAATGAAACTTCAGTAGGTAAATTCGGTCACGGCAACAGAAACCAGCGTGGAAATACTCTCGTTGAGTTTGCAGAGGCAGAAGGATTTTTCATCTTGAATTCCTTTTTCAAGAAAAAGCCACACAGGAAATGGACATGGAGACATCCAATTGGGACGACAAGTGAAATTGATTTTATTATGTGTAACAAAAAATTCGTCATCGAAGACTGCAGTGTGCTAAACAAGTTCAACACAGGTAGTGACCATAGATTGGTGAGATGTAAGATGCACCTCAACACTAAACTGGAACGTGGCAAGCTCATAAGACAAACAAAATGTATTGACATAACCAACCTTAAAAAACACCATAATACTTTCAAGTTGGAACTGAAGAACAGATTCTCTGCTTTAGAAGGCCTAACATCGGAAGAAGTGGATATTTCGGAAGTTAACAGAAAAGTATCCAAAGCTCTTATGGAAAC
Organism: Macrothele yani; assembly: GCA_039090855.1. Lineage (NCBI taxonomy): Eukaryota > Metazoa > Arthropoda > Arachnida > Araneae > Macrothelidae > Macrothele > Macrothele yani. The sequence continues at coordinate 11,266,396 of CM077020.1, read as the reverse complement.
AGCAACAAAATTAGCTGGGTCTAAGAACAAGTTGCATGTAAACAAATTATCAGGAAAAACCAAAATGTTGATGCAAAAGAAGAGAGATGAGGACAACTAAAGAAGATGTGACTTCCAAAGTGGAATATATAGAGCTATGCAAGACAGCACGAAAAAGTATCACTGAAGACGTAAGGAAATTCAACTGTGAGCTAGTGAGGAAAGCAATTGAAAACAACCAAAGCCTAAAGATAGCAAAGGGACATCTCAGTAAGGGAAGAAAACAGATTATGGCTCTGAGAAAAGAAGATGGTTCTATAACAAGAAATAGAGGCGAAATTTTGACAAGAGTGAAAGATTTCTACTCCAAATTATATGAAAGGGATGATACATGTACTCCAGACATCATGAAAGATACAACTACCAGAGTTCTTCCAGTCCTCCCAGCAGAAGTTGCTCATGCAATCAAGAACATGAAGCGGGGAAAGCTCCAGGAGAAGATGGAATTACTATAGACATCATACAAGAAGCAAGTGGAGAAATTGAAACAGTACTCGCCCAAATTTTCACTCGATGCCTTAATGAAGGGAAGATTCCTGAGGATTGGAACAATGCTACAATGATCCTGCTACATAAAAAAGGTGACATTGAGGATCTCAGGAACTACAGACCTATCAGCCTCCTATCAGTGGTTTATAAAATCTTTACTAAAGTTCTTTCACACCGCTTGAAGGTAACACTGGACATGGCTCAACCGAGAGAACAAGCTGGATTCAGGAGTGGCTACAGCACAATAGATCATATCCACGTGCTGAGAGAACTAATTGAAAGAGCGAGGGAATATGAACTTCCATTGTGCATGGCTTTTATCGATTATGAAAAAGCCTTTGATTCGGTGAAACCATCAGCAGTTACCACGGCTCTGAAATCCTGCGGTATTGAAGATGTATACATTAATATTATTAATAACATCTATGAAAATGCAAGTGCAAAGATTCGGCTGTTTGAAAATACAACACACATAAAAATTGGAAAGGGAGTGAGACAAGGTGACACCATATCTCCGAAGCTCTTTAATGCCACATTGGAAAATGTCTTTCAATCACTGAACTGGGAAAACAAAGGGATAAAGATTAATGGAGATTATCTAACCCACCTTCGTTTTGCTGATGACGTAGTCATTTTTGCAACTACCCCATCAGAGCTGCAGAGTATGATCCAGGAACTTGCTGACAAGAGTAAAGAAGTGGGATTAAAAATGAACTTTCAGAAGACAAAAGTGATGTTCAATGCTTTTACAAGAAATGAAGATTTATCGATTGATGGAGAAAAACTGGAGATGACAGATACGTATGTTTATCTTGGACAGCAGGTATCAAGTGAGGGTCACATTGATGAAGAAATTAATCGGCGTACAAAACTTGCCTGGAGAGCTTTTGGAAGAAACAGCATAATTTTCAAGAGCAATATGCCATTATGTCTTAAAAGAAAAGTGTTTGATCAATGCATCCTTCCAGTGCTTACGTATGGTGCAGAGACGTGGACCTTAACTAAAAGAGACATACAAAGGCTGCAGACAACTCAAAGAAGCATGGAGAGGTGCATGCTTGGTATAACCAGGAGAGATAAGAAGAGGAACTCGTGGATCCGAAAAATGACGAGAGTGGAAGACATCATGATCAGAGTTAAATCCCTGAAATGGCAATGGGCTGGACATACTGCGAGAAGGACAGACCATAGATGGACAGCCGAAATTTTAGATTGGATTCCAAGGGACAGGAAAAGACCCAGAAAAAGACCACATGGGAGATGGGTGGATGAAATTCGTAAATATGCAGGAGTGACATGGAGGAGACTGGCACAAGACAGACCGTTGTGGAGGAAACTTGGGGAGACCTTCGTCCAGCAGTGGATTGATAATGGTTGACAATGATGATGATGATGATATTATTAAAAAAATTCTACTAATTACATGTATCATTTCAAGGGTGGACGCGGGTGGGTAAGTATAATATATAGTATATAATATATAATATTTAAATAAAAAAATACCTATTGTAAAATTATTATTCTAAATATAAATTTTAATAACCAGTATATTATTAAAAAAAATTCTACTAATTACATGTATCATTTCAAGGGTGGACGCGGGAGGGTAAGTATAATATATAGTATATAATATATAATATTTAAATAAAAAAATACCTATTGTAAAATTATTATTCTAAATATAAATTTTAATAACCAGTATATTATTAAAAAAAAATTCTACTTATTAACCAGTATATTATTATAACCAGTATATTATTATCAGTAACCAGTATATTATTATCAGTATAAGTATAGTACATAGTATATAATGTATAATATTTAAATAAAAAAATACCTATTGTAAAATTATTATTCTAAAAACTTTTTCTAAAAACTTTTTATAGGATTTTTTATTTAAATATTATATATTATATACTATATATTATACTTACCCCCCGCGTCCACCCTTGAAATGATACATGTAATTAGTAGAATTTTTTTTAATAATATACTGGTTATTAAAATTTATATTTAGAATAATAATTTACAATAGGTATTTTTTTATTTAAATATTATATATTATATACTATATAAAAATAAAAACATACTATTTAAATAAATTTTTTTAAATATACTGGTTATTAAAATTTATATTTACAATAATAATTTAACAATAGGTATTTTTTTATTTAAATATTATATATTATATACTATAAAATAAAAATATAAAAAATATACCTATTTAAATAAAAAAATACCTATTGTAAAATTATTATTCTAAATATAAATTTTAATAACCAGTATATTATTAAAAAAAATTCTACTTATTATTACATGTATCATTTCAAGGGTGGACGCAGTGGATAAGTGTAATATATAGTATATAATATATAATATTTAAATAAAAAAATACCTATTGTAAAATTATTATTCTAAATATAAATTTTAATAACCAGTATATTATTAAAAAAAAATTCTACTAATTACATGTATCATTTCAAGGGTGGACGCGGGGGGTAAGTGTAATATATAGTATATAATATATAATATTTAAATAAAAAAATACCTATTGTAAAATTATTATTCTAAATATAAATTTTAATAACCAGTATATTATTAAAGGGATGTAAGGTCAGGTGATGCGTAACATCACAGCCTCTCCTTGACAAATGTCAACCCCGCCTTCTCGTGGTGCATCCTGTTCCCACTAAAGGGGCTCTGACGACCGCAAATAGCGGTATAACTATACCATCGGGATCAGAGGAAATGCTATCCCACACTCACCAACCCGCTTGGCCAGCGTGGTGAGTTATGGCCAAACACCTCCAAAATGACTCTACAACTTAAATCTTGGCCCTCAGTCTCCGGCAGCTGGAATGTACCTGGCCAAGGCAGCGGCCAGTGCGACATGAAGGCAGAGGGTGCTAAGAATCCCCGGAGGACCGGACTAGGCTGCCATTTGATGCTGACCTTGGCTACCTACAACGGACGCTCCCTATCTTCTGATTCAAGGCTTCTTGAATTGGAAGAGGAACTACAAAGGATCAAGTGGGACATCGTCGGGCTGAGTGAGGTAAGGAGAAAAGGAGAAGATCTCATTGAACTGAAAAGTGGACATCTCTTCTATTATCGTGGGACAGATACTGGCAGAACTAGTGGTGTTGGATTTATAATAAACAAGAAACTGAAGGATAAAGTGGTAGAAGTTGAAAGTTCCTCTGACAGAGCTGCACGACTCGTTATCCAACTATCGAGAAGATACCAGGCTCAGATTATTCAAACTTATGCACCCACCACAAGTCATCCTGAAGAAGAAATTGAAGAATTTTATGAGGAAATTCGTCATCTAAATAATAAAGGTAAGCAGCACTTGAAGATAATTATGGGAGATTTCAATGCAAAAATAGGGCACCGGCAACAGAATGAAACTTCAGTAGGTAAATTCGGTCACGGCAACAGAAACCAGCGTGGAAATACTCTCGTTGAGTTTGCAGAGGCAGAAGGATTTTTCATCTTGAATTCCTTTTTCAAGAAAAAGCCACACAGGAAATGGACATGGAGACATCCAATTGGGACGACAAGTGAAATTGATTTTATTATGTGTAACAAAAAATTCGTCATCGAAGACTGCAGTGTGCTAAACAAGTTCAACACAGGTAGTGACCATAGATTGGTGAGATGTAAGATGCACCTCAACACTAAACTGGAACGTGGCAAGCTCATAAGACAAACAAAATGTATTGACATAACCAACCTTAAAAAACACCATAATACTTTCAAGTTGGAACTGAAGAACAGATTCTCTGCTTTAGAAGGCCTAACATCGGAAGAAGTGGATATTTCGGAAGTTAACAGAAAAGTATCCAAAGCTCTTATGGAAACAGCAACAAAATTAGCTGGGTCTAAGAACAAGTTGCATGTAAACAAATTATCAGGAAAAACCAAAATGTTGATGCAAAAAAGAAGAGAGATGAGGACAACTAAAGAAGATGTGACTTCCAAAGTGGAATATATAGAGCTATGCAAGACAGCACGAAAAAGTATCACTGAAGACGTAAGGAAATTCAACTGTGAGCTAGTGAGGAAAGCAATTGAAAACAACCAAAGCCTAAAGATAGCAAAGGGACATCTCAGTAAGGGAAGAAAACAGATTATGGCTCTGAGAAAAGAAGATGGTTCTATAACAAGAAATAGAGGCGAAATTTTGACAAGAGTGAAAGATTTCTACTCCAAATTATATGAAAGGGATGATACATGTACTCCAGACATCATGAAAGGTACCAGAGTTCTTCCAGTCCTCCCAGCAGAAGTTGCTCATGCAATCAAGAACATGAAGCGGGGGAAAGCTCCAGGAGAAGATGGAATTACTATAGACATCATACAAGAAGCAAGTGGAGAAATTGAAACAGTGCTCGCCCAAATTTTCACTCGATGCCTTAATGAAGGGAAGATTCCTGAGGATTGGAACAATGCTACAATGATCCTGCTACATAAAAAAGGTGACATTGAGGATCTCAGGAACTACAGACCTATCAGCCTCCTATCAGTGGTTTATAAAATCTTCACTAAAGTTCTTTCACACCGCTTGAAGGTAACACTGGACATGGCTCAACCGAGAGAACAAGCTGGATTCAGGAGTGGCTACAGCACAATAGATCATATCCACGTACTGAGAGAACTAATTGAAAGAGCGAGGGAATATGAACTTCCATTGTGCATGGCTTTTATCGATTATGAAAAAGCCTTTGATTCGGTGAAACCATCAGCAGTTACCACGGCTCTGAAATCCTGCGGTATTGAAGATGCATACATTAATATTATTAATAACATCTATGAAAATGCAAGTGCAAAGATTCGGCTGTTTGAAAATACAACACACATAAAAATTGGAAAGGGAGTGAGACAAGGTGACACCATATCTCCGAAGCTCTTTAATGCCACATTGGAAAATGTCTTTCAATCACTGAACTGGGAAAACAAAGGGATAAAGATTAATGGAGATTATCTAACCCACCTTCGTTTTGCTGATGACGTAGTCATTTTTGCAACTACCCCATCAGAGCTGCAGAGTATGATCCAGGAACTTGCTGACAAGAGTAAAGAAGTGGGATTAAAAATGAACTTTCAGAAGACAAAAGTGATGTTCAATGCTTTTACAAGAAATGAAGATTTATCGATTGATGGAGAAAAACTGGAGATAACAGATACGTATGTTTATCTTGGACAGCAGGTATCAAGTGAGGGTCACATTGATGAAGAAATTAATCGGCGTACAAAACTTGCCTGGAGAGCTTTTGGAAGAAACAGCATAATTTTCAAGAGCAATATGCCATTATGTCTTAAAAGAAAAGTGTTTGATCAATGCATCCTTCCAGTGCTTACGTATGGTGCAGAGACGTGGACCTTAACTAAAAGAGACATACAAAGGCTGCAGACAACTCAAAGAAGCATGGAGAGGTGCATGCTTGGTATAACCAGGAGAGATAAGAAGAGGAACTCGTGGATCCGAAAAATGACGAGAGTGGAAGACATCATGATCAGAGTTAAATCCCTGAAATGGCAATGGGCTGGACATACTGCCAGAAGGACAGACCATAGATGGACAGCCGAAATTTTAGATTGGATTCCAAGGGACAGGAAAAGACCCAGAAAAAGACCACATGGGAGATGGGTGGATGAAATTCGTAAATATGCGGGAGTGACATGGAGGAGACTGGCACAAGACAGACCGTTGTGGAGGAAACTTGGGGAGACCTTCGTCCAGCAGTGGATTGATAATGGTTGACAATGATGATGATGATGATATTATTAAAAAAATTCTACTAATTACATGTATCATTTCAAGGGTGGACGCGGGTGGGTAAGTATAATATATAGTATATAATATATAATATTTAAATAAAAAAATACCTATTGTAAAATTATTATTTTAAATACAAATTTTAATAACCAGTATATTATTAAAAAAAAATTCTACTAATTACATGTATCATTTCAAGGGTGGACGCGGGTGGGTAAGTATAATATATAGTATATAATATATAATATTTAAATAAAAAAATACCTATCGTAAAATTATTATTCTAAATATAAATTTTAATAACCAGTATATTATTAAAAAAAATTCTACTAATTACATGTATCATTTCAAGGGTGGACGCGGGAGGGTAAGTATAATATATAGTATATAATATATAATATTTAAATAAAAAAATACCTATTGTAAAATTATTATTCTAAATATAAATTTTAATAACCAGTATATTATTAAAAAAAATTCTACTTATTAACCAGTATATTATTATAACCAGTATATTATTATCAGTAACCAGTATATTATTATCAGTATAAGTATAGTACATAGTATATAATGTATAATATTTAAATAAAAAAATACCTATTGTAAAATTATTATTCTAAAAACTTTTTCTAAAAACTTTTTATAGGTATTTTTTTATTTAAATATTATATATTATATACTATATATTATACTTACCCACCCGCGTCCACCCTTGAAATGATACATGTAATTAGTAGAATTTTTTTTAATAATATACTGGTTATTAAAATTTATATTTAGAATAATAATTCTACAATAGGTATTTTTTGTTTAAATATTATATATTATATACTATATATTACACTTACCCACCCGCGTCCACCCTTGAAATGATACATGTAATTAGTAGAATTTTTTTTAATAATATACTGGTTATTAAAATTTATATTTACAATAATAATTTAACAATAGGTATTTTTTTATTTAAATATTATATATTATATACTATAAAATAAAAAATAAAAACATACCTATTTAAATAAAAAAATACCTATTGTAAAATTATTATTCTAAATATAAATTTTAATAACCAGTATATTATTAAAAAAATTCTACTAATTACATGTATCATTTCAAGGGTGGACGCGGGAGGGTAAGTATAATATATAGTATATAATATATAATATTTAAATAAAAAAATACCTATTGTAAAATTATTATTCTAAATATAAATTTTAATAACCAGTATATTATTAAAAAAAATTCTACTTATTAACCAGTATATTATTATAACCAGTATATTATTATCAGTAACCAGTATATTATTATCAGTATAAGTATAGTACATAGTATATAATGTATAATATTTAAATAAAAAAATACCTATTGTAAAATTATTGTTCTAAAACTTTTTTCTACAATTTTATTTTTTCTATTAAAAAAAAAATTCTACTAATTACATGTATCATTTCAAGGGTGGACGCGGGTGGGTAAGTGTAATATATAGTATATAATATATAATATTTAAATAAAAAAATACCTATTGTAAAATTATTATTCTAAATATAAATTTTAATAACCAGTATATTATTAAAGGGATGTAAGGTCAGGTGATGCGTAACATCACAGCCTCTCCTTGACAAATGTCAACCCCGCCTTCTCGTGGTGCATCCTGTTCCCACTAAAGGGGCTCTGACGACCGCAAATAGCGGTATAACTATACCATCGGGATCAGAGGAAATGCTATCCCACACTCACCAACCCGCTTGGCCAGCGTGGTGAGTTATGGCCAAACACCTCCAAAATGACTCTACAACTTAAATCTTGGCCCTCAGTCTCCGGCAGCTGGAATGTACCTGGCCAAGGCAGCGGCCAGTGCGACATGAAGGCAGAGGGTGCTAAGAATCCCCGGAGGACCGGACTAGGCTGCCATTTGATGCTGACCTTGGCTACCTACAACGGACGCTCCCTATCTTCTGATTCAAGGCTTCTTGAATTGGAAGAGGAACTACAAAGGATCAAGTGGGACATCGTCGGGCTGAGTGAGGTAAGGAGAAAAGGAGAAGATCTCATTGAACTGAAAAGTGGACATCTCTTCTATTATCGTGGGACAGATACTGGCAGAACTAGTGGTGTTGGATTTATAATAAACAAGAAACTGAAGGATAAAGTGGTAGAAGTTGAAAGTTCCTCTGACAGAGCTGCACGACTCGTTATCCAACTATCGAGAAGATACCAGGCTCAGATTATTCAAACTTATGCACCCACCACAAGTCATCCTGAAGAAGAAATTGAAGAATTTTATGAGGAAATTCGTCATCTAAATAATAAAGGTAAGCAGCACTTGAAGATAATTATGGGAGATTTCAATGCAAAAATAGGGCACCGGCAACAGAATGAAACTTCAGTAGGTAAATTCGGTCACGGCAACAGAAACCAGCGTGGAAATACTCTCGTTGAGTTTGCAGAGGCAGAAGGATTTTTCATCTTGAATTCCTTTTTCAAGAAAAAGCCACACAGGAAATGGACATGGAGACATCCAATTGGGACGACAAGTGAAATTGATTTTATTATGTGTAACAAAAAATTCGTCATCGAAGACTGCAGTGTGCTAAACAAGTTCAACACAGGTAGTGACCATAGATTGGTGAGATGTAAGATGCACCTCAACACTAAACTGGAACGTGGCAAGCTCATAAGACAAACAAAATGTATTGACATAACCAACCTTAAAAAACACCATAATACTTTCAAGTTGGAACTGAAGAACAGATTCTCTGCTTTAGAAGGCCTAACATCGGAAGAAGTGGATATTTCGGAAGTTAACAGAAAAGTATCCAAAGCTCTTATGGAAACAGCAACAAAATTAGCTGGGTCTAAGAACAAGTTGCATGTAAACAAATTATCAGGAAAAACCAAAATGTTGATGCAAAAAAGAAGAGAGATGAGGACAACTAAAGAAGATGTGACTTCCAAAGTGGAATATATAGAGCTATGCAAGACAGCACGAAAAAGTATCACTGAAGACGTAAGGAAATTCAACTGTGAGCTAGTGAGGAAAGCAATTGAAAACAACCAAAGCCTAAAGATAGCAAAGGGACATCTCAGTAAGGGAAGAAAACAGATTATGGCTCTGAGAAAAGAAGATGGTTCTATAACAAGAAATAGAGGCGAAATTTTGACAAGAGTGAAAGATTTCTACTCCAAATTATATGAAAGGGATGATACATGTACTCCAGACATCATGAAAGATACAACTACCAGAGTTCTTCCAGTCCTCCCAGCAGAAGTTGCTCATGCAATCAAGAACATGAAGCGGGGGAAAGCTCCAGGAGAAGATGGAATTACTATAGACATCATACAAGAAGCAAGTGGAGAAATTGAAACAGTGCTCGCCCAAATTTTCACTCGATGCCTTAATGAAGGGAAGATTCCTGAGGATTGGAACAATGCTACAATGATCCTGCTACATAAAAAAGGTGACATTGAGGATCTCAGGAACTACAGACCTATCAGCCTCCTATCAGTGGTTTATAAAATCTTCACTAAAGTTCTTTCACACCGCTTGAAGGTAACACTGGACATGGCTCAACCGAGAGAACAAGCTGGATTCAGGAGTGGCTACAGCACAATAGATCATATCCACGTACTGAGAGAACTAATTGAAAGAGCGAGGGAATATGAACTTCCATTGTGCATGGCTTTTATCGATTATGAAAAAGCCTTTGATTCGGTGAAACCATCAGCAGTTACCACGGCTCTGAAATCCTGCGGTATTGAAGATGCATACATTAATATTATTAATAACATCTATGAAAATGCAAGTGCAAAGATTCGGCTGTTTGAAAATACAACACACATAAAAATTGGAAAGGGAGTGAGACAAGGTGACACCATATCTCCGAAGCTCTTTAATGCCACATTGGAAAATGTCTTTCAATCACTGAACTGGGAAAACAAAGGGATAAAGATTAATGGAGATTATCTAACCCACCTTCGTTTTGCTGATGACGTAGTCATTTTTGCAACTACCCCATCAGAGCTGCAGAGTATGATCCAGGAACTTGCTGACAAGAGTAAAGAAGTGGGATTAAAAATGAACTTTCAGAAGACAAAAGTGATGTTCAATGCTTTTACAAGAAATGAAGATTTATCGATTGATGGAGAAAAACTGGAGATAACAGATACGTATGTTTATCTTGGACAGCAGGTATCAAGTGAGGGTCACATTGATGAAGAAATTAATCGGCGTACAAAACTTGCCTGGAGAGCTTTTGGAAGAAACAGCATAATTTTCAAGAGCAATATGCCATTATGTCTTAAAAGAAAAGTGTTTGATCAATGCATCCTTCCAGTGCTTACGTATGGTGCAGAGACGTGGACCTTAACTAAAAGAGACATACAAAGGCTGCAGACAACTCAAAGAAGCATGGAGAGGTGCATGCTTGGTATAACCAGGAGAGATAAGAAGAGGAACTCGTGGATCCGAAAAATGACGAGAGTGGAAGACATCATGATCAGAGTTAAATCCCTGAAATGGCAATGGGCTGGACATACTGCCAGAAGGACAGACCATAGATGGACAGCCGAAATTTTAGATTGGATTCCAAGGGACAGGAAAAGACCCAGAAAAAGACCACATGGGAGATGGGTGGATGAAATTCGTAAATATGCAGGAGTGACATGGAGGAGACTGGCACAAGACAGACCGTTGTGGAGGAAACTTGGGGAGACCTTCGTCCAGCAGTGGATTGATAATGGTTGACAATGATGATGATGATGATATTATTAAAAAATTCTACTAATTACATGTATCATTTCAAGGGTGGACGCGGGTGGGTAAGTATAATATATAGTATATAATATATAATATTTAAATAAAAAAATACCTATTGTAAAATTATTATTTTAAATACAAATTTTAATAACCAGTATATTATTAAAAAAAATTCTACTAATTACATGTATCATTTCAAGGGTGGACGCGGGTGGGTAAGTATAATATATAGTATATAATATATAATATTTAAATAAAAAAATACCTATTGTAAAATTATTATTCTAAATATAAATTTTAATAACCAGTATATTATTAAAAAAAATTCTACTAATTACATGTATCATTTCAAGGGTGGACGCGGGAGGGTAAGTATAATATATAGTATATAATATATAATATTTAAATAAAAAAATACCTATTGTAAAATTATTATTCTAAATATAAATTTTAATAACCAGTATATTATTAAAAAAATTCTACTTATTAACCAGTATATTATTATAACCAGTATATTATTATCAGTAACCAGTATATTATTATCAGTATAAGTATAGTACATAGTATATAATGTATAATATTTAAATAAAAAAATACCTATTGTAAAATTATTATTCTAAAAACTTTTTCTAAAAACTTTTTATAGGTATTTTTTTATTTAAATATTATATATTATATACTATATATAATACTTACCCACCCGCGTCCACCCTTGAAATGATACATGTAATTAGTAGAATTTTTTTAATAATATACTGGTTATTAAAATTTATATTTAGAATAATAATTCTACAATAGGTATTTTTTTATTTAAATATTATATATTATATACTATATATTACACTTACCCACGCGTCACTCCTTGAAATGATACATGTAATTAGTAGAATTTTTTTTAATAATATACTGGTTATTAAAATTTATATTTAGAATAATAATTTAACAATAGGTATTTTTTTATTTAAATATTATATATTATATACTATAAAATAAAAAATAAAAACATACCTATTTAAATAAAAAAATACCTATTGTAAAATTATTATTCTAAATATAAATTTTAATAACCAGTATATTATTAAAAAAAATTCTACTAATTACATGTATCATTTCAAGGGTGGACGCGGGAGGGTAAGTATAATATATAGTATATAATATATAATATTTAAATAAAAAAATACCTATTGTAAAATTATTATTCTAAATATAAATTTTAATAACCAGTATATTATTAAAAAAAAATTCTACTTATTAACCAGTATATTATTATAACCAGTATATTATTATCAGTAACCAGTATATTATTATCAGTATAAGTATAGTACATAGTATATAATGTATAATATTTAAATAAAAAAATACCTATTGTAAAATTATTGTTCTAAAAACTTTTTCTACAATTTTATTTTTTCTATTAAAAAAAATTCTACTAATTACATGTATCATTTCAAGGGTGGACGCGGGTGGGTAAGTGTAATATATAGTATATAATATATAATATTTAAATAAAAAAATACCTATTGTAAAATTATTATTCTAAATATAAATTTTAATAACCAGTATATTATTAAAGGGATGTAAGGTCAGGTGATGCGTAACATCACAGCCTCTCCTTGACAAATGTCAACCCCGCCTTCTCGTGGTGCATCCTGTTCCCACTAAAGGGGCTCTGACGACCGCAAATAGCGGTATAACTATACCATCGGGATCAGAGGAAATGCTATCCCACACTCACCAACCCGCTTGGCCAGCGTGGTGAGTTATGGCCAAACACCTCCAAAATGACTCTACAACTTAAATCTTGGCCCTCAGTCTCCGGCAGCTGGAATGTACCTGGCCAAGGCAGCGGCCAGTGCGACATGAAGGCAGAGGGTGCTAAGAATCCCCGGAGGACCGGACTAGGCTGCCATTTGATGCTGACCTTGGCTACCTACAACGGACGCTCCCTATCTTCTGATTCAAGGCTTCTTGAATTGGAAGAGGAACTACAAAGGATCAAGTGGGACATCGTCGGGCTGAGTGAGGTAAGGAGAAAAGGAGAAGATCTCATTGAACTGAAAAGTGGACATCTCTTCTATTATCGTGGGACAGATACTGGCAGAACTAGTGGTGTTGGATTTATAATAAACAAGAAACTGAAGGATAAAGTGGTAGAAGTTGAAAGTTCCTCTGACAGAGCTGCACGACTCGTTATCCAACTATCGAGAAGATACCAGGCTCAGATTATTCAAACTTATGCACCCACCACAAGTCATCCTGAAGAAGAAATTGAAGAATTTTATGAGGAAATTCGTCATCTAAATAATAAAGGTAAGCAGCACTTGAAGATAATTATGGGAGATTTCAATGCAAAAATAGGGCACCGGCAACAGAATGAAACTTCAGTAGGTAAATTCGGTCACGGCAACAGAAACCAGCGTGGAAATACTCTCGTTGAGTTTGCAGAGGCAGAAGGATTTTTCATCTTGAATTCCTTTTTCAAGAAAAAGCCACACAGGAAATGGACATGGAGACATCCAATTGGGACGACAAGTGAAATTGATTTTATTATGTGTAACAAAAAATTCGTCATCGAAGACTGCAGTGTGCTAAACAAGTTCAACACAGGTAGTGACCATAGATTGGTGAGATGTAAGATGCACCTCAACACTAAACTGGAACGTGGCAAGCTCATAAGACAAACAAAATGTATTGACATAACCAACCTTAAAAAACACCATAATACTTTCAAGTTGGAACTGAAGAACAGATTCTCTGCTTTAGAAGGCCTAACATCGGAAGAAGTGGATATTTCGGAAGTTAACAGAAAAGTATCCAAAGCTCTTATGGAAACAGCAACAAAATTAGCTGGGTCTAAGAACAAGTTGCATGTAAACAAATTATCAGGAAAAACCAAAATGTTGATGCAAAAAGAAGAGAGATGAGGACAACTAAAGAAGATGTGACTTCCAAAGTGGAATATATAGAGCTATGCAAGACAGCACGAAAAAAGTATCACTGAAGACGTAAGGAAATTCAACTGTGAGCTAGTGAGGAAAGCAATTGAAAACAACCAAAGCCTAAAGATAGCAAAGGGACATCTCAGTAAGGGAAGAAAACAGATTATGGCTCTGAGAAAAGAAGATGGTTCTATAACAAGAAATAGAGGCGAAATTTTGACAAGAGTGAAAGATTTCTACTCCAAATTATATGAAAGGGATGATACATGTACTCCAGACATCATGAAAGGTACCAGAGTTCTTCCAGTCCTCCCAGCAGAAGTTGCTCATGCAATCAAGAACATGAAGCGGGGGAAAGCTCCAGGAGAAGATGGAATTACTATAGACATCATACAAGAAGCAAGTGGAGAAATTGAAACAGTGCTCGCCCAAATTTTCACTCGATGCCTTAATGAAGGGAAGATTCCTGAGGATTGGAACAATGCTACAATGATCCTGCTACATAAAAAAGGTGACATTGAGGATCTCAGGAACTACAGACCTATCAGCCTCCTATCAGTGGTTTATAAAATCTTTACTAAAGTTCTTTCACACCGCTTGAAGGTAACACTGGACATGGCTCAACCGAGAGAACAAGCTGGATTCAGGAGTGGCTACAGCACAATAGATCATATCCACGTACTGAGAGAACTAATTGAAAGAGCGAGGGAATATGAACTTCCATTGTGCATGGCTTTTATCGATTATGAAAAAGCCTTTGATTCGGTGAAACCATCAGCAGTTACCACGGCTCTGAAATCCTGCGGTATTGAAGATGTATACATTAATATTATTAATAACATCTATGAAAATGCAAGTGCAAAGATTCGGCTGTTTGAAAATACAACACACATAAAAATTGGAAAGGGAGTGAGACAAGGTGACACCATATCTCCGAAGCTCTTTAATGCCACATTGGAAAATGTCTTTCAATCACTGAACTGGGAAAACAAAGGGATAAAGATTAATGGAGATTATCTAACCCACCTTCGTTTTGCTGATGACGTAGTCATTTTTGCAACTACCCCATCAGAGCTGCAGAGTATGATCCAGGAACTTGCTGACAAGAGTAAAGAAGTGGGATTAAAAATGAACTTTCAGAAGACAAAAGTGATGTTCAATGCTTTTACAAGAAATGAAGATTTATCGATTGATGGAGAAAAACTGGAGATAACAGATACGTATGTTTATCTTGGACAGCAGGTATCAAGTGAGGGTCACATTGATGAAGAAATTAATCGGCGTACAAAACTTGCCTGGAGAGCTTTTGGAAGAAACAGCATAATTTTCAAGAGCAATATGCCATTATGTCTTAAAAGAAAAGTGTTTGATCAATGCATCCTTCCAGTGCTTACGTATGGTGCAGAGACGTGGACCTTAACTAAAAGAGACATACAAAGGCTGCAGACAACTCAAAGAAGCATGGAGAGGTGCATGCTTGGTATAACCAGGAGAGATAAGAAGAGGAACTCGTGGATCCGAAAAATGACGAGAGTGGAAGACATCATGATCAGAGTTAAATCCCTGAAATGGCAATGGGCTGGACATACTGCCAGAAGGACAGACCATAGATGGACAGCCGAAATTTTAGATTGGATTCCAAGGGACAGGAAAAGACCCAGAAAAAGACCACATGGGAGATGGGTGGATGAAATTCGTAAATATGCGGGAGTGACATGGAGGAGACTGGCACAAGACAGACCGTTGTGGAGGAAACTTGGGGAGACCTTCGTCCAGCAGTGGATTGATAATGGTTGACAATGATGATGATGATGATATTATTAAAAAATTCTACTAATTACATGTATCATTTCAAGGGTGGACGCGGGTGGGTAAGTATAATATATAGTATATAATATATAATATTTAAATAAAAAAATACCTATTGTAAAATTATTATTCTAAATATAAATTTTAATAACCAGTATATTATTAAAAAAAATTCTACTAATTACATGTATCATTTCAAGGGTGGACGCGGGAGGGTAAGTATAATATATAGTATATAATATATAATATTTAAATAAAAAATACCTATTGTAAAATTATTATTCTAAATATAAATTTTAATAACCAGTATATTATTAAAAAAAAATTCTACTTATTAACCAGTATATTATTATAACCAGTATATTATTATCAGTAACCAGTATATTATTATCAGTATAAGTATAGTACATAGTATATAATGTATAATATTTAAATAAAAAAATACCTATTGTAAAATTATTATTCTAAAAACTTTTTCTAAAAACTTTTTATAGATTTTTTATTTAAATATTATATATTATATACTATATATTATATACATCCACCGAAATGATACATGTAATTAGTAGAATTTTTTTTAATAATATACTGGTTATTAAAATTTATATTTAGAATAATAATTCTACAATAGGTATTTTTTTATTTAAATATTATATATTATATACTATATATTACACTTACCCACCCGCGTCCACCCTTGAAATGATACATGTAATTAGTAGAATTTTTTTAATAATATACTGGTTATTAAAATTTATATTTACAATAATAATTTAACAATAGGTATTTTTTTATTTAAATATTATATATTATATACTATAAAATAAAAAATAAAAAAATACCTATTTAAATAATAAAAATACCTATTGTAAAATTATTATTCTAAATATAAATTTTAATAACCAGTATATTATTAAAAAAAATTTACTAATATGTATATATTCAAGGGTGGACTGGATAAAATGTAATATATAGTATATAATATATAATATTTAAATAAAAAAATACCTATTGTAAAATTATTATTCTAAATATAAATTTTAATAACCAGTATATTATTAAAAAAAATTCTACTAATTACATGTATCATTTCAAGGGTGGACGCGGGTGGGTAAGTATAATATATAGTATATAATATATAATATTTAAATAAAAAAATACCTATTGTAAAATTATTATTCTAAATATAAATTTTTCTACAGTATATTAATTCTTATTAACCAGTATATTATTATAACCAGTATATTATTATCAGTAACCAGTATATTATTATCAGTATAAGTATAGTACATAGTATATAATGTATAATATTTAAATAAAAAAATACCTATTGTAAAATTATTATTCTAAAAACTTTTTCTACAATTTTATTTTTTCTATTAAAAAAAAAATTCTACTAATTACATGTATCATTTCAAGGGTGGACGCGGGTGGGTAAGTGTAATATATAGTATATAATATATAATATTTAAATAAAAAAATACCTATTGTAAAATTATTATTCTAAATATAAATTTTAATAACCAGTATATTATTAAAGGGATGTAAGGTCAGGTGATGCGTAACATCACAGCCTCTCCTTGACAAATGTCAACCCCGCCTTCTCGTGGTGCATCCTGTTCCCACTAAAGGGGCTCTGACGACCGCAAATAGCGGTATAACTATACCATCGGGATCAGAGGAAATGCTATCCCACACTCACCAACCCGCTTGGCCAGCGTGGTGAGTTATGGCCAAACACCTCCAAAATGACTCTACAACTTAAATCTTGGCCCTCAGTCTCCGGCAGCTGGAATGTACCTGGCCAAGGCAGCGGCCAGTGCGACATGAAGGCAGAGGGTGCTAAGAATCCCCGGAGGACCGGACTAGGCTGCCATTTGATGCTGACCTTGGCTACCTACAACGGACGCTCCCTATCTTCTGATTCAAGGCTTCTTGAATTGGAAGAGGAACTACAAAGGATCAAGTGGGACATCGTCGGGCTGAGTGAGGTAAGGAGAAAAGGAGAAGATCTCATTGAACTGAAAAGTGGACATCTCTTCTATTATCGTGGGACAGATACTGGCAGAACTAGTGGTGTTGGATTTATAATAAACAAGAAACTGAAGGATAAAGTGGTAGAAGTTGAAAGTTCCTCTGACAGAGCTGCACGACTCGTTATCCAACTATCGAGAAGATACCAGGCTCAGATTATTCAAACTTATGCACCCACCACAAGTCATCCTGAAGAAGAAATTGAAGAATTTTATGAGGAAATTCGTCATCTAAATAATAAAGGTAAGCAGCACTTGAAGATAATTATGGGAGATTTCAATGCAAAAATAGGGCACCGGCAACAGAATGAAACTTCAGTAGGTAAATTCGGTCACGGCAACAGAAACCAGCGTGGAAATACTCTCGTTGAGTTTGCAGAGGCAGAAGGATTTTTCATCTTGAATTCCTTTTTCAAGAAAAAGCCACACAGGAAATGGACATGGAGACATCCAATTGGGACGACAAGTGAAATTGATTTTATTATGTGTAACAAAAAATTCGTCATCGAAGACTGCAGTGTGCTAAACAAGTTCAACACAGGTAGTGACCATAGATTGGTGAGATGTAAGATGCACCTCAACACTAAACTGGAACGTGGCAAGCTCATAAGACAAACAAAATGTATTGACATAACCAACCTTAAAAAACACCATAATACTTTCAAGTTGGAACTGAAGAACAGATTCTCTGCTTTAGAAGGCCTAACATCGGAAGAAGTGGATATTTCGGAAGTTAACAGAAAAGTATCCAAAGCTCTTATGGAAACAGCAACAAAATTAGCTGGGTCTAAGAACAAGTTGCATGTAAACAAATTATCAGGAAAAACCAAAATGTTGATGCAAAAAAGAAGAGAGATGAGGACAACTAAAGAAGATGTGACTTCCAAAGTGGAATATATAGAGCTATGCAAGACAGCACGAAAAAGTATCACTGAAGACGTAAGGAAATTCAACTGTGAGCTAGTGAGGAAAGCAATTGAAAACAACCAAAGCCTAAAGATAGCAAAGGGACATCTCAGTAAGGGAAGAAAACAGATTATGGCTCTGAGAAAAGAAGATGGTTCTATAACAAGAAATAGAGGCGAAATTTTGACAAGAGTGAAAGATTTCTACTCCAAATTATATGAAAGGGATGATACATGTACTCCAGACATCATGAAAGGTACCAGAGTTCTTCCAGTCCTCCCAGCAGAAGTTGCTCATGCAATCAAGAACATGAAGCGGGGGAAAGCTCCAGGAGAAGATGGAATTACTATAGACATCATACAAGAAGCAAGTGGAGAAATTGAAACAGTGCTCGCCCAAATTTTCACTCGATGCCTTAATGAAGGGAAGATTCCTGAGGATTGGAACAATGCTACAATGATCCTGCTACATAAAAAAGGTGACATTGAGGATCTCAGGAACTACAGACCTATCAGCCTCCTATCAGTGGTTTATAAAATCTTCACTAAAGTTCTTTCACACCGCTTGAAGGTAACACTGGACATGGCTCAACCGAGAGAACAAGCTGGATTCAGGAGTGGCTACAGCACAATAGATCATATCCACGTACTGAGAGAACTAATTGAAAGAGCGAGGGAATATGAACTTCCATTGTGCATGGCTTTTATCGATTATGAAAAAGCCTTTGATTCGGTGAAACCATCAGCAGTTACCACGGCTCTGAAATCCTGCGGTATTGAAGATGCATACATTAATATTATTAATAACATCTATGAAAATGCAAGTGCAAAGATTCGGCTGTTTGAAAATACAACACACATAAAAATTGGAAAGGGAGTGAGACAAGGTGACACCATATCTCCGAAGCTCTTTAATGCCACATTGGAAAATGTCTTTCAATCACTGAACTGGGAAAACAAAGGGATAAAGATTAATGGAGATTATCTAACCCACCTTCGTTTTGCTGATGACGTAGTCATTTTTGCAACTACCCCATCAGAGCTGCAGAGTATGATCCAGGAACTTGCTGACAAGAGTAAAGAAGTGGGATTAAAAATGAACTTTCAGAAGACAAAAGTGATGTTCAATGCTTTTACAAGAAATGAAGATTTATCGATTGATGGAGAAAAACTGGAGATAACAGATACGTATGTTTATCTTGGACAGCAGGTATCAAGTGAGGGTCACATTGATGAAGAAATTAATCGGCGTACAAAACTTGCCTGGAGAGCTTTTGGAAGAAACAGCATAATTTTCAAGAGCAATATGCCATTATGTCTTAAAAGAAAAGTGTTTGATCAATGCATCCTTCCAGTGCTTACGTATGGTGCAGAGACGTGGACCTTAACTAAAAGAGACATACAAAGGCTGCAGACAACTCAAAGAAGCATGGAGAGGTGCATGCTTGGTATAACCAGGAGAGATAAGAAGAGGAACTCGTGGATCCGAAAAATGACGAGAGTGGAAGACATCATGATCAGAGTTAAATCCCTGAAATGGCAATGGGCTGGACATACTGCCAGAAGGACAGACCATAGATGGACAGCCGAAATTTTAGATTGGATTCCAAGGGACAGGAAAAGACCCAGAAAAAGACCACATGGGAGATGGGTGGATGAAATTCGTAAGTATGCGGGAGTGACATGGAGGAGACTGGCAACAAGACAGACCGTTGTGGAGGAAACTTGGGGAGACCTTCGTCCAGCAGTGGATTGATAATGGTTGACAATGATGATGATGATGATATTATTAAAAAAATTCTACTAATTACATGTATCATTTCAAGGGTGGACGCGGGTGGGTAAGTATAATATATAGTATATAATATATAATATTTAAATAAAAAAAATACCTATTGTAAAATTATTATTCTAAATATAAATTTTAATAACCAGTATATTATTAAAAAAAATTCTACTAATTACATGTATCATTTTCAAGGGTGGACGCGGGAGGGTAAGTATATAATATATAGTATATAATATATAATATTTAAATAAAAAAATACCTATTGTAAAATTATTATTCTAAATATAAATTTTAATAACCAGTATATTATTAAAAAAAAATTCTACTTATTAACCAGTATATTATTATAGCTAGTATATTATTATCAGTAACCAGTATATTATTATCAGTATAAGTATAGTACATAGTATATAATGTATAATATTTAAATAAAAAAATACCTATTGTAAAATTATTATTCTAAAAACTTTTTCTAAAAATTTTCTAAAACTTTTTATAGGTATTTTTTTTTATTTAAATATTATATATTATATACTATATATTACTCTTACCCTCCCGCGTCCACCCTTGAAATGATACATGTAATTAGTAGAATTTTTTTTTTAATAATATACTGGTTATTAAAATTTATATTTAGAATAATAATTTAACAATAGGTATTTTTTTATTTAAATATTATATATTATATACTATAAAATAAAAAATAAAAACATACCTATTTAAATAAAAAAATACCTATTGTAAAATTATTATTCTAAATATAAATTTTAATAACCAGTATATTATTAAAAAAAATTCTACTAATTACATGTATCATTTCAAGGAGTGAACGCAAGGGAGGGTAAGTATAATATATAGTATATAATATATAATATTTAAATAAAAAAATACCTATTGTAAAATTATTATTCTAAATATAAATTTTAATAACCAGTATATTATTAAAAAAAATTCTACTATATTAACCAGTATATCATTATAACCAGTATATTATTATCAGTAACCAGTATATTATTATCAGTATAAGTATAGTACATAGTATATAATGTATAATATTTAAATAAAAAAATACCTATTGTAAAATTATTATTCTAAAACTTTTTCTAATAATAATTTTACAATAGGTATTTTTTTATTTAAATATTATACATTATATACTATGTACTATACTTATACTGATAATAATATACTGGTTACTGATAATAATATACTGGTTATAATAATATACTGGTTAATAAGTAGAATTTTTTTTTAATAATATACTGGTTATTAAACTTTTTCTTTAGAATAATAACTTTACAATAGGTATTTTTTATTTAAATATTATATATTATGTATATACTATATATAATACTTACCCACCCGCGTCCACCCCTTGAAATGATACATGTAATTAGTAGAATTTTTTTTAATAATATACCGGCTATTAAAATTGATTTATAGAATAATAATTTTACGATAGGTATTTTTTTATTTAAATATTATATATTATATATTATATATTACACTTACTCCTTCCGGAACTACCCTTGAAATGATACATGTAATTAGTAGAATTTTTTTTTAATAATATACTGGTTATTAAAATTTATATTTAGAATAATAATTTAACAATAGGTATTTTTTTTTATTTAAATATTATATATTATATACTATATATTATACTTACCCACCCGCGTCCACCCTTGAAATGATACATGTAATTAGTAGAATTTTTTAATAATATCATCATCATCATCATTGTCAACCATTATCAATCCACTGCTGGACGAAGGTCTCCCCAAGTTTCCTCCACAACGGTCTGTCTTGTGCCAGTCTCCTCCATGTCACTCCCGCATATTTACGAATTTCATCCACCCATCTCCCATGTGGTCTTTTTCTGGGTCTTTTCCTGTCCCTTGGAATCCAATCTAAAATTTCGGCTGTCCATCTATGGTCTGTCCTTCTGGCAGTATGTCCAGCCCATTGCCATTTCAGGGATTTAACTCTGATCATGATGTCTTCCACTCTCGTCATTTTTCGGATCCACGAGTTCCTCTTCTTATCTCTCCTGGTTATACCAAGCATGCACCTCTCCATGCTTCTTTGAGTTGTCTGCAGCCTTTGTATGTCTCTTTTAGTTAAGGTCCACGTCTCTGCACCATACGTAAGCACTGGAAGGATGCATTGATCAAACACTTTTCTTTTAAGACATAATGGCATATTGCTTCTTGAAAATTATGCTGTTTCTTCCAAAAGCTCTCCAGGCAAGTTTTGTACGCCGATTAATTTCTTCATCAATGTGACCCTCACTTGATACCTGCTGTCCAAGATAAACATACGTATCTGTTATCTCCTAGTTTTTCTCCATCAATCGATAAATCTTCATTTCTTGTAAAGCATTGAACATCACTTTTGTCTTCTGAAAGTTCATTTTTAATCCCACTTCTTTACTCTTGTCAGCAAGTTCCTGGATCATACTCTGCAGCTCTGATGGGGTAGTTGCAAAAATGACTACGTCATCAGCAAAACGAAGGTGGGTTAGATAATCTCCATTAATCTTTATCCCTTTGTTTTCCCAGTTCAGTGATTGAAAGACATTTTCCAATGTGGCATTAAAGAGCTTCGGAGAATATGGTGTCACCTTGTCTCACTCCTTCCAATTTTTATGTGTGTTGTATTTTCAAACAGCCGAATCTTTGCACTTGCATTTTCATAGATGTTATTAATAATATTAATGTATACATCTTCAATACCGCAGGATTTCAGAGCCGTGGTAACTGCTGATGGTTTCACCGAATCAAAGGCTTTTTCATAATCGATAAAAGCCATGCACAATGGAAGTTCATATTCCCTCGCTCTTTCAATTAGTTCTCTCAGTACGTGGATATGATCTATTGTGCTGTAGCCACTCCTGAATCCAGCTTGTTCTCTCGGTTGAGCCATGTGCAGTGTTACCTTCAAGCGGTGTGAAAGAACTTTAGTAAAGATTTTATAAACCACTGATAGGAGGCTGATAGGTCTGTAGTTCCTGAGATCCTCAATGTCACCTTTTTATGTAGCAGGATCATTGTAGCATTGTTCCAATCCTCAGGAATCTTCCCTTCATTAAGGCATCGAGTGAAAATTTGGGCGAGCACTGTTTCAATTTCTCCACTTGCTTCTTGTATGATGTCTATAGTAATTCCATCTTCTCCTGGAGCTTTCCCCGCTTCATGTTCTTGATTGCATGAGCAACTTCTGCTGGGAGGACTGGAAGAACTCTGGTACCTTTCATGATGTCTGGAGTACATGTATCATCCCCTTTCATATAATTTGGAGTAGAAATCTTCACTCTTGTCAAAATTTCGCCTCTATTTCTTGTTATAGAACCATCTTCTTTTCTCAGAGCCATAATCTGTTTCTTCCCTTACTGAGATGTCCCTTTGCTATCTTTAGGCTTTGGTTGTTTTCAATTGCTTTCCTCACTAGCTCACAGTTGAATTTCCTTACGTCTTCAGTGATACTTTTTTCGTGCTGTCTTGCATAGCTCTATATATTCCACTTTGGAAGTCACATCTTCTTTAGTTGTCCTCATCTCTCTTCTTTTGCATCAACATTTTGGTTTTTCCTGATAATTTGTTTACATGCAACTTGTTCTTAGACCCAGCTAATTTTGTTGCTGTTTCCATAAGAGCTTTGGATACTTTTCTGTTAACTTCCGAAATATCCACTTCTTCCGATGTTAGGCCTTCTAAAGCAGAGAATCTGTTCTTCAGTTCCAACTTGAAAGTATTATGGTGTTTTTTAAGGTTGGTTATGTCAATACATTTTTGTTTGTCTTATGAGCTTGCCACGTTCCAGTTTAGTGTTGAGGTGCATCTTACATCTCACCAATCTATGGTCACTACCTGTGTTGAACTTGTTTAGCACACTGCAGTCTTCGATGACGAATTTTTTGTTACACATAATAAAATCAATTTCACTTGTCGTCCCAATTGGATGTCTCCATGTCCATTTCCTGTGTGGCTTTTTCTTGAAAAAGGAATTCAAGATGAAAAATCCTTCTGCCTCTGCAAACTCAACGAGAGTATTTCCACGCTGGTTTCTGTTGCCGTGACCGAATTTACCTACTGAAGTTTCATTCTGTTGCCGGTGCCCTATTTTTGCATTGAAATCTCCCATAATTATCTTCAAGTGCTGCTTACCTTTATTATTTAGATGACGAATTTCCTCATAAAATTCTTCAATTTCTTCTTCAGGATGACTTGTGGTGGGTGCATAAGTTTGAATAATCTGAGCCTGGTATCTTCTCGATAGTTGGATAACGAGTCGTGCAGCTCTGTCAGAGGAACTTTCAACTTCTACCACTTTATCCTTCAGTTTCTTGTTTATTATAAATCCAACACCACTAGTTCTGCCAGTATCTGTCCCACGATAATAGAAGAGATGTCCACTTTTCAGTTCAATGAGATCTTCTCCTTTTCTCCTTACCTCACTCAGCCCGACGATGTCCCACTTGATCCTTTGTAGTTCCTCTTCCAATTCAAGAAGCCTTGAATCAGAAGATAGGAGCGTCCGTTGTAGGCCTTAGCCAAGGTCAGCATCAAATGGCAGCCTAGTCCGGTCCTCCGGGGATTCTTAGCACCCTCTGCCTTCATGTCGCACTGGCCCGCTGCCTTGGCCAGGTACATTCCAGCTGCCGGAGACTGAGGGCCAAGATTTAAGTTGTAGAGTCATTTTGGAGGTGTTTGGCCATAACTCACCACGCTGGCCAAGCGGGTTGGTGAGTGTGGGATAGCATTTCCTCTGATCCCGATGGTATAGTTATACCGCTATTTGCGGTCGTCAGAGCCCCTTTAGTGGGAACAGGATGCACCACGAGAAGGCGGGGTTGACATTTGTCAAAGAGGCTGTGATGTTACGCATCACCTGACCTTACATCCCTTTAATAATATACTGGTTATTAAAATTTATATTTAGAATAATAATTTTACAATAGGTATTTTTTTATTTAAATATTATATATTATATACTATATATTACACTTACCCACCCGCGTCCACCCTTGAAATGATACATGTAATTAGTAGAATTTTTTTTTTTAATAGAAAAAATAAAATTGTAGAAAAAGTTTTAGAATAATAATTTTACAATAGGTATTTTTTTATTTAAATATTATACATTATATACTATGTACTATACTTATACTGATAATAATATACTGGTTACTGATAATAATATACTGGTTATAATAATATACTGGTTAATAAGTAGAATTTTTTTTTAATAATATACTGGTTATTAAAATTTATATTTAGAATAATAATTTTACAATAGGTATTTTTTTATTTAAATATTATATATTATATACTATATATTATACTTACCCTCCCGCGTCCACCCTTGAAATGATACATGTAATTAGTAGAATTTTTTTTAATAATATACTGGTTATTAAAATTTATATTTAGAATAATAATTTTACAATAGGTATTTTTTTATTTAAATAGGTATGTTTTTATTTTTTATTTTATAGTATATAATATATAATATTTAAATAAAAAAATACCTATTGTTAAATTATTATTGTAAATATAAATTTTAATAACCAGTATATTATTAAAATTTATAAAAAATTCTACTAATTACATGTATCATTTCAAGGGTGGACGCGGGTTTAAATATTATATAGTATATAATATATAATATTTAAATAAAAAAATACCTATTGTAGAATTATTATTCTAAATATAAATTTTAATAACCAGTATATTATTAAAAAAATTCTACTAATTACATGTATCATTTCAAGGGTGGACGCGGGTGGGTAAGTATAATATATAGTATATAATATATAATATTTAAATAAAAAAATACCTATTGTAAAAAGTTTTTAGAAAAAGTTTTTAGAATAATAATTTTACAATAACTATTTTTATTTAAATATTATACATTATATACTATGTACTATACTTATACTGATAATAATATACTGGTTACTGATAATAATATACTGGTTATAATAATATACTGGTTAATAAGTAGAATTTTTTTAATAATATACTGGTTATTAAAATTTATATTTAGAATAATAATTTTACAATAGGTATTTTTTATTTAAATATTATATATTATATACTATATATTATACTTACCCTCCCGCGTCCACACCCTTGAAATGATACATGTAATTAGTAGAATTTTTTTTAATAATATACTGGTTATTAAAATTTATATTTAGAATAATAATTTTACGATAGGTATTTTTTTATTTAAATATTATATATTATATACTATATATTATACTTACCCACCCGCGTCCACCCTTGAAATGATACATGTAATTAGTAGAATTTTTTTTTAATAATATACTGGTTATTAAAATTTGTATTTAAAATAATAATCCTTTACAATAGGTATTTTTTTATTTAAATATTATATATTATATACTATATATTATACTTACCCACCCGCGTCCACCTTGAAATGATACATGTAATTATGGAATAATAATATCATCATCATCATCATTGTCAACCATTATCAATCCACTGCTGGACGAAGGTCTCCCCAAGTTTCCTCCACAACGGTCTGTCTTGTGCCAGTCTCCTCCATGTCACTCCCGCATATGCTAAGAATTTCATCCACCCATCTCCCATGTGGTCTTTTTCTGGGTCTTTTCCTGTCCCTTGGAATCCAATCTAAAATTTCGGCTGTCCATCTATGGTCTGTCCTTCTGGCAGTATGTCCAGCCCATTGCCATTTCAGGATTTAACTCTGATCATGATGTCTTCCACTCTCGTCATTTTTCGGATCCATGAGTTCCTCTTCTTATCTCTCCTGTTATACCAAGCATGCACCTCTCCATGCTTCTATTTGTGGTTGTCTGCAGCCTTTGTATGTCTCTTTTAGTTACAATACGTCTCTGCACCATACGTAAGCACTGGAAGGATGCATTGATCAAACACTTTTCTTTTAAGACATAATGGCATATTGCTCTTGAAAATTATGCTGTTTCTTCCAAAAGCTCTCGAGGCAAGTTTTGTACGCTCAGATTAATTTCTTCATCAATGTGACCCTCACTTGATACCTGCTGTCCAAGATAAACATACGTATCTGTTATGAGGAAATTCGTCCATCTAAATCGATAAATCTTCATTTCTTGTAAAAGCATTGAACATCACTTTTGTCTTCTGAAAGTTCATTTTTAATCCCACTTCTTTACTCTTGTCAACAGTTCCTGGATCATACTCTGCAGCTCTGATGGGGTAGTTGCAAAAATGACTACGTCATCAGCAAAACGAAGGTGGTTAGATAATCTCCATTAATCTTTATCCCTTTGTTTTCCCAGTTCAGTGATTGAAAGACATTTTCCAATGTGGCATTAAAGAGCCGGAGATATGGTGTCACCTTGTCTCACTCCCTTTCCAATTTTTATGTGTGTTGTATTTTCAAACAGCCGAATCTTTGCTTGCATTTTCATAGATGTTATTAATAATATTAATGTATGCATCTTCAATACCGCAGGATTTCAGAGCCGTGGTAACTGCTGATGGTTTCACCGAATCAAAGGCTTTTTCATAATCGATAAAAGCCATGCACAATGGAAGTTCATATTCCCTCGCTCTTTCAATTAGTTCTCTCAGTACGTGGATATGATCTATTGTGCTGTAGCCACTCCTGAACAGCTTGTTCTCTCGGTTGAGCCATGTCCAGTGTTACCTTCAAGCGGTGTGAAAGAACTTTAGTGAAGATTTTATAAACCACTGATAGGAGGCTGATAGGTCTGTAGTTCCTGGATCCTCAATGTCACCTTTTTTATGTAGCAGGATCATTGTAGCATTGTTCCAATCCTCAGGAATCTTCCCTTCATTAAGGCATCGAGTGAAAATTTGGGCGAGCACTGTTTCAATTTCTCCACTTGCTTCTTGTATGATGTCTATAGTAATTCCATCTTCTCCTGGAGCTTTCCCCGCTTCATGTTCTTGATTGCATGAGCAACTTCTGCTGGGAGGACTGGAAGAACTCTGGTACCTTTCATGATGTCTGGAGTACATGTATCATCCCTTTCATATAATTTGGAGTAGAAATCTTTCACTCTTGTCAAAATTTCGCCTCTATTTCTTGTTATAGAACCATCTTCTTTTCTCAGAGCCATAATCTGTTTTCTTCCCTTACTGAGATGTCCCTTTGCTATCTTTAGGCTTTGGTTGTTTTCAATTGCTTTCCTCACTAGCTCACAGTTGAATTTCCTTACGTCTTCAGTGATACTTTTTCGTGCTGTCTTGCATAGCTCTATATATTCCACTTTGGAAGTCACATCTTCTTTAGTTGTCCTCATCTCTCTTCTTTTTTGCATCAACATTTTGGTTTTTCCTGATAATTTGTTTACATGCAACTTGTTCTTAGACCCAGCTAATTTTGTTGCTGTTTCCATAAGAGCTTTGGATACTTTTCTGTTAACTTCCGAAATATCACTTCTTCCGATGTTAGGCCTTCTAAAGCAGAGAATCTGTTCTTCAGTTCCAACTTGAAAGTATTATGGTGTTTTTTAAGGTTGGTTATGTCAATACATTTTGTTTGTCTTATGAGCTTGCCACGTTCCAGTTTAGTGTTGAGGTGCATCTTACATCTCACCAATCTATGGTCACTACCTGTGTTGAACTTGTTTAGCACACTGCAGTCTTCGATGACGAATTTTTTGTTACACATAATAAAATCAATTTCACTTGTCGTCCCAATTGGATGTCTCCATGTCCATTTCCTGTGTGGCTTTTTCTTGAAAAAGGAATTCAAGATGAAAAATCCTTCTGCCTCTGCAAACTCAACGAGAGTATTTCCACGCTGGTTTCTGTTGCCGTGACCGAATTTACCTACTGAAGTTTCATTCTGTTGCCGGTGCCCTATTTTTGCATTGAAATCTCCCATAATTATCTTCAAGTGCTGCTTACCTTTATTATTTAGATGACGAATTTCCTCATAAAATTCTTCAATTTCTTCTTCAGGATGACTTGTGGTGGGTGCATAAGTTTGAATAATCTGAGCCTGGTATCTTCTCGATAGTTGGATAACGAGTCGTGCAGCTCTGTCAGAGGAACTTTCAACTTCTACCACTTTATCCTTCAGTTTCTTGTTTATTATAAATCCAACACCACTAGTTCTGCCAGTATCTGTCCCACGATAATAGAAGAGATGTCCACTTTTCAGTTCAATGAGATCTTCATCCTTTTCTCCTTACCTCACTCAGCCCGACGATGTCCCACTTGATCCTTTGTAGTTCCTCTTCCAATTCAAGAAGCCTTGAATCAGAAGATAGGGAGCGTCCGTTGTAGGTAGCCAAGGTCAGCATCAAATGGCAGCCTAGTCCGGTCCTCCGGGGATTCTTAGCACCCTCTGCCTTCATGTCGCACTGGCCGCTGCCTTGGCCAGGTACATTCCAGCTGCCGGAGACTGAGGGCCAAGATTTAAGTTGTAGAGTCATTTTGGAGGTGTTTGGCCATAACTCACCACGCTGGCCAAGCGGGTTGGTGAGTGTGGGATAGCATTTCCTCTGATCCCGATGGTATAGTTATACCGCTATTTGCGGTCGTCAGAGCCCCTTTAGTGGGAACAGGATGCACCACGAGAAGGCGGGGTTGACATTTGTCAAGGAGAGGCTGTGATGTTACGCATCACCTGACCTTACATCCCTTTAATAATATACTGGTTATTAAAATTTATATTTAGAATAATAATTTTACAATAGGTATTTTTTTATTTAAATATTATATATTATATACTATATATTACACTTACCCACCCGCGTCCACCCTTGAAATGATACATGTAATTAGTAGAATTTTTTTTTAATAATATACTGGTTATTAAAATTTATATTTAGAATAATAATTTTACAATAGGTATTTTTTTATTTAAATATTATATATTATATACTATGTACTATATTACACTGATATAATATACCCGCGTCCACCCTTGATAATGATATACTGGTTATAATAATTAGTAGAATTTTTTTTAATAATATACTGGTTATTAAAATTTATATTTAGAATAATAATTTTACAATAGGTATTTTTTATTTCAAGGGTGGTATTTTTTTATATATATTATATATAGTATATAATATATAATATTTAAATAAAAAAATACCTATTGTTAAATTATTATTTTAAATATAAATTTTAATAACCAGTATATTATTAAAAAAAATTCTACTAATTACATGTATCATTTCAAGGGGTAGACGCGGGTGGGTAAGTATAATATATAGTATATAATATATAATATTTAAATAAAAAAATACCTATTGTAAATTATTATTCTAAATATAAATTTTAATAACCAGTATATTATTAAAAAAAATTCTACTAATTACATGTAT
The DNA here is from genome assembly GCA_039090855.1 of Macrothele yani. Taxonomy (NCBI): domain Eukaryota; kingdom Metazoa; phylum Arthropoda; class Arachnida; order Araneae; family Macrothelidae; genus Macrothele; species Macrothele yani. The sequence continues at coordinate 11,235,510 of CM077020.1, read as the reverse complement.
CATTTCAAGGGTGGACGCGGGTGGGTAAGTATAATATATAGTATATAATATATAATATTTAAATAAAAAAATACCTATAAAAAGTTTTTAGAAAATTATTATTCTAAATATAAATTTTAATAACCAGTATTTTTTTATTTAAAAAAATTATACATTATATACTATGTATATTACTTATACTGATAATATTATATATGGTATATAATATATATACTGGTTAAATAAAAAAATACCTATAAAAATTATTACTTCTAGAAAAAGTTTTTAGAATAATAATTTTACAATAGGTATTTTTTTATTTAAATATTATATATTATATACTATGTACTATATTATACTGATAATAATATACCCTCCACTGCGTTACCCTTGAAATGATACATGTAATTAGTAGAATTTTTTTAATAATATACTGGTTATTAAAATTTATATTTAGAATAATAATTTTACAATAGGTATTTTTTTATTTAAATATTATATATTATATACTATATATTATACTTACCCGCGTCCACCCTTGAAATGATACATGTAATTAGTAGAATTTTTTTTAATAATATATCATCATCATCATTGTCAAAATTTATATTTAGAATAATAATTTACAATAGGTATTTTTTTATTTAAATATTATATATTATATACTATCATCCACCCTTGAAATCTCCATGTAATTTAAATTTTTTTTAATAATATACCTGGGTCTTTAAAATTATGTCCCTTTAAATCCAATCTAATAATTTTACAATCCAGTATATATTTAAATATTATAAATTACTAATTACATGTATACATTTCAAGGGTGGAACTCTTGAAATGATACATGTAATAGTCTTCCATCTAATATTTCATTTTTCGGATCCACGAGTATTCCTCTTCTGTCTTTATTCTCCTGGTATGCATAAATTTTTAATAATCTCCCATGTATCTTTGAGTTGTCTGCAGCCTTTATGTCTCTTTTGGTATAATGGTCTGTCTCTGGCAGTAACCACATTACGTAAGCACTGGAAGGATGCATTGATCAAATAATGTATAATCTTTTAAATAAAAATGGCATATTGCTCTTGAAAATTATGCTGTTTCTTCCAAAAGCTCTCCAGCAATTTTATTTCTTCATCAATGTGAAAAAAAATTCTACTGTAATTACATGTATCATTTCAAGGGTGGACAAGTGGGTAATTGTAATATATAGTCAATAATATATAATATTTAAATAAACATACCGTATCTGTTATCTCCAGTTTTTCTCCATCAATCGATAAATCTTCATTTCTTGTAAAGCATTGAACATCACTTTTGTCTTCTGAAAGTTCATTTTTAATCCCACTTCTTTACTCTTGTCAGCAAGTTCCTGGATCACTCTGCAGCTCTGATGGGGTAGTTGCAAAAATGACTACGTCATCAGCAAAACGAAGGTGGGTTAGATAATCTCCATTAATCTTTATCCCTGTTTTCCCAGTTCAGTGATTGAAAGACATTTTCCAATGTGGCATTAAAGAGCTTCGGAGATATGGTGTCACACTTGTCTCACTCCGCTTTCCAATTTTTATGTGTGTTGTATTTTCAAACAGCCGAATCTTTGCACTTGCATTTTCATAGATGTTATTAATAATATTAATGTATACATCTTCAATACCCGGTATTTCAGAGCCGTGGTAACTGCTGATGGTTTCACCGAATCAAAGGCTTTTTCATAATCGATAAAAGCCATGCACAATGGAAGTTCATATTCCCTCGCTCTTTCAATTAGTTCTCTCAGTACGTGGATATGATCTATTGTGCTGTAGCCACTCCTGAATCCAGCTTGTTCTCTCGGTTGAGCCATGTCCAGTGTTACCTTCAAGCGGTGTGAAAGAACTTTAGTAAAGATTTTATAAACCACTGATAGGAGGCTGATAGGTCTGTAGTTCCTGAGATCCTCAATGTCACCTTTTTTATGTAGCAGGATCATTGTAGCATTGTTCCAATCCTCAGGAATCTTCCCTTCATTAAGGCATCGAGTGAAAATTTGGGCGAGCACTGTTTCAATTTCTCCACTTGCTTCTTGTATGATGTCTATAGTAATTCCATCTTCTCCTGGAGCTTTCCCCCCGCTTCATGTTCTTGATTGCATGAGCAACTTCTGCTGGGAGGACTGGAAGAACTCTGGTACCTTTCATGATGTCTGGAGTACATGTATCATCCCTTTCATATAATTTGGAGTAGAAATCTTTCACTCTTGTCAAAATTTCGCCTCTATTTCTTGTTATAGAACCATCTTCTTTTCTCAGAGCCATAATCTGTTTTCTTCCCTTACTGAGATGTCCCTTTGCTATCTTTAGGCTTTGGTTGTTTTCAATTGCTTTCCTCACTAGCTCACAGTTGAATTTCCTTACGTCTTCAGTGATACTTTTTCGTGCTGTCTTGCATAGCTCTATATATTCCACTTTGGAAGTCACATCTTCTTTAGTTGTCCTCATCTCTCTTCTTTTTTGCATCAACATTTTGGTTTTTCCTGATAATTTGTTTACATGCAACTTGTTCTTAGACCCAGCTAATTTTGTTGCTGTTTCCATAAGAGCTTTGGATACTTTTCTGTTAACTTCCGAAATATCCACTTCTTCCGATGTTAGGCCTTCTAAAGCAGAGAATCTGTTCTTCAGTTCCAACTTGAAAGTATTATGGTGTTTTTTAAGGTTGGTTATGTCAATACATTTTGTTTGTCTTATGAGCTTGCCACGTTCCAGTTTAGTGTTGAGGTGCATCTTACATCTCACCAATCTATGGTCACTACCTGTGTTGAACTTGTTTAGCACACTGCAGTCTTCGATGACGAATTTTTTGTTACACATAATAAAATCAATTTCACTTGTCGTCCCAATTGGATGTCTCCATGTCCATTTCCTGTGTGGCTTTTTCTTGAAAAAGGAATTCAAGATGAAAAATCCTTCTGCCTCTGCAAACTCAACGAGAGTATTTCCACGCTGGTTTCTGTTGCCGTGACCGAATTTACCTACTGAAGTTTCATTCTGTTGCCGGTGCCCTATTTTTGCATTGAAATCTCCCATAATTATCTTCAAGTGCTGCTTACCTTTATTATTTAGATGACGAATTTCCTCATAAAATTCTTCAATTTCTTCTTCAGGATGACTTGTGGTGGGTGCATAAGTTTGAATAATCTGAGCCTGGTATCTTCTCGATAGTTGGATAACGAGTCGTGCAGCTCTGTCAGAGGAACTTTCAACTTCTACCACTTTATCCTTCAGTTTCTTGTTTATTATAAATCCAACACCACTAGTTCTGCCAGTATCTGTCCCACGATAATAGAAGAGATGTCCACTTTTCAGTTCAATGAGATCTTCTCCTTTTCTCCTTACCTCACTCAGCCCGACGATGTCCCACTTGATCCTTTGTAGTTCCTCTTCCAATTCAAGAAGCCTTGAATCAGAAGATAGGGAGCGTCCGTTGTAGGTAGCCAAGGTCAGCATCAAATGGCAGCCTAGTCCGGTCCTCCGGGATTCTTAGCACCCTCTGCCTTCATGTCGCACTGGCCGCTGCCTTGGCCAGGTACATTCCAGCTGCCGGAGACTGAGGGCCAAGATTTAAGTTGTAGAGTCATTTTGGAGGTGTTTGGCCATAACTCACCACGCTGGCCAAGCGGGTTGGTGAGTGTGGGATAGCATTTCCTCTGATCCCGATGGTATAGTTATACCGCTATTTGCGGTCGTCAGAGCCCCTTTAGTGGGAACAGGATGCACCACGAGAAGGCGGGGTTGACATTTGTCAAGGAGAGGCTGTGATGTTACGCATCACCTGACCTTACATCCCTTTAATAATATACTGGTTATTAAAATTTATATTTAGAATAATAATTTTACAATAGGTATTTTTTTATTTAAATATTATATATTATATACTATATATTACACTTACCCACCCGCGTCCACCCTTGAAATGATACATGTAATTAGTAGAATTTTTTTTTTTAATAGAAAAAATAAAATTGTAGAAAAAGTTTTAGAACAATAATTTTACAATAGGTATTTTTTTATTTAAATATTATACATTATATACTATGTACTATACTTATACTGATAATAATATACTGGTTACTGATAATAATATACTGGTTATAATAATATACTGGTTAATAAGTAGAATTTTTTTTAATAATATACTGGTTATTAAAATTTATATTTAGAATAATAATTTTACAATAGGTATTTTTTTATTTAAATATTATATATTATATACTATATATTATACTTACCCTCCCGCGTCCACCCTTGAAATGATACATGTAATTAGTAGAATTTTTTTTAATAATATACTGGTTATTAAAATTTATATTTAGAATAATAATTTTACAATAGGTATTTTTTATTTAAATAGGTATGTTTTTATTTTTTATTTTATAGTATATAATATATAATATTTAAATAAAAAATACCTATTGTTAAATTATTATTCTAAATATAAATTTTAATAACCAGTATATTATTAAAAAAAATTCTACTAATTACATGTATCATTTCAAGGGTGGACGCGGTGGGTAAGTGTAATATATAGTATATAATATATAATATTTAAATAAAAAAATACCTATTGTAGAATTATTATTCTAAATATAAATTTTAATAACCAGTATATTATTAAAAAAAAATTCTACTAATTACATGTATCATTTCAAGGGTGGACGCGGGTGGGTAAGTATAATATATAGTATATAATATATAATATTTAAATAAAAAAATACCTATAAAAAGTTTTTAGAAAAAGTTTTAGAATAATAATTTTACAATAGGTATTTTTTTATTTAAATATTATACATTATATACTATGTACTATACTTATACTGATAATAATATACTGGTTACTGATAATAATATACTGGTTATAATAATATACTGGTTAATAAGTAGAATTTTTTTTTAATAATATACTGGTTATTAAAATTTATATTTAGAATAATAATTTTACAATAGGTATTTTTTTATTTAAATATTATATATTATATACTATATATTATACTTACCCTCCCGCGTCCACCCTTGAAATGATACATGTAATTAGTAGAATTTTTTTTAATAATATACTGGTTATTAAAATTTATATTTAGAATAATAATTTTACAATAGGTATTTTTTTATTTAAATATTATATATTATATACTATATATTATACTTACCCACCCGCGTCCACCCTTGAAATGATACATGTAATTAGTAGAATTTTTTTTAATAATATACTGGTTATTAAAATTTGTATTTAAAATAATAATTTTACAATAGGTATTTTTTTATTTAAATATTATATATTATATACTATATATTATACTTACCCACCCGCGTCCACCCTTGAAATGATACATGTAATTAGTAGAATTTTTAATAATATCATCATCATCATCATTGTCAACCATTATCAATCCACTGCTGGACGAAGGTCTCCCCAAGTTTCCTCCACAACGGTCTGTCTTGTGCCAGTCTCCTCCATGTCACTCCCGCATATTTACGAATTTCATCCACCCATCTCCCATGTGGTCTTTTTCTGGGTCTTTTCCTGTCCCTTGGAATCCAATCTAAAATTTCGGCTGTCCATCTATGGTCTGTCCTTCTGGCAGTATGTCCAGCCCATTGCCATTTCAGGGATTTAACTCTGATCATGATGTCTTCCACTCTCGTCATTTTCGGATCCACGAGTTCCTCTTCTTATCTCTCCTGGTTATACCAAGCATGCACCTCTCCATGCTTCTTTGAGTTGTCTGCAGCCTTTGTATGTCTCTTTTAGTTAAGGTCCACGTCTCTGCACCATACGTAAGCACTGGAAGGATGCATTGATCAAACACTTTTCTTTTAAGACATAATGGCATATTGCTCTTGAAAATTATGCTGTTTCTTCCAAAAGCTCTCCAGGCAAGTTTTGTACGCCGATTAATTTCTTCATCAATGTGACCCTCACTTGATACCTGCTGTCCAAGATAAACATACGTATCTGTTATCTCCAGTTTTTCTCCATCAATCGATAAATCTTCATTTCTTGTAAAAGCATTGAACATCACTTTTGTCTTCTGAAAGTTCATTTTTAATCCCACTTCTTTACTCTTGTCAGCAAGTTCCTGGATCATACTCTGCAGCTCTGATGGGGTAGTTGCAAATGACTACGTCATCAGCAAAACGAAGGTGGGTTAGATAATCTCCATTAATCTTTATCCCTTTGTTTTCCCAGTTCAGTGATTGAAAGACATTTTCCAATGTGGCATTAAAGAGCTTCGGAGATATGGTGTCACCTTGTCTCACTCCCTTTCCAATTTTTATGTGTGTTGTATTTTCAAACAGCCGAATCTTTGCACTTGCATTTTCGTAGATGTTATTAATAATATTAATGTATGCATCTTCAATACCGCAGGATTTCAGAGCCGTGGTAACTGCTGATGGTTTCACCGAATCAAAGGCTTTTTCATAATCGATAAAAGCCATGCACAATGGAAGTTCATATTCCCTCGCTCTTTCAATTAGTTCTCTCAGTACGTGGATATGATCTATTGTGCTGTAGCCACTCCTGAATCCAGCTTGTTCTCTCGGTTGAGCCATGTCCAGTGTTACCTTCAAGCGGTGTGAAAGAACTTTAGTGAAGATTTTATAAACCACTGATAGGAGGCTGATAGGTCTGTAGTTCCTGAGATCCTCAATGTCACCTTTTTTATGTAGCAGGATCATTGTAGCATTGTTCCAATCCTCAGGAATCTTCCCTTCATTAAGGCATCGAGTGAAAATTTGGGCGAGCACTGTTTCAATTTCTCCACTTGCTTCTTGTATGATGTCTATAGTAATTCCATCTTCTCCTGGAGCTTTCCCCCGCTTCATGTTCTTGATTGCATGAGCAACTTCTGCTGGGAGGACTGGAAGAACTCTGGTACCTTTCATGATGTCTGGAGTACATGTATCATCCCTTTCATATAATTTGGAGTAGAAATCTTTCACTCTTGTCAAAATTTCGCCTCTATTTCTTGTTATAGAACCATCTTCTTTTCTCAGAGCCATAATCTGTTTTCTTCCCTTACTGAGATGTCCCTTTGCTATCTTTAGGCTTTGGTTGTTTTCAATTGCTTTCCTCACTAGCTCACAGTTGAATTTCCTTACGTCTTCAGTGATACTTTTTCGTGCTGTCTTGCATAGCTCTATATATTCCACTTTGGAAGTCACATCTTCTTTAGTTGTCCTCATCTCTCTTCTTTTTGCATCAACATTTTGGTTTTCCTGATAATTTGTTTACATGCAACTTGTTCTTAGACCCAGCTAATTTTGTTGCTGTTTCCATAAGAGCTTTGGATACTTTTCTGTTAACTTCCGAAATATCCACTTCTTCCGATGTTAGGCCTTCTAAAGCAGAGAATCTGTTCTTCAGTTCCAACTTGAAAGTATTATGGTGTTTTTAAGGTTGGTTATGTCAATACATTTTGTTTGTCTTATGAGCTTGCCACGTTCCAGTTTAGTGTTGAGGTGCATCTTACATCTCACCAATCTATGGTCACTACCTGTGTTGAACTTGTTTAGCACACTGCAGTCTTCGATGACGAATTTTTTGTTACACATAATAAAATCAATTTCACTTGTCGTCCCAATTGGATGTCTCCATGTCCATTTCCTGTGTGGCTTTTTCTTGAAAAAGGAATTCAAGATGAAAAATCCTTCTGCCTCTGCAAACTCAACGAGAGTATTTCCACGCTGGTTTCTGTTGCCGTGACCGAATTTACCTACTGAAGTTTCATTCTGTTGCCGGTGCCCTATTTTTGCATTGAAATCTCCCATAATTATCTTCAAGTGCTGCTTACCTTTATTATTTAGATGACGAATTTCCTCATAAAATTCTTCAATTTCTTCTTCAGGATGACTTGTGGTGGGTGCATAAGTTTGAATAATCTGAGCCTGGTATCTTCTCGATAGTTGGATAACGAGTCGTGCAGCTCTGTCAGAGGAACTTTCAACTACCACTTTATCCTTCAGTTTCTTGTTTATTATAAATCCAACACCACTAGTTCTGCCAGTATCTGTCCCACGATAATAGAAGAGATGTCCACTTTTCAGTTCAATGAGATCTTCTCCTTTTCTCCTTACCTCACTCAGCCCGACGATGTCCCACTTGATCCTTTGTAGTTCCTCTTCCAATTCAAGAAGCCTTGAATCAGAAGATAGGGAGCGTCCGTTGTAGGTAGCCAAGGTCAGCATCAAATGGCAGCCTAGTCCGGTCCTCCGGGGATTCTTAGCACCCTCTGCCTTCATGTCGCACTGGCCGCTGCCTTGGCCAGGTACATTCCAGCTGCCGGAGACTGAGGGCCAAGATTTAAGTTGTAGAGTCATTTTGGAGGTGTTTGGCCATAACTCACCACGCTGGCCAAGCGGGTTGGTGAGTGTGGGATAGCATTTCCTCTGATCCCGATGGTATAGTTATACCGCTATTTGCGGTCGTCAGAGCCCCTTTAGTGGGAACAGGATGCACCACGAGAAGGCGGGGTTGACATTTGTCAAGGAGAGGCTGTGATGTTACGCATCACCTGACCTTACATCCCTTTAATAATATACTGGTTATTAAAATTTATATTTAGAATAATAATTTTACAATAGGTATTTTTTATTTAAATATTATATCATCATCATCATCATTGTCAACCATTATCAATCCACTGCTGGACGAAGGTCTCCCCAAGTTTCCTCCACAACGGTCTGTCTTGTGCCAGTCTCCTCCATGTCACCCCTGCATACTTTCGAATTTCATCCACCCATCTCCCATGTGGTCTTCTTCTGGGTCTTTTCCTGTCCCTTGGAATCCAATCTAAAATTTCGGCTGTCCATCGATGATCTGTCCTTCTCGCAGTATGTCCAGCCCATTGCCATTTCAGGGATTTAACTCTGATCATGATGTCTACCACTCTTGTCATTTTTCGGATCCACGAGTTCCTCTTCTTATCTCTCCTGGTTACACCAAGTATGCACCTCTCCATGCTTCTTTGAGTTGTCTGCAGCCTTTGTATGTCTCTTTTAGTTAAGGTCCACGTCTCTGCACCATACGTAAGCACTGGAAGGATGCATTGATCAAACACTTTTCTTTTAAGACATAATGGCATATTGCTCTTGAAAATTATGCTGTTTCTTCCAAAAGCTCTCCAGGCAAGTTTTGTACGCCGATTAATTTCTTCATCAATGTGACCCTCACTTGATATCTGCTGTCCAAGATAAACGTACGTGTCTGTCATCTCCAGCTTTTTCTCCATCAATCGATAAATCTTCATTTCTTGTAAAAGCATTGAACATCACTTTTGTCTTCTGAAAGTTCATTTTTAATCCCACTTCTTTACTCTTGTCAGCAAGTTCCTGGATCATACTCTGCAGCTCTGATGGGGTAGTTGCAAAAATGACTACGTCATCAGCAAAACGAAGGTGGGTTAGATAATCTCCATTAATCTTTATCCCCTTGTTTTCCCAGCTCAGCGACTGAAAAACACCCTCCAATGTGGCATTAAAGAGCTTCGGAGATATGGTGTCACCTTGTCTCACTCCCCTTTCCAATTTTTACGTGTGTTGTATTTTCAAACAGCCGAATCTTTGCACTTGCATTTTCATAGATGTTATTAATAATATTAATGTATGCATCTTCAATACCGCAGGTTTTCAGAGCCATTGTAACTGCTGATGGTTTCACCGAATCAAAGGCTTTTTCATAATCGATTTAAAAGCCATGCACAATGGAAGTTCATATTCCCTCGCTCTTTCAATTAGTTCTCTCAGCACGTGGATATGATCTATTGTGCTGTAGCCACTCCTGAATCCAGCTTGTTCTCTCGGTTGAGCCATGTCCAGTGTTACCTTCAAGCGGTGTGAAAGAACTTTAGTGAAGATTTTATAAACTACTGATAGGAGGCTGATAGGTCTGTAGTTTCAAGATCCTCAATGTCACCTTTCTTATGTAGCAGGATCATTGTAGCGGTGTTCCAATCCTCAGGAATCTTTCCTTCATTAAGGCATCGAGTGAAAATTTGGGCGAGTACTGTTTCGATTTCTCCACTTGCTTCTTGTATGAAGTCTACAGTAATTCCATCTTCTCCTGGAGCTTTTCCCCGCTTCATGTTCTTGATTGCATGTGCAACTTCTGCTGGAAGGACTGGAGGAACTCTGGTAGTTGTATCTTTCATGATGTCTGGAGTGCATGTATCATCCCTTTCATATAATTTGGAGTAGAAATCTTTCACTCTTGTCAAAATTTCGCCTCTATTTCTTGTTACAGAACCATTTTCTTTTCTCAGTGCCATAATCTGTTTTCTTCCCTTACTGAGATGTCCCTTTGCTATCTTTAGGCTTTGGTTGTTTTGAATTGCTTTCCTCACTAGTTCACAGTTGAATTTTCTTACGTCTTCAGTGATACTTTTTCTTAATGTCTTGCATAGCTCTATATATTCCACTTTGGAAGTCACATCTTCTTTAGTTGTCCTCATCTCTCTTCTTTTTTGCATCAACATTTTCGTTTTTCCTGATAATTTATTTACATGCAACTTGTTCTTAGACCCAGCTAATTTTGTTGCTGTTTCCATAAGAGCTTTGGTTACTTTTCTGTTAACTTCAGAAATATCCACTTCTTCCGATGTTAGGCCTTCTAAAGCAGAGAACCTGTTCTTCAGTTCCAATTTGAAGGTATTATGGTGTTTTTTAAGGTTGGTTATGTCAATAGATTTTGTTTGTCTTATGAGCTTGCCACGTTCACGTTTAGTGTTGAGGTGCATCTTACATCTCACCAATCTATGGTCACTACCTGTGTTGAACTTGTTTAGCACACTGCAGTCTTCTATGACGAATTTTTTGTTACACATAATAAAATCAATTTCACTTGTCATTCCATTTGGATGTCTCCATGTCCATTTCCTGTGTGGCTTTTTCTTGAAGAAGGAGTTCAAGATGAAAAACCCTTCTGCCTCTGCAAACTCAACGAGAGTATTTCCACGCTGGTTTCTGTTGCCGTGACCGAATTTGCCTACTGAAGTTTCATTCTGTTGCCGTTGCCCTATTTTTGCATTGAAATCTCCCATAATTATTTTCAAGTGCTGCTTACCTTTATTATTTAGATGACAAATTTCCTCATAAAATTCTTCAATTTCTTCTTCAGGATGACTTGTGGTGGGTGCATAAGTTTGAATAATCTGAGCCTGGTATCTTCTCGATAGTTGGATAACGAGTCGTGCAGCTCTGTCAGAGGAACTTTCAACTTCTACCACTTTATCCTTCAGTTTCTTGTTTATTATAAATCCAACACCACTAGTTCTGCCAGTATCTGTCCCACGATAATAGAAGAGATGTCCACTTTTCAGTTCAATGAGATCTTCTCCTTTTCTCCTTACCTCACTCAGCCCGACGATGTCCCACTTGATCCTTTGTAGTTCCTCTTCCAATTCAAGAAGCCTTGAATCAGAAGATAGGAGCGTCCGTTGTAGGTAGCCAAGGTCAGCATCAAATGGCAGCCTAGTCCGGTCCTCCGGGGATTCTTAGCACCCTCTGCCTTCATGTCGCACTGGCCGCTGCCTTGGCCAGGTACATTCCAGCTGCCGGAGACTGAGGGCCAAGATTTAAGTTGTAGAGTCATTTTGGAGGTGTTTGGCCATAACTCACCACGCTGGCCAAGCGGGTTGGTGAGTGTGGGATAGCATTTCCTCTGATCCCGATGGTATAGTTATACCGCTATTTGCGGTCGTCAGAGCCCCTTTAGTGGGAACAGGATGCACCACGAGAAGGCGGGGTTGACATTTGTCAAGGAGAGGCTGTGATGTTACGCATCACCTGACCTTACATCCCTTTAATAATATACTGGTTATTAAAATTTATATTTAGAATAATAATTTTACAATAGGTATTTTTTTATTTAAATATTATATATTATATACTATATATTACACTTACCCACCCGCGTCCACCCTTGAAATGATACATGTAATTAGTAGAATTTTTTTTTTAATAGAAAAAATAAAATTGTAGAAAAAGTTTTTAGAATAATAATTTTACAATAGGTATTTTTTTATTTAAATATTATACATTATATACTATGTACTATACTTATACTGATAATAATATACTGGTTACTGATAATAATATACTGGTTATAATAATATACTGGTTAATAAGTAGAATTTTTTTTTAATAATATACTGGTTATTAAAATTTATATTTAGAATAATAATTTTACAATAGGTATTTTTTTATTTAAATATTATATATTATATACTATATATTATACTTTCCCTCCCCTCCACCCTTGAAATGATACATGTAATTAGTAGAATTTTTTTTTAATAATATACTGGTTATTAAAATTTATATTTAGAATAATAATTTTACAATAGGTATTTTTTTATTTAAATAGGTATTTTTTTATTTTTTATTTTATAGTATATAATATATAATATTTAAATAAAAAAATACCTATTGTTAAATTATTATTGTAAATATAAATTTTAATAACCAGTATATTATTAAAAAAAATTCTACTAATTACATGTATCATTTCAAGGAGTGGACCGGGTGGGTAAGTGTAATATATAGTATATAATATATAATATTTAAATAAAAAATACCTATTAATAGAATTATTATTCTAAATATAAATTTTAATAACCAGTATATTATTAAAAAAATTCTACTAATTACATGTATCATTTCAAGGGTGGACGCGGGTGGGTAAGTATAATATATAGTATATAATATATAATATTTAAATAAAAAAATACCTATAAAAAGTTTTTAGAAAAAGTTTTTAGAATAATAATTTTACAATAGGTATTTTTTTATTTAAATATTATACATTATATACTATGTACTATACTTATACTGATAATAATATACTGGTTACTGATAATAATATACTGGTTATAATAATATACTGGTTAATAAGTAGAATTTTTTTTTAATAATATACTGGTTATTAAAATTTATATTTAGAATAATAATTTTACAATAGGTATTTTTTTATTTAAATATTATATATTATATACTATATATTATACTTACCCACCCGCGTCCACCCTTGAAATGATACATGTAATTAGTAGAATTTTTTTAATAATATACTGGTTATTAAAATTTGTATTTAAAATAATAATTTTACAATAGGTATTTTTTTATTTAAATATTATATATTATATACTATATATTATACTTACCCACCCGCGTCCACCCTTGAAATGATACATGTAATTAGTAGAATTTTTTTAATAATATCATCATCATCATCATTGTCAACCATTATCAATCCACTGCTGGACGAAGGTCTCCCCAAGTTTCCTCCACAACGGTCTGTCTTGTGCCAGTCTCCTCCATGTCACTCCCGCATATTTACGAATTTCATCCACCCATCTCCCATGTGGTCTTTTTCTGGGTCTTTTCCTGTCCCTTGGAATCCAATCTAAAATTTCGGCTGTCCATCTATGGTCTGTCCTTCTGGCAGTATGTCCAGCCCATTGCCATTTCAGGGATTTAACTCTGATCATGATGTCTTCCACTCTCGTCATTTTTCGGATCCACGAGTTCCTCTTCTTATCTCTCCTGGTTATACCAAGCATGCACCTCTCCATGCTTCTTTGAGTTGTCTGCAGCCTTTGTATGTCTCTTTTAGTTAAGGTCCACGTCTCTGCACCATACGTAAGCACTGGAAGGATGCATTGATCAAACACTTTTCTTTTAAGACATAATGGCATATTGCTCCTGAAAATTATGCTGTTTCTTCCAAAAGCTCTCCAGGCAAGTTTTGTACGCCGATTAATTTCTTCATCAATGTGACCCTCACTTGATACCTGCTGTCCAAGATAAACATACGTATCTGTTATCTCCAGTTTTCTCCATCAATCGATAAATCTTCATTTCTTGTAAAAGCATTGAACATCACTTTTGTCTTCTGAAAGTTCATTTTTAATCCCACTTCTTTACTCTTGTCAGCAAGTTCCTGGATCATACTCTGCAGCTCTGATGGGGTAGTTGCAAAAATGACTACGTCATCAGCAAAACGAAGGTGGGTTAGATAATCTCCATTAATCTTTATCCCTTTGTTTTCCCAGTTCAGTGATTGAAAGACATTTTCCAATGTGGCATTAAAGAGCTTCGGAGATATGGTGTCACCTTGTCTCACTCCCTTTCCAATTTTTATGTGTGTTGTATTTTCAAACAGCCGAATCTTTGCACTTGCATTTTCATAGATGTTATTAATAATATTAATGTATGCATCTTCAATACCGCAGGATTTCAGAGCCGTGGTAACTGCTGATGGTTTCACCGAATCAAAGGCTTTTTCATAATCGATAAAAGCCATGCACAATGGCAGTTCATATTCCCTCGCTCTTTCAATTAGTTCTCTCAGTACGTGGATATGATCTATTGTGCTGTAGCCACTCCTGAATCCAGCTTGTTCTCTCGGTTGAGCCATGTCCAGTGTTACCTTCAAGCGGTGTGAAAGAACTTTAGTGAAGATTTTATAAACCACTGATAGGAGGCTGATAGGTCTGTAGTTCCTGAGATCCTCAATGTCACCTTTTTTATGTAGCAGGATCATTGTAGCATTGTTCCAATCCTCAGGAATCTTCCCTTCATTAAGGCATCGAGTGAAAATTTGGGCGAGCACTGTTTCAATTTCTCCACTTGCTTCTTGTATGATGTCTATAGTAATTCCATCTTCTCCTGGAGCTTTCCCCCGCTTCATGTTCTTGATTGCATGAGCAACTTCTGCTGGGAGGACTGGAAGAACTCTGGTACCTTTCATGATGTCTGGAGTACATGTATCATCCCTTTCATATAATTTGGAGTAGAAATCTTTCACTCTTGTCAAAATTTCGCCTCTATTTCTTGTTATAGAACCATCTTCTTTTCTCAGAGCCATAATCTGTTTTCTTCCCTTACTGAGATGTCCCTTTGCTATCTTTAGGCTTTGGTTGTTTTCAATTGCTTTCCTCACTAGCTCACAGTTGAATTTCCTTACGTCTTCAGTGATACTTTTTCGTGCTGTCTTGCATAGCTCTATATATTCCACTTTGGAAGTCACATCTTCTTTAGTTGTCCTCATCTCTCTTCTTTTTTGCATCAACATTTTGGTTTTTCCTGATAATTTGTTTACATGCAACTTGTTCTTAGACCCAGCTAATTTTGTTGCTGTTTCCATAAGAGCTTTGGATACTTTTCTGTTAACTTCCGAAATATCCACTTCTTCCGATGTTAGGCCTTCTAAAGCAGAGAATCTGTTCTTCAGTTCCAACTTGAAAGTATTATGGTGTTTTTTAAGGTTGGTTATGTCAATACATTTTGTTTGTCTTATGAGCTTGCCACGTTCCAGTTTAGTGTTGAGGTGCATCTTACATCTCACCAATCTATGGTCACTACCTGTGTTGAACTTGTTTAGCACACTGCAGTCTTCGATGACGAATTTTTTGTTACACATAATAAAATCAATTTCACTTGTCGTCCCAATTGGATGTCTCCATGTCCATTTCCTGTGTGGCTTTTTCTTGAAAAAGGAATTCAAGATGAAAAATCCTTCTGCCTCTGCAAACTCAACGAGAGTATTTCCACGCTGGTTTCTGTTGCCGTGACCGAATTTACCTACTGAAGTTTCATTCTGTTGCCGGTGCCCTATTTTTGCATTGAAATCTCCCATAATTATCTTCAAGTGCTGCTTACCTTTATTATTTAGATGACGAATTTCCTCATAAAATTCTTCAATTTCTTCTTCAGGATGACTTGTGGTGGGTGCATAAGTTTGAATAATCTGAGCCTGGTATCTTCTCGATAGTTGGATAACGAGTCGTGCAGCTCTGTCAGAGGAACTTTCAACTTCTACCACTTTATCCTTCAGTTTCTTGTTTATTATAAATCCAACACCACTAGTTCTGCCAGTATCTGTCCCACGATAATAGAAGAGATGTCCACTTTTCAGTTCAATGAGATCTTCTCCTTTTCTCCTTACCTCACTCAGCCCGACGATGTCCCACTTGATCCTTTGTAGTTCCTCTTCCAATTCAAGAAGCCTTGAATCAGAAGATAGGGAGCGTCCGTTGTAGGTAGCCAAGGTCAGCATCAAATGGCAGCCTAGTCCGGTCCTCCGGGGATTCTTAGCACCCTCTGCCTTCATGTCGCACTGGCCGCTGCCTTGGCCAGGTACATTCCAGCTGCCGGAGACTGAGGGCCAAGATTTAAGTTGTAGAGTCATTTTGGAGGTGTTTGGCCATAACTCACCACGCTGGCCAAGCGGGTTGGTGAGTGTGGGATAGCATTTCCTCTGATCCCGATGGTATAGTTATACCGCTATTTGCGGTCGTCAGAGCCCCTTTAGTGGGAACAGGATGCACCACGAGAAGGCGGGGTTGACATTTGTCAAGGAGAGGCTGTGATGTTACGCATCACCTGACCTTACATCCCTTTAATAATATACTGGTTATTAAAATTTATATTTAGAATAATAATTTTACAATAGGTATTTTTTTATTTAAATATTATATCATCATCATCATCATTGTCAACCATTATCAATCCACTGCTGGACGAAGGTCTCCCCAAGTTTCCTCCACAACGGTCTGTCTTGTGCCAGTCTCCTCCATGTCACCCCTGCATACTTTCGAATTTCATCCACCCATCTCCCATGTGGTCTTCTTCTGGGTCTTTTCCTGTCCCTTGGAATCCAATCTAAAATTTCGGCTGTCCATCGATGATCTGTCCTTCTCGCAGTATGTCCAGCCCATTGCCATTTCAGGGATTTAACTCTGATCATGATGTCTACCACTCTTGTCATTTTTCGGATCCACGAGTTCCTCTTCTTATCTCTCCTGGTTACACCAAGTATGCACCTCTCCATGCTTCTTTGAGTTGTCTGCAGCCTTTGTATGTCTCTTTTAGTTAAGGTCCACGTCTCTGCACCATACGTAAGCACTGGAAGGATGCATTGATCAAACACTTTTCTTTTAAGACATAATGGCATATTGCTCTTGAAAATTATGCTGTTTCTTCCAAAAGCTCTCCAGGCAAGTTTTGTACGCCGATTAATTTCTTCATCAATGTGACCCTCACTTGATATCTGCTGTCCAAGATAAACGTACGTGTCTGTCATCTCCAGCTTTTCTCCATCAATCGATAAATCTTCATTTCTTGTAAAGCATTGAACA